>JAVGWX010000014.1:42095555-42435555 GCA_036924085.1 Ariolimax columbianus
GAAATAACGAATACAAAGTTTCGCTTACCCACACGGAACAAATCATCAATGATGCATCCCAGATCAAAGCAATGGGACTTAATTGATTATGTTATCACCAGGAGGACTGACAGACGTGATGTAAGAGTGACCAAAGCTGTGTGTGGTGCAGAGTGCTGGACCGACCCCGGGCTCATTGTGTCCAAACTGAACTTCTACATCAAACCTAGGAGCCAGCATCAGTATGAAAGGCACAGAAAAACAAGTTTGACACCACACAATTACAAAACATGATGATCACTAAAGGACTTTTAAGGGACCTAGATGGGAAACTAACGAATCTGCAGCGTGGTCAAACCAATGTGGATGAAGACTGGGCCACCATTAGAGACTGGATGCTCCTCCGCCTCTGAACACATTGGTTACACGAAAAGATCAACATTGGTTTTAATGAGAACGACGTAGAAATAATGTCTCTTATCAAGAAACAATTAGCTATTTAGAGCTCATCAAAGGGACACATCGTCTGCAGTCAAAAAGATATCGTTCACAACAATACGAAGGAAAGCTCAAGAAAATGAGGGACTCGTGGTTGGGAAACAAGGCAGATGAAATTCAACATTTTGCTGACAGAAACGACCCAAAACGCTTATATGGCCCTTTAAAGACTGTTTATGACCATCATCCGTCGTATGGAACTCCGATTCTGAATGCTGATGGCTCAGTACTGCTGACAGTCAAACCGAGAATACTTCAACGCTGGGAAGAACACTTCCGCACGGTCGTCAACCAATCGTCCTCCATTTGCGACGAGGCAATAGAACGCTTGCCTCAAACACTTCTGAACAATGAACTGGTCGTTCCTCCTAATATCGAGGAGGTCAGAGCAGCAATCGACCAACTATCACATGGGAAGGCTGCAGGTGTGGACCTAATACTGGCTGCGATCTACAAAGTAGGTAGTTGTGTTCTAACACAGAGACTTTCTGAGCTGTACAACACAATATGGACCACTGAGACTGGCCCACAACACAATATGAACCACTGAGACTGGCCCACAAGAACTGAAGGATACTAACATCGTCCACTAATACAATCAAAAGGAAAACCGTCAATCCTGCGATAACCACAGAGGAATCTCCCTCCTATCAACTGCTGGCACGAGTTCACCTCAACCGATTGATTGTTAACCTAGAACTTGATCTTCTTCCAGAGAGCCAGCGTGGCTTCAGGTTGGGTCACGGAACTGTAGATATGATGTTTGCGCCTCTGCAACTTCAGGAGGAATGCCAAGAGCAGCACCGTTGGCTTTACATGACTTTAGTGGACCTTACCAAAGCTTTTGATACCGTCAATAGACATGGACTTTGGAAGATCATTTTGAAATTCGGCTGACCAAGCAGATTCACAAAGATCGTCAGACAATTCCACAAAGCTATAAATACTTATGTGTTGAGTGATGGGGAAACGTCAAATGTCTTTCCCGTGTCAAATGACCCCAAGCAGGGCTGTGTACTAGCCCCAACACTCTTCATCTTAATGTTTACTCAGCGTCAGCTATCAGGTTTGTACCCAATACGGAGTGGGAATAAAATACAGGACTGACGGAAAACTCTTCAATCACAGGTGACTGCAAGCTCACACCTAAGTAAAGGATACAGCAATATCAAACTTGCCTTTTGCTGATGACTGTGCCCTCGCTACCAACACCGAAAGAGACATGCAGACATATGTGAACAAGTTCTCAACAGCCTGCGATATGTTCGGTTTTACAATTAATACCACAAAATACTCGTCATGTTTCAGCCTGCCCAGATATCAAGTTAAGAACGGGCACCCCCAATAAATAGACAGCTTTACGTACCTTGGCAGCACTATTTCCAGGGAAACTACTATTGACTGCGAGGTCAGTAACAGAATCTCCAAGGCCAGTACTGTCTTAGGCTTGATACGAAACTCAAAGTCTGCCTAACCGTAGTGCTCCTTATTTATGCCAGTGAATCCTGGACTGTGTACAGCTGGCATGTTAGGAAAATAAACCACTCCCATACAAGATGCCTCCGTAGATTGTTCAAAATACAGTGGCAGAATAGAGTACCAGACTCCAAGATCCTCATGAAAGCAAACATGCGGATCATCCACACAATGTTGCAGAAGACCCAGTTCAGGTGGACCGGCCACGTCGTGTGCATGCTAGACAACCGCTTTCCAAAACAACTAATGTAAGGTGAGCTGAAATATGGCGTGTATCAAGTCTGAAGCCAAAAGCAGCGTTTCAAAGACTCCCTCAAAGTATCTCTGACACGCTTCAGCATAGATGCAAACACATGAGAATGCTTCGCACAGGACCGCAAGGCATGGCGTAGAACCACCACCAAAGGCACCTTCATTGCTGAGAAACGCCGGACCTCCGAAGCACAGATAAAACGCACTTTGCCAAATAACAAAACAACTGACATTCAAATGTATAATTCTGAAATTAAATACTACGTATGTGAAAGCATTTTCCGTACCAGAATTGGACTTTACAGCCACCCCCGAACTCACTGGTGAGGTGCAGCACAACATGTCTGACTGCTGTCATCCTCACTGGTGAGGTGCAGCACAACATGTCTGACTGCTGTCATCATCACTGGTGAGGTGCAGCACAACATGTCTGACTGCTGTCATCCTCACTGGTGAGGTGCAGCACAACATGTCTGACTGCTGTCATCATCACTGGTGAGGTGCAGCACAACATGTCTGACTGCTGTCATCATCACTGGTGAGGTGCAGCACAACATGTCTGACTGCTGTCATCATCACTGGTGAGGTGCAGCACAACATGTCTGACTGCTGTCATCATCACTGGTGAGGTGCAGCACAACATGTCTGACTGCTGCTGTCATCATCGCTTGCGATGGACGGCATTATGGCTGGTCACAGAAGTCTCTCCATCGAGGGAGAAATTTCACGCCGTGATCTCCAAACGATGCTCTCACTGAAGATCATTCCATTTCCAAACAGCAAGGATGACCCATATCAATCTTCTCAACTGCTCCCTAGGATGCAAGAGGACCCATGTAATCTGCCACCATAAAATCGTCATGAAGTTTAATTAAGGCAGGGATTGTTGTTGTTGTTTTTGCCGTTGTTGTTGTTGTTAATTGCCTACAATCAAAAGATTTACTCTTTGATGCGGCCTGAAAACAACATTAAGTGGCTATTTCTTGAAGCTTTCCTCACATCTCTACAGTGCTGATGAAGGTGGAAAGAAGTACTCCAAGCGGTTGTGTTATGCTTAGCTTCGATTTCCTTGTCGGTCACTATTACGGGGATCACATAGCTAGCTCTCTTACCTCGTTAGCCAGGCTGCAATGAAAACAGCCCGTTTTCAGGGAAAGAGGACTACGGGGAAGTCGACGTGAGGGTCTTAGTCAGTAAATTTTGCCTGACCCTGACTAACATGTCTGATTAGTATGTTTTTCCTAAGCCTGACTAACATGTCTGATCAGTTTGTTTTTCCTAACCCTGACCAACATGTCTGATCAGTTTGTTTTTCCTAACCCTGACCAACATGTCTGATCAGTTTGTTTTTCCTGACCCTGACTAACATGTCTGATCAGTTTGTTTTTCCTGACCCTCACTAACATGGCTGATCAGTATGTTTTGCCTGATCAGATTTTAGTCTTGTTCCCCAGATTAACAAAGTAAGAGTGACTTTCAACATCGTTCAAGATTTGCTCTCAAAGTTTGGACAATTTCTGATGAAACAACTAATGAATTTGGTCCAAATTCAATAATATCATTATCATTCAGAATCATAGTAGCACAAGTCCACTAAGATGACTATGGTTCTGAATAATAATAGCCACTTGCTGCAGCAATCGCCGAGGAATGTGAAGGCTTGTTTGTTAGTAATCCCTAGGTAGGACGACTAACATCTGGTCAGGGAAAATTTACTGATCATACATGATAGTCAGGATCACGGAAAACATAATAGACACGTTCCTTACATTACTCGTAGCCCTTCCTGGAAACGGACTATTTTCATGGCAGTCTGGCTAAAAAGGTGAGGGACCGACGTGATCCCCGTAGTAGTGTGCTTACACGCAGATGAAGCCAAGCATATCACAACCGCCTGGAGGAGTTCACCTTCATCAACACGCTCGTGGTGTGAGGAACGTTACTGCAACTCGCCACTTAACACCATATTTAGGGCCCACAAACGGGTAATCCTATTCATTGTGGGTATTCAACAGCAACAACAACAACAATATTAACTCCTGATGGAAAACACACATTGCGTCACCGATGGTTTCAAACCCAATCCTCTAAGTAGCCAGAAGCGTTTTCTCTATCGTTTGGCCATTATCTCCTCGCCACTTAATCCTCGCTTCTCGCCACTCACTCTCTGCTACTCGTCACTCCTTCTGTCGACATTTGTAAGCGGCGTATTCATCCCACATCACTTATTCCTCTCTCCTCGCCACTTAATCCTCTCTCCTCGCCACTTAATCCTCTCTCCTCGCCACTTAATACTCTCTCCTCGCCAGTTAATCCTCTCTTCTCGACACTTAATCCTCTCTCCTCGCCACTTAATCCTCTCTCCTCGCCACTTAATACTCTCTCCTCGCCACTTAATCCTCTCTTCTCGCCACTTAATCCTCGCTTCTCACCACTCATTCACTGCTTCTCGTCGCTCCTCGACATTTGCAAACGCCATTCGCGCAACGCTACCGGTTCCTGATTCATCAATAATCACTCCCAGCTACTCACTCCCAGCTACTCACTCCCAGCTACTCACTCCCAGCTACTCTCTCCCAGCTACTCACTCCAAGCTACTCACTCCTTGCTACTTACCAGCCGTCACTTGCTCCTCTAAACTCATTATTCGCTTCTCAACTCTCATTTCTCTTCCCTCATCCCCATTCACTTCTCACCTCTCACTCCTCTCTCATCCCCATTCGCTTTTCAACTCTCACTCCTCGCACAATCCCCATTCGTTTCTCGACACTCGCTACACGCTTCTAGATTCTCGCCACACGTGTTTTGTCATTCATTCCTCCTTTGTCGCCATTCTCTCCTGGCCACTAACCCGAACACTCTATGTCAAACCGCCCATGCCATTCGCTACTCGCCGCTTTCTCATCGTCACACGCGCAGTCTGTTTCCAGGGCCGCCGCTTGGAAGTGATATACAGTCTGGGTTCACTCTAGTTCATTGACCCTGATGCAAGCAATCCGATGTGAGACGCTGGTTGCTGTCAGTTCATTCACTGAGCTGTGTCTTCGTACACTGTCCATCATTTGATCAGTCGATTTACAATCAGGCCATTGAGAAATCAATTTGTGATTTAATTATTGCTGAATCCACATGCTGTCTCCAGCTAAACACTTATTCGTACCTACCTACTTGTTCTGAGTTGAGGCGGAAATGTTTTTTTTCCGACTGCAATGGATCCTGGGTCGACCCAGCCTTACATGGTTACCGGTTGAGTCTGAGATGTAAAAGCAGCGAGAGAGAGGAGATGGCTACCGCCCTCATATAGCCGAGCCTTTGAAATGTGAGATCGCTAACACCTCACACCCTTACGGCAATAACCCTATGGGTTACTTTACTTTACATTACTACTCGTTCATCCAATGGAAATTTCTGTTTAAAAAACACGACTGAAGTACAGGTACTAATTGTTGTTGCTGAAATAATAGACAACACAACAAGTCAATGTCACAGTTAATGTCAGATCTGCAAGCCCTCAAGAAAAATAAACTGCCAGAGCTTAAAATACCTTGGGAGAACTAAAAGCCAAGAAAAGGGTGGATACCATCACACTGTGGCACTTTTGCAAATGAGACAGCAGACAGGTGAACAAAGTAGGGACCAAAACAAGAACAGAAAGAACAAACAATCACTTTCTTAGAAAAGAAAACCTTGCCTAAGGCATAAGGAAAGTCGACAAAACGAGACAACTATCACTGCACTGATCGAGATGAGCAAACGATCCCGCTCAGGATGAGAGAAAGATATAACAAATCGGATGGCTACATACGCGCGCTTTCATTGAATAATTCACCCATATTTACTTGCGGAAAACCGGCGCAGACATCCGAACATATACTACAAGACTGTTATTTGCTTATCCAATTGCGTATTGAACACTGACCCACCTAGACGAACCTCCGCACAAAACTGGTTGGAAGCCTTGAAGATCTCTCTACTACATCAGCCTTTGTTTAGAGAACTGACCTTCAAGTGTAACAAGAAGAGGAAGAAGAAGTAAATGAAGAAGAAGAAGAAGAAGAAGAAGAAGAAGAAAAAGAACACGAACAAGAAGATAAAGAAAACGGCAAAGGCATATAATGTGATCACATCGTTTGTTGATACATGCATTGCAATGATATAAACCTAAAACAGACCACCAAGTTTGAGAGTTTATAAATGTGATTTTAAAAATATAAACTGCATTGCATTACCAAATCCTAAAGACAAAATCATCAAAGAGGAGAGATTCAAGCACCATGTTTCTACTTCGCACTCAACAAATACAACTTAACAGTTACTTGAACAGAAACCGATAATAATATGCTTCAGAGTGCCGGCTGTGCACACATCCCTGTGGAACTGTTTAGAACCATCTTATTGAATGTTCAGCGCTTGCCGTCGTTAGAAAAGAGTTTCTTCCTACAATGCCAGACAAATGGAACATTTTATACGGAGCTAAACAACAGCTCACAAACACTTGTAATTACCACTATATGGCATTGGGTCAAAGGGCAGGAGCACATAGACCGCTCGATCAATAACCAAGCAACCGATCAACCGAAACAGGGGCGTGTGTGTGTTGACCCCCGACCTATTTAATATCTACTCACAAAATCGTTTAGTGAATTAGAAAAAAATACATGGATTGAATATCAGAGGACCATGTATCAATAATACCAGGTATGTGGAGGATACAGTATTAATTGACGGAGAATCCAGTACATCTGCAGAACCTAATAGATAAGATAAACAGCAAGAGTCTACAATGTGGGCTGAAAATCAACATAAACAAAACTAAAGTTATGGTGTTACCAACAGGAAAGAAAGTCCAGTTAGTTGACATCCAGATAAATGGAGTAAGTCTGGAACAAGTGTCAAGTTATTTATGCCGTGGCCAGCTAATAACGAAGGCTGGCACAAGCGTAAGGGAGATCATTATGAGAATTGCAATGGCGAAAAATACATTTAACAGGATGACACATACAGTTCTGTCCAAGCAGATAACTCTCACACAAAAATTGAATCATTAAAAGCTATGTGCATTCAGTTTTATTGTATGGAGTAGAAACCTGGACCTGACAAAATAAATTGAGAAGAGTATTGAAGCCTTTGAAATGTCATTCTTCAGAAGACTTGGACGAGTTTCTAGGAAATGTAGGAAAACAAAAAAATAGGTTCTGTAACAACTCAAAGTAGAGAACACGCTTCTGGAAGAAATAAAAATAGAACAATACATACTCCTATCATATCAAGAGACGGGATAATCTCGTGAAGGTTATATTTGAGGGAAGAGTGTAGGACAAGAGATCCTATGGGCGGCAGAGGTACAGATGGACAGACAACATAAAAATGTGGTCAGGACACAGTTTGACTGACTGTACCAGCCCGGCACGAGGCATCGACAGCTGGGGATGCATTACAGTAAACCCCCGAAGCGGAGACGGCACTTGATGATGACGCAACAGAAATCAGGTTGACCAAGTCCAGGAGAGAGAAATATGTGATTATTTGAGTGTGAACGACAAGTGAAAAGAAACAAAAAAGCAATTGAATTGACAAATATTTGTTGCATTTAATGCATTTCGTTTTAAAGAAAATTATAATTGCACTGCCTGTGTTGCTTATTAGTCGTTTCGCTTCTACCACCTAGAGTGAATATTTATGTTTTTGTTTATAGTTTATGAATCTAAATAACTACACTGAAGGAAGGTTTTTAGTGGCAACAACAACATGTTTAAGTAACCAGAGCAGAGGCAGTGTCCTTGAAAACTGCAGCAGAAGTACTAATGATATATGAAAACATAGAACAACACGGGGTACTTTTCACAGACGCTTGGAAGTTAACACATTCTGATCTAAAAAAAACCTGTCAAATAATGTGTGAATTACGTTCCAGATTCAGGAAAGCGGGGATTCAGTGGGTTCCTACTCATTGCAACATTCTTGACAATAACGAGGCTGCCATGCTGGGTAGAAACGGCAGAACGCTGTCACAACCTCAAGCTCGTAAAATATTTATAACATATAAAGATATGAGGAAGGTTATCAACTGCAGATATAAGAACAAGGGGTTATCGGAGCATCCAATACAAGAACACGATGACCCATAATTATAAACTAATCACGACTGAACAGGCGATATTAGGACTTCGCATAGTCCACAACAGGTTACTATACCATATTTTTAACAGGTTTAAATTAGGACAACCCGTTTAAGTTCTCTGTGGCACTGATACCATCATTATTGAACGCCTGCTGCAGAAGTGTTCACCATACGAGTTACAGATAAGGTACATAGGGATATTTACCGTACCAACCCAAGACAAGCTCTATAGAGCTACTTATGACCTCATTCGGACCACTGCCTTCTTAAGAAACATTCACGTTGAAAGCCCATGAAGAAGGAATAGAAGAAGAAGACGAAGAAGAAGAAAAGACGAAGAAGAAGAAGAAGAAGAAGAAGAAGAAGAAGAAAGAGTAGAAAAAGTATACTCCTGTAATGGGGTGTGAAAGCAAACACGTGGTTGGCATGCAGTGCCGTTACACGATAGTGCCACGCCTTATTGAGGCCCTTACTATTTGGTAGGAATGTCATTATCTTTAGATGGGAATGCCCGTAGTAGTGATCGACATGCAGATGGGGGTTGAGGGCTGGAAGAGAGGTCCGGTCGCTTGAATCTTTCGTAATTCGAACATCCACTTTTTTGCACGTATGTTCATTCGTTTACTGAGGGCGAACGTCTTATACCTCAACTGTAAACCCACCCGCACCCACCACCGCTTCCTTCTTAATGACATATATTTTGTTTTCTTCTTAGTTTCATCTCCCTATCTGACCCTATTTAGCCTGTCTATGAACGAAATACAACACATTATCGTGTTCCTTTTTTGGTCCTCGCAAAGCATAACGCATCAGCTGCAGCCGTTCTCCTACAGGAAGTCTGGTGTTCGCTTTTGAAGAAGTGGTTTCAGTTGCATATTTTAGGTCGCATGATGAGGTTGCAGATCCAACTTGAAAGCCACTTTATAAGCATTTCATAACATTTTTGTACGGATTGTTTCATTCTTTTTTTTGTAATCCCTTATTGTTGTTGCTGTTGTTCGAAGCTATTTGACGTCTCTTTTTTTAGCGGGATAAATGTGTTCTTCGTGACATTCAGAGGCGCGTATGTCACTATGAAAAGGAGTCCTCTTAGCTGCAGTGCAAGGACTGGCTCCTCAGTAAGGTCACAGCAACGGGACCTACAATGTCGATGCCGATCCTACTGTGACACGGCCTGTTTCCAGGAGCAGAAACAAGCACGTCGTGTTGTGTTTTGTTATTGTTGTTGTTATTATTATCCCATACCTGCTGAGCAAGCCTGCTCTTGGCAGTTCAATGTCATTCTTATATAGATACATGTCTTCTTCAGTTGTGTCACTGCTCCGTACAGTGTATTGGCAATTGTTATGTTTTGATCAGTATGTTTCACGTGAACCTGATTCATTTCCTTTCCTTAAGTTTTCGATACTGTACTTTTGTCAATGCTGAACTGATGAACTTTCTTGAGCAATTATCCTTTCGCGGTTTATATCTTCTCCTTCTTTTTCGCACACTTTCAAGCGTCAAATTGAATATATCTAAAGGAAGCAGCAGCCAGCATGATGCTAATGGTATCTCCATATAGCTAGTCTAGGGATGGTATTGATGATGGCCGCATGTGCTGTCTCTGTTCCTCGTATGCTGGACACCTTTGTAGCAGATACTCAGGAGCCATTTTGTCCGTGCCCTAGACACATTCATCTGCATGTCATATTTTTAGTTTGTTGACCAGATGGTATCTCAAACTGTTGTGGCATTTGCGGAGTTTAGGAATTACTACCTGCTCTCCTCTGTTATGCTGGTAATATGTGTCATTTAGTTGTTTACCTGCGTGCTCTGTTCCCAACTTGTTCCTGTGTCTACACTTGGTAAACCTCTTGGCCTTTCATAAGTTATACCTGCTTCAGGTAACGCATCAGTACACTTTCTTTTGACCTCGATCTTTATTATTGTGTTGAGGGGTCTGTGTCTTCTATCACCCTTCCCCTCCATCCCCAAGCAGAAACTAGAAAGGTTCTTACACTTTCCATACCACAGGAAGAGCAGATCCACCCGGCGTTATACAATACCGAGTGTTGTGTGCTAAAAACCTTGTGGAGTTGTGGTGAATTTACCATTTCCAGCAACCAAGAAATGAGGCATTGAAGGCGTACCATATCTCTTTCTTCTGTTTCAGCTTTATAATAAG
Source organism: Ariolimax columbianus (assembly GCA_036924085.1). Taxonomy (NCBI): domain Eukaryota; kingdom Metazoa; phylum Mollusca; class Gastropoda; order Stylommatophora; family Arionidae; genus Ariolimax; species Ariolimax columbianus. The sequence continues at coordinate 42,106,049 of JAVGWX010000014.1, forward strand.
ACATGATATACATTGGTTTCGCTTTACGCTAGCTCATTCTACATAAAGAACTGTAGATGACTAGATGAACTGAAATCCCGTAGCTGTAGTGCAATGTAATGCTCCTCAGTAAGCTCACCACCATTTATAGTGACTGAGTCACGCAGCCTGTTTCCAGGAGCACGAGCAAGGACGTGAGGTGCGGGCTCAATCATTATGTTTCACCTGACCCTGATTACTCTTCGCATTCACCCTTTGGATCTACACTGAGAAAAACGCGTTAACTAATTTTAAAAACCCAAATCTTATGCTACCAAAAAAAAACTGTTTAAAATTCCAACATAATTTATTTTGATCTGTGCATGTTCTCGTGACTGTTAAAACAGACTACATTTCATTTTTTGTGTGGATATTATTTGTTTAAAAAATGTTTATCAAAATAAATAATCTAATATTTACACAGATTTACCGATTCGAAATATTCTCCCGCTTTCCTTTCTAAAGATTTTTATGCTGATGGTGAAATTGCATCCAGTATATAAATGATAAGTCGATGATCTTACCCCATGACATAAACCTCGTTTCATCACAACTCTTTACTGTAAAATTAAACAAAATAGGATCTTGACAATAAATCGTTGCACTTGTGGCTTTTATGAAACATAATATAGTCAAAATAAATCTCGATACGTCGAATTATTAAATCTTTACTGTACTTTCTTCCAGTCACTTTCAGTCATGAGGTGTTTATCATTTACTGAAATACGGATCTGACAGCTCGGTCTGCAAACATATTCCTTGTAGTCAGTAAATTAAAACAACATCTCCACTCCACATCTCGGGCGCCGTCTCCGCCAGCGTTCTGTTAATAAAAAAAATATTTTCGTTGATGTTTCGAGTTAACCCTAGGTTGGTATCCACGTTCTGCCATCTTGCTGAGGTCGAGTATAAATCCGATAGTGATCGTTGACTGAATGATTACACGTGTTTTACGACCAAGAAATTGGGAGAAGTCTTACCGTAAAACCGGAGAAGCGCTCACGTGCAAGCTCCCTTTCTAAATTTTCTTCACACTTTCTTCCTCTACGTTTTTGATCAAAATATTTCATTCTCTATAGTTTCTTCTGTTCGATTTCCCTAATTTTGAATCCAAAGTTTTTTTCAAAACATATCTTCAGTCATGTTGTTTCCTCGCTATATTTCCATGTTCTTTGTTTTCCTTGCAGCATCGTTATCTCTACGTTTTCCTTAAAACATCGTCCTCTCTAAATTTTCCTTACAACATCGTCCTTTCTACGTTTTCCTTACAACATCGTCCCCTCTACGTTTTCCTTACAACATCGTCCTTTCTACGTTTTCCTTACACCATCGTCCTCTCTACGTTTTCCTTACAACATCGTCCCCTCTACGTTTTCCTTACAACATCGTCCCCTCTACGTTTTCCTTACAACATCGTCCTCTCTAAGTTTTCCTTACAACATCGTCCTCTTTACGTTTGCCTTACACCATCGCCGTCTCTACGTTTTCTTCTCTATATTTTCTTCTCTGTTTTTCTTGCAGAAATTTTAATCCGAAGTTTTCCTCACCATATCTTCTATCACACCATTTCTTCACTATATTTCCTATTATTTGTTTTCCTAACTATATTTTCCTTTCTATGTTTTCCTAACCGAATTTTCCTTTGTGTTTTACTAACTATATTTGCAACTCTATGTTTTCCTATCCATATTTTCCTATCTTTGTTTTCCTAACCGTATGTTCATCTCTATGTTTTCCTTATTACATTTTTAGAACGTTGTTTTCGTAAGCATATTTTCTTCTTTGTTTTCCTAACAATATTTTCTTCTCTATGCTTTCTTAACAATATTTCCATCTGTTTTCTCACAACATAGAGTTTTGAAAGTTTTATTCACTATATTTTCTCTTCGCGTTTTCCTACCATTACTTTCATTTCTTTGTTTTTCTAATAAAATGTTCCTCTCTGCTTTCCTCACCTAATATTGAATCCAAAGTTTTCCTCACCATATTTTCAATCATATGTTACTTTAACTATATTTTCAATTCTATGTTTTCCTAACACTATTCTGCTCTGTGTTTTCTCACATTATGTTGTTCTCTAGGTTTTGCTGACTATTTTTCCTTCTTCAATTTTTTCCTCACAATATTTTCAATTCTTCGTTTACCTCAAAACATTATAATCTCTACGTTTTTATCTACACACCGTCTACCTACTAACTACTCGTCAAATTTTCTCTTTCTCCCATTCTCTCTCTCTGTCTCTCTCTGTCTCTCTCTCTCTTTATCTCTCTCTCTCTATATATATATATTCTACTTCTTCTCCCCCTCCTATCACGCAGGCTCTGGCGAGCGTGAGTGATCATTGTTTTTTAAATACTTTTTACAGTTGTACTGCGCAATCTGTGGCCTCACGACCAGGAACATCCACTTTTAGCAAGTCTTTTTGTTTTCAATTAACTATACCTAACCTTTGGCTGTTTTCAGTCTACTGGCAAGGCAGCAGTTGGTTGGGGTAAATTTCCTTTTCCTAAATGAACTGACTTTTAAACTAACAACTGTCACCTACCAGGATTGTTTTCAGTAATCAACTTATGTCTTTGATACCCAAACATGTAATCATCAAGGCAGTAGGTGGTGGTTTTGAAATCAGAAATGTCATTCTCTTAAATGATCTTTCAAGCCTCAGGGATCTCATCTAGCCAACGATTTGTGCGGTTTTAGGGCGCCATATTCTCAATATCCTCCCTCCACCTGTTAATATAAACAACTGTGCCACGTGAATGCTCGGAGTTGAACATTGCTTTCAGATGCTGTATGAGACACACGCCATCCCATCATTTTATTTGGAGTTTGAACGCTTGTCCTCCACTCCACCCCATGTTAGGACAGCATTAACAAGCATATAAGCGAGTGATATATTGTTGATCTTTTTCGTGTTTTAACCTTATTTCATTTCTCACTCTCTCTCTCTCTCTCACTCTCTTGTTTTCTCTGTATTTCTCTCTCTTTCTCTCTCTTTCTTTCTCTCACTACCTCTCTTTTTCTCTAACTCTCTTTCTTTCTCTCGCTCGCTCGCTCTTTCTCTCTCTTTCTCGCGCTTGCTCTCTTTCTTTCTCTCGCTCACACTCTATTTATCTCTCGCTTGTCTCTCTCTTTCTTTCTCTCTCTTTTATCTCTCTTTCTCTCTCTCTCTCTCTCTCTCTCTCATTTTGAATTTAATTTATTTTATTCACATTACGTTTTTGGCTTACGAACATCCACTTTATTTTACTGTATAATAATGTATGTTTTTTTTTTTATATTCTAGATATCCATCTCCGTGCGTTTGGCTTATCATTACACGTGTTTTATGGGCATGAAATATGCAGATAAACCACATTCTGAAACCTGACAAGCTTCCTCATCATATATACTGAGCACGATCAAATAATTCCAACATGGTCTCGCAAGAATCTTGATATTTTCATAGCTTAATTTCAAATCTGAAAATAAGTTTTATGGTTAAAAAAGAAAACTGATCGGGGAAAGAGACGTTTGCATTCCAGTGTATAGTCGTATTTGATAGCCATCGATATCTATATTGCTGAAGAAGCACAAATGTTGTCCACTAAGAATTTCATCACTTCCATTAATTAAATCTTCATTTATCTAAACAGTTCGATTCCTTCTGTTTCTGGCTCTTTATTCCCTAAATGTTTCATTTATTTTACTCGACGCACGTTTTCTCACTTCCATTAAATGTTTTCCTATATTGTGTTCCATGGATGTTTCCTCACTTCCCTTAATTGTTTTCTTTTTTTTTTGTTAATTCATTTTTATCTCACTTCCCTCAAATGTTTTCATTTATTTTATCCCATGCATGTTTTCTCACTACACTTAAATGGTTACCTATATTCCGTTTCCATGCATGCTTTTTCACATCCTTACAGGGTTTCTTTTATTTTATTCCATTTATGTTTTATCACTTTCCTTAAATGTTTTCCTTTATTTTGTTCCATGCATGTTTTCTTACTTCCCATAAATGTTTTCTTATATTTTGTTCCATGCATGTTTTCTCACATTCGTAAATGTTTTTATTTACTATTCAAATGGTACAGTTTCCATATTTTCTCTACATCATTGACAGTATCGCGACCACACTCCCTATGTGTTTTCTTATATGTTTACAGTGCGCCTTTCTCTATTCCCATTACTTTTACACATTTGATATGCTAGTTTTTACCTTACCAATTTATATCTGAATTCATCAATTTGTATTCAAATTTCAAGGCATTCCTTGCTTCAATACTATCAGTTTATTTCTCATGATAGTTTCATTTTTTTCACTAAATTATTTTCCTCTCCATGTGCTCCTATTTTCCCGGTTATTTACCTAATTTCCCTCTTTGTTTTTAAATATATTTTTTTCTAATTTTGTTTGCATGTTTTCCTCCATATGTTCTTTTTTTTACATGGTGATTCCTTCTTTACTTCTATGTCTTCAAATCTATACTTTTCCTATTGTGTATCTATTTTTCTCTTTCATATTTAAATACTTTCCTGCATTTCTTCACCTTCTTTGTGGCTGTCCCAAGTGCTTATATGAGTTTCTCCCAAAAAGCCAGATCATCAGTTCCACTTACGCAACCAAATACTAACATAACTACCATCAAAGCGGACATGATAGCAATTAAACAAGCTGAACATTTTCAACACAATCAACCCCTAAAAAAAACCCACTGTTAAATCAAACATAAACATAACTATCAACATCACAAAATACATCATCGCTATTAGTATCCCCAATGTCGTAGTCAGCATAGATCTAAACATCATCTACATCACCTACACTATCCAAAACACCCACACCATCAACATCAACGTCAATAGAATCATGCACTGAAAGCGACGGGGCATATTTGTGGTTGATATATCTTATATACATACATTTCTCTAGGGAGGATTGTTCGATATGGTGATTAAAATAGTTAGTGATTGATGGGATGACCTTGATGATGAGGGTGCCGTTTGAATGTAGGGTGATGTTGATGGTTTGGTTGATGGTGAAGTTGATGAATGGAGAGGATGGTGATGTTGATGGTTTGGTTAATTATGAAGTTGATGAATGGAGAGGATGGTGATGTTGATGGATTGGTTGATGGTGAAGTTGATGATTGGAGAGAATGGTGATGTTGAACCAAACATAAACATCAACTCAATCGTCAGCATACATTTAAGCTGCATCATCATAGTGAAGTCAGTTATTCACTTCATTCTAAACTCAAACTTCCCCATCACCATCAACCAAAGTATCAACATCGCCATCACTCCAAACGTTAACATCCCTTAAAATATCAAAATCACCATCATTTCAAGCATCACCATCTCTATCACCACAAACATCAACATCTTCATCACTCCAAACATCAACATCAGCGTCATTTCAAAACAAATATCAACGTATTTTTTAATTCCAAACATCAATATCACAATAACTTCAAACATCAACATCACCATTACTCAAAACATCAACATCACCATTATTCCGAACATCAAATATCAACAATCACTATCGAATTTAATATCACCATTACTCCAAACGTCAACATCGTCATCACTCCAAACATTTAAAAAAAATGTTAAAATCAATATCACAATCACTCAAAACACCATCATCAACAATGCTATAAACATCAACATCACAATTTACTAAACGATCAGCATCACCATCACTCCAAACATCAGTATCACCATCACTTTAAACATCGACATCACCATCACTCCAAACATCAACATCACCATCACTCAAAACATCAGTATCACCATCACCCCAAACATCTTGGGGGACTGCGTGGGCTAGTGGTTAAGTGACACACCAAAACACCAAGACGGTGCTGGTTTCGATCCCTATCACAGCACCGGACGTTACCCTGGGAGAAGCAAACTCTTAAAAAATGCAGGAGGAAGCAGACCCTTACATAAAATGCATGCTGAAGTCGGATGCACTGGGCCGACATGCGCAAAATCAAAACCACAGTGCACAGCATACCGTCTTGGGGATCTGACAAATAAGGCGATCGCAAAACAAACAAAAGAAAACTCCAAACATCAACATCACCATCACTCCAAACATCAAAACCATCTTCAACCAGAAGAATATAATCACACTCAAACATCAATTTCACCATCACTACAAACATCAGGAAAATCAATACTTTAAACATGAACATCAACATTACTTCAACCATCAGAATCATCATTATTCCATACATGAACATCAACATCACAAACAAAAAATTAACATTTGAATCACTCCAAACATCAACATTACATCAACCAAATGAAAGCTTAACCATCACTACAAACATCAACATTCCATCAACCGAATGAAAGCATAACCAGCACTACAAACATCAACATTCCATCAACCGAATGAAAGCATAACCAGCACTACAAACATCAACATTACATCAACCAAATGAAAGCATAACCATCACTACAAACATCAACATTACATCAACCAAATGAAAGCATAACCATCACTACAAACATCAACATTACATCAACCAAATGAAAGCATAACCATCACTACAAACATCAACATTACATCAACCAAATGAAAGCATAACCATCACTACAAACATCAACATTCCATCAACCGAATGAAAGCATAACCATCACTACAAACATCAACATTACATCAACCAAATGAAAGCATAACCATCACTCCAAACATCAACATTACATAAACCAAATGAAAGCATAACCATCACTACAAACATCAACATTACATCAACCAAATGAAAGCATAACCATCACTACAAACATCAACATTCCATCAACCGAATGAAAGCATAACCAGCACTTCAAACATCAACATCACCATCTCTCCCATCATCAACATCACCATAATTCTAAACATCAACATCAAAATCACTTCAATTATCAACATCACCATCATCCCAAACATTAACGCCACCATCAAACCATATATCAATTTCACTACTATTAAACCATCAACATCAACATCACTCCAAACATCAGCAGCACATCCCTCCAAACATCAACATCACTCCAAACATCAGTTTTACCATAACTACAAACATCAATTTCATCGTCACTCCAAACATCAACATCACCATTAATAAGCACTACAACAAAATAATAACTCTAAACATCAATACCACCATCAACAAAGACATCAATATCATTCCCAAAAGTATCATCACCATCAAACTAATCTTCAGGGGACGGCGTGGCCTAGTGGTTAAGTGGCACGGCTCACGACCCGAAGGTGCTGGGTTCGATCCCCATCACAGCACCGGCCGTTACCCTGGGGAAGCAAACCCTTAGAAAATGCAGGAGGAAGCAGACCCTTACATAAAATGCGTGCTGAAGTCGGATGCACTGGGCCGACAGGCGCAAAATAAAAACCACAGTGCAACGCACACCGACTTGGGGAATAGAGAAATAAGGCGAACGCAAAAAAAAAACAAAAAAAAAAAAACAACTAATCTTTAACATCATTCCAATTACCAACAGACACATCAACATCACAATCACTCCAAACATCAACACCACCATCAACAAAAGATCGGCATCACTGCAACCATCAACATCACCATCAACAGAGGCAACAACATCAAAATAATTCAAATCATCAACACCACCATTAAAAACATATCAACATCACCACCCTCTCCAATAGTCAATTTCACACATCAACGAAATCATCAACATCACCACCCTCTCCATTCATCAATTTCACACATCAACGAAATCATCAACATCACCACCCTCTCCAATCATCAATTTCACACATCAACGAAATCATCAACATCACCACCCTCTCCAATCATCAATTTCACACATCAACGAAATCATCAACATCACCACCCTCTCCAATCATCAATTTCACACATCAACGAAATCATCAACATCACCACCCTCTCCAATCATCAATTTCACACATCAACGAAATCCTCAACATCACCACCCTCTCCAATCATCAATTTCACACATCAACGAAATCATCAACATCACCACCCTCTTCAGTCATCAATTTCACACATCAACGAAATCATCAACATCACCACCCTCTCCAGTCATCAATTTCACACATCAACGAAACCATCAACATCACTATCTTCTCCAATCATCAACTTCACCATCAACCAAACCATCATCATCACCATCCATCCAAACTTCCCCCTCATCATCAAGGTCAACCCATCAATCACTAACTATGTTAATCACCATATCGCACATTTCCCACTATAGAAATGTCCGTATATAAGATATATCAACCAAAAATATGACCCGTCGCTTACAGTGCATGACCCTATCAATTGCCACTAGCGGAATGTTATAGGCACGGAGCGATACGGATGTTGCGATAACTAGAGAGCAAATCAGTAGTTACACCCGATGGGAGACAGCAGGAAGGGGTTCACCATTTTAAACATCTTTTTGCAGGAAAGCAGATTCTTAAATGTGAGAAATATTCCGGATAATAGCAATACCGATATAAACAAGATTAGCGGTAAAAATGTAAACAAGATACGAGGAGGGAAGGTTAGTCAAATAGTTGAGCTACTGTAAACATGTCGTTTAATGATGATGATGGTGATGATCGGCGTTATGATGATGGTGATGGTGGGAGTGATGATGATGGTGGGTGTGATGATGATGATGGTAATGATAATGGTGATGGTGGGGGTGATGATCATGGTTGTTATGATGATGATGATGATGTTGGGGGTGATGATGATGGTGGGTGTGATGATGATGATAGTAATGATGATGGTGATGGTGGGGGTGATGATGATGGTTGTTATGAAGATGATGATGATGATGCTGTTGGTAATGATGATGATGATAGTAATGATGATGGTGATGATGTTGTTGATGATGATGTTGATGATGATGTTGACGATGATGTTGATGATGATGTTGATGATAATGCTGATTATGATGATGTTGATTATGATGATGTAGATAATGATGATGATGTTGATGATGATGATGATGATGTTGATGATGATGTTGATGATGATGATGTTGATGATGAGGATGATGTTGATGATGATGATGTTGATGATGATGTAGATGATGATGATGTTGATGATGATGATGATGATGATATTGTTAATGATGATGATGTTGATGATGATGTTGTTGTTGATGATGATGATGATGTTGATTTTGATGTTGATGATGATGATGTTGATGATGATGATGTTGATGATGATGGTCATGAAGATGTTGATGATGCTGATGTTGATGATGATGTTCATGATGATGATGATGATGTTGATGATGATGATGTTGATGATGATGATGATGCTGATGATGTTGATGATGATGATGATGATGATGATTATGATAATGTTGATGATGATGATGTTGATGATGATGTTGATAATGATGATGATGATGATGATGTTGATGTTGATGATGATGATGATGATTATGATGATGTTGATGATGATGATGTTGATGATGATGTTGTTGATGATGTTGATGGTGATGATGATGTTGATAGTTATGTCGATGGTGATGCTGGTGACGAGGATGAAGAAGATGATGAGGATGTTAAATATCTACAGTGAGTAAAATTACTCTCTTTTGGGCTATTATGTAACAGGCGTTAAATGACAGAATGCAGTAGGGACGAGAAAGGAAACACTGAAAGACACAAATAATTGACAAGTAAAATAGTTTGGACATATAAAGAGACATGTTACTTTGCTGAAAACAGTACTGGATGAAAAGGTTGAAGGCCAGAGGGCATGAGTAAAACAGGGTCATACGTGGAAGAGAATATGTTGTGTAAGTTAGATGGTGGCGACATCGTGGGACGAATTTGTCTTGATGATGTAACTTGCGTTGTATTTGGAGTAAACTGAGGAAGCAACTGCGCGAGTCATCAACCTCACTCTCTCGTCTCACCCATAAGTATATTGGAACAGTGGTACGACGATAACTCGAGACGACTGGAGTAACTCAAATTACAAGCAGGCATTTTGGCCTCACGTCCCTTAAGACCAGGGGTTGCTTGAAACTTGCGGGATTCGATCACCAACCGTTTCAGTTCATCGCGTTGATAGGCGAGTGCCTTACCTTTCCACCACAGCGAATCCTAAATAGAACATGAAGAGGTGAACTTAAAACATTCTTGAAGAGTGCAACATTAAATCGAGAGACAGGCATTGATGGGGGCCTACTACAGTCACACCTTGATGCGGAGATGGCACAACATCATCTCATTAACAGCATTCCTTACCCAGGTTTGGCTTGGCTTGGCTTCGTTCGTTCTCAATCTCCCGCTAGCAAACCCTGAACAGGCTTAAGTTGCAGAATGTAGTCCATAGAACGGAATGCGTTGTGTCGTATTTTACAGCTTGACTGCGATATTTGCACCTTTCGGTCCAACACATCCGATTCAGCAAGCATTTTTTGAGTACCGGGTTAGCATTCCATCTTCGATCCCTTCTCCTTAGCCAGTCTGCCCTGCTGCAGTCTGTTATCCAGGATCACCGCGTGGAGGTGTAGAAGGATCTTGGCAGCTTTGGTTCGCTGGCCCTGACGCTAGGAGTCAGATGTGGGTCGCTGACCACTGCTGCTCAGCATCTTGATCCCCCTTACCAAGGTTTGAATTCATGTTCTCGTTATTTAAAGAACAACGCCCATACCACTGCACTAAACGTCCATCTCACCCACTTACAGATGGATAGTATCAGAAGTTTACCTTAATTGGTTCCGTAGTCTCTATCTGAGAAGGAAAGAATAGTCCCATATATACATGGTTGCATGTTGCACAATCGTCTTAAGAGAGTTGTGTTCACGACCAAATTGTATGAAACAAATTACTACATAAACCACCAGTGCTAGACACACAAAATGCTTTGCTGCAAGATTCAACAGTGGTGGTACCCTATACTCCGACTGGAGTATAGAAGTAACTAGAACAAGACAAGAAGTATATATCTACAAGTAAGAGCGCGTGACGAATCACAAGTGAACTTCTCAGTGACGAGTGCACATGCTGTGCCCAGCTAGGCTCATTTTCATACTAGCCTATTTGTCCGTTCTGACACATACTGAAATTAAACAGACAAACCAGCATATTGAAAATGTGAGTTGTCTGGAGTTATGTATACTCGTCACTACGTTTTAGCGGAGAGGCATGAACACTGAATAACAAAATGGGATAGATAATCAAAGCTTTCGAAATGTGAATATCTAGAAGTTTGTGTAGCATTCTTAGAAAGATAAGAAAACACATGTGAAGGTGTTGAACAAGTTGGGAAGGGGGGTGTTGGGCTAATTAATGACCGAAATCAACGTTTCTGACAGTTAAGTTATTTTGATCAATATAACATGTCATACCTCCTTGTTAAAAACCATACTGAACGGTAGGGTGGAAAGCAGTTGTTCAAGAGGTAGACAATTTTTTAAGTGAATGAATAGCATCAGGAGATAAACTTGGCAAAGACTGGCAGATTGCACCATTACGGTAAGAGGTAGAGTACACAGAAGATCCTTTGCATCAGCCCTTCAATGCGGAGATGGCACCTCAGCTGAGCAACATGTGTGCATCTATCTTTTTCATGTGTTTATCTCTTCTCCCATCCTGTGTTAGCTTACAGTTACATTGTCTCTGATGAAGACGTTTTAGTCGTAACGTAAATGTCGTTCCTGCTTTAGTTCCCGCTCGGAATGTGAACCGTACATTTCAGGTCAGATCAGATCATCCGTAACCAGTGAGGTCGTTGGGGCACACACTAAGACATCCTCACAACTCCTCGCCACCCTTCTCTGTCAGCCATCGCTCCCTGTGGCTCTTCTGGTCGGAGATTGGTCAGCTGTTTTATGTTGTCCTCCCACCTCTTTTTGGAACGGCCTATTCGTTGTCTGCCTTGCACCTTTCCGTGGAGGATTGTATTTGCAAGACCATTTGATCTCGATATGTGACCGTACCAAGCGAGTTTCCTTCTTTTGACAGTTGTCAATAGGTGTTCAGATAATCCTATTATTATGTAATTCTTTCTAGTATTTCCTTTTTTGTAACTCGATCTTTGTACGTGACGTTTAAAAGTCTTTGGAAACATCTCATCTCCAAGGCCTGTATCCTCCGCTGTCGGTCAGATGTAATTGTCCATGCCTCACAAGCACAGCAGAATATTGACAGGACCAATGTACGCATTAATCTGATTTTCGTGCATAGTGCTAATCGTTTATCTTGTCAGATTTAGTTAAGCCGTGCAAGCGCCGTTAATGTCCGTGCTATTCTGGCCAACACTTCACATTTTGATCCTTCATCACTGACAATCGAACTCAGATATGTAAAACTGTCAACCACTTCGAGTTCCTAGCCATTAGCTTTTATCCTACCGTTGAAGCCCGTGGCGTTGTTGGTCATTAATGTTGTCTTTCCAGCGTTTATCTCCATACCATAGTCAAGAGCTGTTTCATCGAGCCTTCTGACCCATTCCTGTAGTTCTGCTTCTGTGCCCGCCAACCCGCTGATGTCATCTGCAAAACGAAAGTTGGTAATCGTTTGGCCCCCCTATTTTGACAGTACCAACGTGATCTCCAAGTTCCTCACTCAAAATTCCCTCAAAGAATATTGACAAGTGTTGGGAAGAGTGGACAATCCTGTCTCAAACCGACTGATGTGCTGAGCCAGTGTCCGCGCCTGCCATCAACAAGAACTGCACTGGACGTCTTGTCATACGGGTGTTCAAGGACCTTTATAATATTCCCCGTTGATTTTATACATTCTCATGGTTACCCACAGCGCTTTATGCCATACCTCATCAAACACCTTCATGAAATCAACAAACACATGATACCATTTTTTGCTCTTTTCTAGATGTTTCTCGCTTAGCAGCCTTAAGTTAAATATCTGTTGTGTAGGTCATAAACATCAACAGGTTAATCTTCTACTTCTTCTCTGCCTTCTTCATCTACTTCTTCTTCTCTTTATTGTCTTTGTCTTCATCTTCTCGTTCTCCATGATTTTTAAACAGAAACATTAAAAATCATGCTGGATTGAGACCCGTGGGGAGAAGTGTACATCTTTGCCTATTTGGGAAGCATAATTGACACATTTTTACAAATGGTACAAATACAAATGTAAGGACCAGCATTGTAAAGGAAAGAGAGATATTCCTGACACTAAATAAGAACAATCAAGATTTACACCAAAGCTAGAATATGGTGTGCCAGTCTTAAGTCGGTGGTGCCGTTTGAAGGGGGGCCATATAAAACGACCAAGACCATACAACAAAGACTCCAGTCCTTCGTTAAGAGATGCCTAGGAAAAATAATTGGTATAAAGTAACAGGACATGGTGAGAATTTAATACCAACAGGAAAGAAGCCAATACTAGCCAATGAAACAACAAATTAAGCAAAAAAAATGGCCCAGAATACGGCATACGCTACCGAAGACATCGTCTAACATAGCCAGATTGTATAACGTGGCATCCATATAGAGAAGTGTGAGATATGTAGAAACAAACATACATGGAGATCTATTTGATTAACCTTTGAAGTCAAATTCTCTAGATGAATGTTGATGTATTGAAGACGTATTCAATGTTTCCAAACAGCTGTGTGTGGATTCGTCTCCGTGGTTTAGTAATCAGATCGCAATTGGCTAAACATATAACAGTTGTTACGATATGTTTGGACTGTCTGCCTTGTTTGCTCGCTTACACACATGGGTGATAGAGTCTGGGTATTCAATCCAGAGACTGTTGTTGAAATCTACTGTCCTCTATTGCCAGCAGAATTCTTCAGCCCAGTATAAGTCTGCCTCTCCCAGCACAACCTCTTATGGTGTTTCACGCCTGATTAATGTAAATCTTTCTAAGGATATCCATTTCTTCTTTTCCCCTGCATTTTATTTTCTAGTACTTCCAGTAGTAAGCACCAATCGCTGGGCGGCCACTTGCTACGAAGATCAGACATCAGTATCGTACCTCAGAAACAACAACATGACCACGGGGACGGCCACAAAGAGCTGATCTGACTCCCTTCCAACCAGCAAAAGCATTTATCATGCCACCGATGGCGATTCATTACCCACCGGTCCATCACGGCACAGGACAGAGACCGTTGGAAGAGAAGTTGGAACCATCAACGATGTAATTGTCACATCCAGTGATCAAGTAATCCGTCACGCAGGTACAATTGCGTATAGATACGTAGGCAGGTAGGCAGTTCTCTAACACGATGACTTGTTGAGACCTAGACTGCTTGCAATGTTGTTGTTACGTATCCAGCAGCATCTGGGATCTCGTCCTTTGGCCCAATGTCATGTAATGCTATCTGCACGTGTTTATCAATTGTTGTCTAGTGCCATATAGAGTATTCCATGTATCTGGCCACGGAGGAAGAAGCATTTCCCTAAAATCGTTGAGCGCTGAGTACTCTAAGAGATGATGACCAACGGTTTCATATGGGTGTGGTTGGATTCTGTTCAGGTGTTTGTTTAGTGGGATGTGTTGGGTTCTCAGTCGGGAAATGGTGCTCTGATCATTCCTTGTTAGTTGAATTACACTGGCATTTTGACTGGGGCTTGCCATATTTCTGTAGACTTCCCTTCCCGTGTTTCCAATGGCCCATCTGTTCAGCCAAGTCTCTTTGTTTGCTGATCTTATGAACTGTTTGACTGTTTGTACAGTTGTTTCTGTGTGCGCCTAATCTTATCTTGAACCCTCCTTTGCTAGTATGTCTGCCTTGTCATTGCCAGATGGGTTTGAGTATCCAGGTATCCACAACAGAACTATTTTGCCAGCAATGGAAATGATAATGTGGTAAATGTCTAGAGATATTTAGAAAAGGTCAAGTCTACAATGACCAGCAACTTCTAATGCTTGAAAATCTTATATTGAGTATGTGAAAATAACAGTGTTTTATGCCTTTGAAGGAAATGCATCAAAAACTATCCTCAGATGTTACAAATCGGCTTCAATTGCAGTGATCTTGGTTTCATAGTTTTAGCAAACCTCCCCGCAAGCATTATACATTTTATCAGAGGATCCGTCAGGGTATTTTATATACACTCCATAACCTACTTTGATGGTGGCTTTAAACTCCGATCCATCAGTATATCCATGTATCCATTCATAGGGACAGGCATCAATAGTTCTTTGAGCTGCTCGAATGAGAGCACTTGGATCTGAACTTTTGATTGTATCATCTATTAATTTTGCCTACATTTCTGGTGTTTTAAGGAAAGCTTGTGGTAATATAACTTTTACTACTTTCTGTAACTCCTGTTTTCTCTCTGGTAGATGGTATCTGTCTTTGATTTCACTAACATGGTGAATTACACACTTTTGTTTAATTCTGCTTTTAGGCTGCCAGTTTTCCACAGGTACTCTGTTGGGAGACTGTATGCAATAAGGATGATGCCTTTCCGATTTTACCTAATTAGGTTGTTATGTGGACGACCGTGGAAGTGGGGCCATGATGAAGAGGGGAGGATAATTGTCCATATCGGCGTCCATTGCCTGCTTTAAGACTGCGTGGGAAATGTCGTTGCCGGCAAGGCGGTTCCCATATTTAAAGATGACCAAACGACGACGGCTTAGCACGGTAAACAAGGAACATGCATAAGAAAGGCAGTTACATAGGAAACAGTGATGCTGGGGATGAAGTGTAAGAATCGTTAATCTAATATGCCTCACCGTTATTATGTCTTGCGATGACCAATTCGCTGCCTCTCTGCTTGCTTTTCTTTCCTCAACCAGGTACCATTTTATAGCCAAGTTTCGATTAACTTGATCGAACGCCATACCTTTGCCGCAACAAGCAAGCGAGTTACAACTCAGTTACTCAAAAGTTACGAGCACACATCACTTCTTTAATATCTGCAATAAAATGATGCGTATAACGGAATTACCTACTGAACGATAGACTCACATGCGTTCTCTGAGATGATGTTTACGACAATGCGAGCTGATGACAGGTGAGCGCAAGAACGTGATACTCGCAGATTTAGATACGTGAACTACATGCTGGCTGTTGAGATAGATGTGTGTGGAAGTGAAGGTGGAGATGGTAGATGTAGGGGGTAATTTGAGTGTCAGGGAAAAAAAAAGAGAACCGTAAGGCACGTCCTAAAAACAGAAATTTCTTTCGTGGGTGTTTTTATAGATTATGTTGTTAAATATAGAGAGATTGAGGACGGAGGAAGAAGACAGATTGAACGATGGTAGTTGTAAGAAAGAATGAAACGACAGTAGATTTAAGTGTTATAAACGGAGGAAGAAGACAGATTGAACGATGGTAGTTGTAAGAAAGAATGAATCGACAGTAGATTTAAGTGTTATAAACGGAGGAAGAAGACAGATTGAACGATGGTAGTTGTAAGAAAGAATGAAACGACAGTATATTTAAGTGTTATAAATGCCCTAATTTAAACGAAAGGATTTGGTGTGGTGTTGAAATGGACGTTACTCGTCAATAAAGGTAAACCATCTAATTAAGAACAAGAGGTAGAGGGAATGTCAGATTGATTTGGAAAGAAAGAGAGAGAGAGAGATAGAGAGAGAGAGAGACAGAAAGAGAGAGAGATAGAAAGAGGGGGAGAGAGCGAAGCAAATGTCAGAACGATTTAGTTACTTAAAGAGATAGTTTTCCAGAGTGGTTTAGTGAACCGGAGTGTAAGACATATAGAGTGTCAGAGAGATTTAGAGAGTGTCTGTCAAGTTGATTTAAAGAAGGGAGTGTTCAAGAGAGAGAGCGATAGAGAGAGAGTAAGCGAGAGACAGAGAGAAAGTGTTAGCCAGGCTTAGAGCGTGTATCAAGTGATTTTGAGAAACAGTGTTAGAGAGAAAGAATGTGTCAGAAAGATTTGGAGAAAGAGAAAGTGTGTAAGACAGATTTAGAGTGTATTTCATCAAGGTGATTTAAAGAGATAGAGTGAGAGAGAGAAAAAGCGCGTCAAAAAGATTTTGAAGGAGAGAGTGTGTGCCAGAATAATTTAAAGAAACAGAGTGAAAGAGAGAGGAGTGTGTGTTAGAGAGATTTAGATATAGTGTGCGAGAGTGACTTAGCAATAGAGTGAGTGTATGAGTCAGAGTTTTAGAGAAAGCGTGCTAGAGTGATTTAGCGATATAGAGTGTCAGAAAGATGTAAAAAGAGTATGTTACATAATGCTTTAGAAAGAGATAAGGCTAGAATGATTTAAAGAAAGAGACTGTCAAAGTGATTCATACATTATGAGTTAGAGTGATTTATAAATTGTGCCAGAGTGATTTAGAGAGAGAGAGAGAGAGAGAGAGAGAGAGAGAGAGGGGGTGTGTGTATGTGTGTGTGTGTGTGTGTGTGCCAGAGTGATTTAGCAATTGAGTGCCTGATTTAGATAGAGAATATGGCAGAGTGATTTAGAAATTGAGTGCCTGGTTTAGATAGAGAATATGGCAGAGTGATTTAGAAATTGAGTGCCTGGTTTAGATAGAGAATATGGCAGAGTGATTTAGAAATTGAGTGCCTGGTTTAGATAGAGAATATGGCAGAGTGATTTAGCAATTGAGTGCCTGATTTAGATAGAGAATATGGCAGAGTGATTTAGAAATTGAGTGCCTGGTTTAGATAGAGAATATGGCAGAGTGATTTAGAAATTGATTGTGTCAAAGATAACAAGAGTGTAGCAACGTTATTTAAATATAGAATAACTGAGCGATTTATATATACAGTGTCATTTAGATATCATTTGTCATAGTGGTTAAAAGTGAAAAAGTTACAATGAGAGAGAGAGAGAGAGAGTAAGAGAGAGCGAGAGACAGAGGGCATTATAGAGTATGTCAGAGTAATTGATTTATAGAGAAAAAAGTACCAATAAACGCAGATACAGACATGAAGAGAGCCAGAATATCAGAATGATTTATGAAGAGAGTGTCAACATGATTAAAGAGAAAAAGTGGCAACGTGATTTAGACAGAAATATAAAGAGAGAGTGAGAGAGAGAGAGAGAGAGAGAGAGAGAGACAAAGAGAGAGAGAGAAGGAGAGAAATAGAGAAGGCGCTTTAGAGTGATTTGTAACGATAATATTATAGTTGGAGCTTTAAAAGAGCAGACAAAACAGTTTACAATGCTCACAGAGTAACATAATGAGACTATAAACACCCACCAAAAGATAGTACGGAATATAGCAGAAGAGCTAAATATGGCAATCCTGAGGGCCGCTAAATAATATATACCTAGGTGAGCAAGGATCATTTACAAACCGTATTGGATAAAAGAGGTACAAAGACTGGATGAAGAACTGAGCTCCTTCAGAGAAATAGGAGAGGAGAAAAAAACACAGACAGTAATATAGCCTTCAATAAGGCATCTGTCAGATACAGAAATGAGGTAAAGAAAGTTGCAAAGCAGAGCTAATAAGAAATAAAAGGTTCGATTTGGACAAAGACAGCAATAAACTTTGAAAACTGGCTAAAGTCCTGCATGATGAAAATAGGAGCCGACAACCAATAATTAAAAAAAAGGACAATCAAAACATGCACAAGGGCGGAAGAGCAGTAAACACCTGTGAGAGACAATATGCAAGTATTAGCCAGGTGAATATATCAAAGGCCAGACTGTAGAAGGTCAGAAAAGACATGGATTATTGAATATGCTCTTAATGGCAAGAGAGCATCTTAGTTTTTAGTTCGACCAGTTCTTCGTCAAGAAGTGGTCGCCCTTGAGCGGGTCCCAACTCAGAATCCAATCATTTCTGTCGCGGGCGCGTGTCGTCCAGTGTCATAGTAGTCTGTCTGTTGTGGGGTCGTGAATGTTGTATTTTTCTAGTTAATCTCGCCAACGAGTTCAGGTGGGGGGGGGTTGTCCCCAAAGTCTTTTCACATGGTCGTTATGGTTATCCATCTTTCATCTTGTCTTCTGGATATATGACCAGCCCAGCAGTGTTTCTTCTTCTTCTTCTTCTGCGTACACAGTCAGACAGTAACCATTATTTTCTCGAAAAAAGCGGCGGTCATCCTGAGACTCTCGCCACTACCATAGAGCTTGTCTTGCAGTTCCACTGGCAATGGCCACATCTGCTCTCTCTGATCCTCGTATGTCGGGCAGTTCTGCAGCAGATGTTCAGTGGTCATTTTACCAGTACCGCACGGTCATTCGTCGGTACACCCTATCTTCAATTTGTTGAAGAGGTGGTACCTCAGTCTGTTGTGGCCAGTGCGAAGTCTGAAGACAACGACCTGCTCTCTTCGATTCAACTGGTAATAGGCATCGTTTTTGGTGTAACCAGTATGTTCGGTTTCCCATTTGGACATGTACCTGGCTTTGATAAGCCGTTTTGACTCTTCGTACGTCATACTGGTATCTATTTGTGGTAGCCTTGCACCTTCTTTTGCCAGTCTGTCTGCCTCCTCGTTGCCTTGGATGTTGCAGTGTGACGGAACCCACTGTACCACTACCCTTTTTGGTGCGGACTGTTGGCACAGTTTGCAGAGTGCTGCTCTTAAGTCATTAAGCTCAGTATTTTTCTGGCTTTTTAGCGCTGTGACTACTTCGAGAGCATCTGTCAGCAGGACTATATGGCTCTCATTTTCACTGTGTGTTACCATTTCTTCCACTGCCGCCCTCAGTGCCTCTGCCTCTGCTCTGAAATTGCTCGTGTACTTACCAGTAGCGAATGACAGTGTTATTTTTCTGCCATTTGGTAGGTTCAGGAATGCTCCTGCCCCTCCGTTCTGTGTAGTGTTTGTTACAGAACCGTCGGTGTATGCATGGGTCCAGTCCATGCTTGGGTAGCTTTTCGTTATGAAGCTTAGGGTAGTGTCTCTCCTTTCTTTTTCACTCTGGCAGTTTTTGTTTGCAATACCTGGTATATTTTCTACCACCTCTGGAAATATATCCTGCCTCCAAGTAGGTTTTCGTACAGTAGTGATGGGTTTTGGTGTTGCTAGTGCGTTTATGGGATCTTCGTGCATCTTTGCTTTGGCTATTTCTGCAAAGTTTCTCCGCTTTAGTTTCCCGTTTCCCAAATTGTTTAGTCTCTGGTACATTGGATGGTCCGTCAGTCTTCGGAGTTTCTCTGACTGCAGCTGGGCTCTGCAGTCTCTTTTATCGGTCATGGATTGCAGTTTTGTAATCTTTTCAAGTTCTACAATTGGCGTTGACTTCATGCCACCTGTTATAATTCTCATGGCTTGGTTTTGAAGTTTGTTAACTTTATCGAAGTTCGCCTTCGCTGCTGTTGTCCATGCCGCAATGCCATACTCGAGAACTGGTCTCACTCTTCCAGTGTACAGTTTCTTTAGTATGCCTTCGTCTGCTCCCCAGCTTGTGCCAGCAAGCTTCCTCATGATCGCCATTCTTTCTCTGGCTTTCATTCGGTTTCTCTCAATCTGACTTTTCCATGTCATGCGCCGATCAAATGTGACTCCCAGATAGGATGGGTTGTCGTTTGGCTGTAGGATTTTGCCATTTAGGCTTAATTTGGTACTTTGGGGTTTTAATGAGAGCGAGAATATTGTGCACGTGGTTTTCTCCTCGTTTATTTTGACCAGCCATGAGTTCGCCCACTCTTCCAGCGATGTTAGGGCCGTTTGCATCCGATTTCTTGCTATGGTGAGTTTCTTTTCAGAGGTCCACATAGCCAGATCGTCTGCAGACATTGAGCTATGGACTCTTCTTGGTATATTCTCTGTAATATCGTTTATATATACCAGGAAGAGTGTGGGTGACAATACTCCCCCTTGGGGTACTCCCTGCTCGAGTGTCACCTTTTTGCTCATCTGCCCTTGTACTTGGACTCTGGCCGTTCTTTGTTTGAGGTAGTGGTTGATCCACTTGTACATCTTCCCACAGACATCACTTCTTCTTAGCTTGACTCTAAGTCCATCCTTCCAGACTTTGTCAAATGCCTTTTCCAGATCCACCCAAACAGCTACTGTGTGTTTCTGTGCCTGGTAGGCATCTTCTATTTCCTGGGCTATGAGGAAGACCTGGTCCTCAGTGGATCTGTGCTGTCTAAAGCCGGCTTGCTGTGGAATTAGTATTCGTTTTTCTTCCAGATGCCACATCAGTCTGGTGTTTATCATCCGTTCCATCAGCTTACCGACACAGCTCAGTAGGCTTATGGGCCTGTATCCATTCGGATCTGTTTTGTCCTTTCCTGTTTTTGGTACTGGTACCAGTATTGCATCTTTCCATGCCTGGGGTACAATACCCCTTTTCCAGCTTTGGTTCAGGACTGATAGTAGTTTTTTCTTCGCTGTTTGGCCCAGCCCCATCAGCATTTCGTTTGTTATCCCGTCTTTTCCGGGAGATTTCCTTTTCTTTAGTGTTCTCATAGCCTCTTCCATTTCGCGCAATGTTAGTTTGGCCATCATGTGCTCTTCAGGAGCCGTATTTATGTTTTCGTGACCCTTTAGCTCTTCGCTAATGTCTGTATGCTTATCTGCAGGGACCTCGATGTGGTTTGCTTTGGCATAGTGATCGACAAAGGCGTTTGCGGCTTTCTTACCTGTGATCAAGTTCTCGCCCTACTTGATAGTAATTTGTTTATTTGACGGGGTTTCGTCATTCATGGCTCTGACTAGCTTCCATAGCTTGTTCCCTTCTTTGTCCAGGTTTAAACTTTCCGTTTTATTTTTCCAACTTTCTCTTGCTGTTTGCTTGAGAGTGTGTTTGTACTGCGCCGTGGCGGCTTTGAGGGCGATGTTTGCCTCCATAGATTTTTCTCGATCTGCCATGTTCCTAGCATTTGTTACCGCATCTTCCACTTTCTGTAACTCATCATTACAGTAGGGCTTATAGTTTTTCCTAGCTCCTCTTGGGATGGTTTCAGTGGCGGCTTGCATTATTGCCTTGCTAAGGCTCTCTACCATGGGCTTCATTTTGGTGTTTCGTGTGTTGATGGTTTCACACAGCCCATCTGTCAGGATTGCAAATCTGTCCCAGTCGGCTCGTTTGTAATTCCAACGTGGGAGCGGTTTTGTTTCCTGTGGGCCTACTTCCATGTCAATGGTTAGCCTGATCGGCCTGTGGTCGCTACCTGCCAGTTGGTTTAGCACCTGGCGGTCTATTTTATAGTGTATGTCCTGTGTGGAGAAGGCCAAATCTGGAGTCGAGGTGGTATGCCATGTTCTTGAATAGAAGCTAGGGCTATCCTCCGGCCTATTGATTAGGGAGAGATTTGCATCTATCTCCCAATCTTCCACTTCGTCACCTCTGCTGTCTGTGTCAGAGTATCCCCATCTCTCCGAGTGGCTGTTGAAATCTCCAACTACTATGCAGTTGGAGTCTCTGACCTCCATGCTCGAGAGCGATAGGTCTCTGTTTGGTGGTCCGTACAGATTGAAAATGCGGAGCTTCGTCTCTTGAGCCATTATGTCAACTCCTACAATTTCTGCTTGTCCGGTGTGATTGACAGGTACCGCGCTACTCGGTATGCTGTTTCTGGTCAGTATCAGGACCCCTCCTTTGTGGCCTTCTCTATCTAGACGGAAGGTCTGGTATCCTCTTATTGAGAACCAGCAGTGTTTCGAATGGTTGACGTACTGTAGGACATCCTTGATGTGATGTGTGACATTCTCTGGATGTCGCTATTGTGTAGTTCGCTCTGTCACTTTTGTATGAGAGTTATGCCCACAAAGCGTATTTCAAGAGATGCGTGTACTGTTCTCATTTGGTTCTCTGTTGCTTTGGTTAGAGACCAGGTTTCGCTACCATTGCAGAGCGCTGGTAGGACTACCGAGTCGAAGATGTCCGCAGGTAGTATGGCGTCCCTTGCGGCGTCTGTTGCTGTCATGGAGTTGAAGGCTCTCCAGCCCGCTCGTTTCCGTTTGGCGATCTCATGTTTTATCTTGTTCATGTTTAGGAGCCTTCCTAGATAGACATATTCGTCAGCCTCCTCCCTGGCCGCTCCACTCAGGAGTACTGGGCTGGACTTTACAAAACGGTTGCGCGTAGCTCTGGTTTTCCCGAGGTTCATAGCTAAACCTGCTTTCCTGCCTTTCGTGTCTAGTGACCGCACCATCTCTATCGCTGCTAGGGGTGATTCTGTGATGATGACGACATCGTCTGCGAATCTGAGGTGGTAAAGACATCTGCCGTCGATTTTGATGCAGTAGTTGTCCAAGTCGCTAATACTCACATTCATCTACTACAAATAAAGGAAGCACTGCGACTGGGACAACTATGGCATCAAAAGAGCATCTGACATCCATTTTTACACTGATAGAATTAAACGACGCACACCAGGGATTTAAACTCGGGAAGTCACCAGTCAAGGATTGTATTACAAACGAGATGTTCATAAAAATTGGGAATAAAGGAAATATGATACTCTTAAAGGTAATAAAGCAAAGTAAGAACAGACGACCCATCCAGCTTTAGACCAGTCAGTCTAATCAGTTGCATAGACAAAATGATGGAAAACCTGGTCAAAATAAGACTTAAGTGGCATCTGGAAGGAAAGCAACTAACGGCACAGACGAGTCGGTTCCGTCAACTTAGCTCAACAGAAGAGAAGTGACCAACATTGTACCAGATCTCAAGGATGTGTTACGGGAATCGAGGCAGACACTACCAGCGTGGGTAGACATGGAGAGGGCCGTCAACAGGATCTGGAAATAGAGACCCAAGAGCTTCTTCTTCTTCTTCTTCTACTTCGTTCTCAATCTCCCACCACCAAACTCTGGCACGGGCCTAAGTAGCAGAATGTAGTCCAGAGAACGGAATGCGGTTTCTCGTAGTTTACAGCTTGGCTGCGATATTTGCACCTTTCGGTCCAACACATCCGACTTCAGCAGACATTTTTTGAGTATCGGGTTAGCATTCCCTCTTCGATCCCTTTTCCTTACCCAGTCTGCCCTACTGCAGCCTGTTATCAAGGATCACCACGTGAAGATGTAGAAGGGTATTGGCAGCTATGGTTCGCTGGCCCTGACGCTAGCAGTCAGCTATGGATCGCTGACCACTGTAGCTCATTTGCTGCTCAGCATCTTGATCCCAGACCCGGGATCAATTCAGTTCAATTGAAGTGCTCTCTCCGCATCGAAGGTCGGCTGCAATGGATCTCCAGTGTACTTTATCATTTACCGTAATAGTGCAATTTGACAGCCTTTTTTCCAGTCCATCTGCTGATGTTATCCACCCACTTAAAACTGTTTTGCCGCTTAAGCGACTGTCTTTGGCACTACCCTCTATTATTGCCTTCAATTTGGAGGTATGTCTTGTTTTATAAACAAAATAACGTAGCTGTCTAACCCTGATTTCGGTCATTAATTCTCTTTTCACCCCCAACTTGATCAATACTTGCACATTTGTTATCTTCTTTTTCCAAGAAATGCGACCAAATCTTCTATATGCCCACATTCCGAAGGCGTTGATACTTTTTTCCAACTTGTTTTTCAGCGCCCATGTTCTCGTTTAAGATCAAAGCTTCTCAAAATGGAAATACGAGGGCGTCTGTAACACTCATATGCCAGAGTCCAGATACAGTTGAAATTCAACAGGAAGATAACATTATAGCAAGGTATTCCTTATACCAGAGTATTGCCACATGGGGAGACTAAAGAACTGGGCATAATTATGGTTGTTGACTATACACGAGAGCATCAATACTAACAAATGCATGATTACTTACACCAACTGGAACAAAAAATCAACTCTCTTGAAAATCCCCATGGAAGGGTGGGCGACATAGGCTAAACAGAAAGATCTTGATCTTGATCACCTGTTCCTCAGAATAGCTGAGAGTCTCAACTTCGTCCCCAGCGGACCCTGTTTTGGACCACGGAAGTCCAGCGGATGGTAATCCCTCATCTACAGGTGTATCTGATGTTGTTGTACACGACAAGAGAGTCTGACCAACAGAATGACGGTCTTCTCCGCGGTATTTTTACCTCGAGGGTACCAGACTGCCATCGCCGTACGCTATCGACCAACATTTTGTCGCAACATGTGAACTGCCCATTTATTGTACGCCTTGCCTGCAAATGTCACAGCATCTTTCACCAAAGAAAATCGTCAAATGTTGTAATTATGAAGTGTTTGCATATGTTGGTTACAAAGAGTGATTTCAACCAAGCGTCTCTCAAGATATACCTAGGTAACTCTCAAATTGTTCTCCACTGCAGATAGAAAATGTAGAAACATAGATACCGAATGGGCGCAATGCATAAGCTAGTCTAAACATTAGTGTGATGATAACAAAATATTACAATTCACAGGAAGAGCGGGACCAATACTGGAGTATGGCAGCACATCTTGGACCACTGCAACCAGAACACATTAGTAGAGTTCAGAGCCAAGCCACACGCATCATCATCGAGGCCATGAAGTTCACACCCATGTAGGCACTAGAAACAATGTCATGCCTTCTGCAATGGATGATAGACAGGAGATACAAATAAGGCAACAGACAAAGAGACAAGACACTCCTGAACCATCCAATCCATCAATCAATGAAAAGCCAAGAAAAGAATACTTAACTTAATCGAAGTAACCACATCAAATTCAAAGAAAATGGAGATTCATGAACCCAGTGGTGTCACAAACAAATCTCAATCCCATACAGTCAGTCAACACTACTCTCCCCTGGGTATGCACTGTCAGAGCTAATATGAAAAATAGAAGTGGTCAAAGTAAAACGCGTGCAGGCAGCCCTGGAGAGATGACATTTACAGAAGAGTACATAGACAATACATTATCATCAGACAGGTGGTCATGTGCTTATACAGATGTTAAGCTGGACAGAGGAGGATGAGGAGTGATCATGCAAATAAATGAAGAAAAGATGTGCAAGTCTGTAGATTCAGGCATGTTCTCAAGTGTTTCAGAGCCGAAATTGAAACACTTAAGACCGCAGCAGAAATGACTTCTCTAAAGCACAACAATCATATTCATGGATAAATTGCGATACTGACTAATGCACAGTCAGTCGCAACACCCATGACATCCAACAAGAATACTGAGTTGAAGGAATTGCGGACAAACGTCGTGAAAATGTCTCACTGGTTTCAGAAAGCTGTGATGCAGTATAAATGATCACACTGTAACCTCAATAGAAACCAGGAGGTCAACAGTAGATAAAGCGGGATGAAACTGATATAGGTAGAATACCAGCCCAACCATGAAGAAGCAAAACCCATAATAACAAGGACAATGCAATGCAAAGTGAGAAAAAGAACATTCCAAATATAACGCAGATGACAGAAACGACCAACTTTTCAGATTCGACCAACTGTCCAGATACAACCAACTGTCCAGATACGACCAATTGTCCAGATACAACCAACTGTCCAGATTCGACCAACTGTCCAGATTCGACCAACTGTCCAGATACAACCAACTGTCCAGATACAACCAACTGTCCAGATTCGACCAACTGTCCAGATACGACCAACTGTTCAGGCACGACCAGCTGTCCAGATACAACCAATTGTCCAGAAACGACTAACTGTCCAGATACGACCAGCTGTCCAGATGCAACCAACTTAACAGAAACGACCAAATTATCATACTATATATCCGAACTAGCCACAACAGATTGAGACAACACCCGTACACAAAATTCAAGATATGTACCACCAGACGTTGTTACTGCAACCTGCCAACATCAGCATATGTACTTCAAGACTGTACCAGTACACAGATCTGAGAAGAATGATGGCCCACACGCCGGCTCCATTCAAAGAGAAACTGTGTGATGATATTGAGACCCTGAAAAAAGACAAAAAACGGTATTTATGAATACGGAGTCTAACGTTAAATGTGCACTGGTCGTGGAAGAAGAAAAAGAGTGATTTATATGGAAGAAGTACACAAGCAATTTCAGAGCGGAGGCAGAGGCACTAAGGGCGGCAGTGGAAGAAATGGTGACACACAAAGAAAATGAAAGCCATATAGTCCTGCTTACAGATGCTCTCGCCGTAGTCACAGCGCTAAAAAGCCAGAAAAACACCGAGCTTAATGACTTAAGAGCAGCACTCTGCCAACTGTGCCAGCAGTCCGCACCAAAAAGGGTAGTGGTACAGTGGGTCCCATCACACTGCAACATCCAAGGCAAGGAGGAGGCAGACAGACTGGCAAAAGAAGGTGCAAGACTACCACAAACAGATACTAGTATGACGTACGAAGAGTCAAAACGGCTTATCAAAGCCAGATACATGACCAAATGGGAAACCGAACATACTGGTTACACCAAAAACGATGCCTATTACCAGCTGAACAGAAGAGAGCAGGTCGTTGTCTTCAGACTTCGCACTGGCCACAATAGACTGAGGTACCACCTATTTAACAAATGAAAGATAGGTGGTACCGACGAATGCCCGTGCGGTACCGGTAAAATAACTGCTGAACATCTGCTGCAGAACTGCCCGACATACGAGGATCAGAGAGAGCAGATGTGGCCATCACCAGTGGATCTGCAAGACAAGCTCTATGGCAGTGGCGACAGCCTCAGGATGACCGCCGCTTTTTTCGAAAAAATAATGGTTACTGTCTGACTGTGTACGAAGAAGAAGAAGAAGAAGAAGAAGTTGCAACTTGATGCATAAAGAGACAGAGAGAGAGAGAGAGAGAGAGAGAGAGACAGAGAGAGAGGGAGAAAGAGAGAGAGAGACAGAGAGAGAGAGAGAGAGAGAAAGAGCGAAAAAGTCAGAATAGTTTATAAAGATAAGTGTCACAAAGATTTATACTCAGTGAGTTAGCTAGAAAAAAGGTTATTGTGATGAACAGACGTCTGAGTAATTTATAGAAATAGAGGAAGAGGGATTTATAGAGAGGGTGTCTGAGTGATTTATAGAGAAAAATGGGCAATGTCATACAACAAGAAAGAGAGAGAGAGAGAGATAGAGAGAGAGAGAAAGAGATATGGATAGAAAAAGAGAGAGAGAGAGAGAGAGAGAGATAGTGCCCCAAAAGGACTTACATATTATAACGTGTCAGAGTTATTTAGAGAGAGTGTCATGGTCTGAGTGAATCACCGAGTTGACATAATTAGTCAGTTGTGTCAGACAAATTGAGTAATATATATGACAATCAGTCAAGGAAAACGGGAAATTAAGAACAAAGCAGAGACATGCGTCAACGAGTGAATCACCGAGTTGACATAATTAGTCAGTTGTGTCAGACAAATTAAGTAATATATATGACAATCAGTCAAGGAAAACGGGAAATTAAGAACAAAGCAGAGACATGCGTCAACGATAGTTAAAGAAAATAGAGAGACTGTCAGAAAAACAGAATGAGAATAATAGATGCAGACAGCACAAGAAATAGAGATAGATTGTCAGATTCAGAGATTCATGCAAAGAGAATGTCAGAAAAAGAAAAATGGCTATGATAAATCTAATTATATTCAGTTCAGTTCAGTTCAGTCCAGTTCATTCCGTAACCCATCATGTCGTTGGGGCACATATGAAGACACTCCCAAAATCCCACGCCATCCCTCTCTGTCTGTCGCCGCCTGTCGTATCTCACGGGGACGAAGGCCTGAACACTCAGTGATGTTGTCTACCCATCTCTTCCTTGGACGTCCTCGCCCTCTCTGTCCCGGTACGGAACCAAAGAGTATCGAGTTGGTAATTTCGTTGGACCTAGCGACGTGCCCGCACCAGGCCATCTTTCGTCTTTTGATAGCTGTGAACAGATCTTCAAATGGACCAATAGCGTCTTCAACTCTCTGACGTATTTCTACGTTCGTGACACGATCTTTATATGTAACATTTAGGAGTTTTCTATAGCAACTCATTTCCATTGCATGTATTCTGCCCTAGATATCTGATGTAATGGTCCAGGTCTCACAGGCATACATAAATATTGATAGCACCAAAGAGCGCATTAGTCTAACTTTTATGCCGAGGGCGAGTCGCTTGTCTTGCCATATAGGTTTCAGCCAAGTCAGCGCAGCTGTTGTTTGTGCTATTCTTGCAATTACCTCTGGCTTCGATCCCTCTTCACTGATCAATGATCCCAGATATTTGAAACGTTTTACCGCCTCAAGTTCCTGCCAATTTGCCTCTATTACAGATTTAAACCATGCTATGTTATTGGTCATGAGCTTTGTTTTATCTGCATTTATTTCCATACCAAAACTCAGGGTCACTCTATCCAAGCTACCAATCAACTCCTGGAGTTCCCTTTCTGTGCCTGCGATACATCAATATCATCAGCAAATCGAAAGTTTGTGATAAGCCTGTCACCTATTTTAACCGTGCCAACATGTTCTTTTAAGGTAGTCTCCATTATTATCTCCATTAATATATTGAAGAGTGTTGGGGAGAGTATACAACCCTGTCTCACACCCACCGTCGTACGGAACCAATCGCCTAGCGTTCCCTCTACCGAGACAGCGCTTGTCGCCTTCTCATAAAGGTTTGCACTTACCCTCACAATATCACTGTTGAACTTATAATGCGTCATTGTTGACCAGGACGCCGCATGCTACACTCTGTCAAACGCCTTTCTAAAGTCAATGAAGGCATGGTAGAGTTGTTGTTGATACTCTCATTCATTAGTCGAACATTAAATATTTGCTCGATGGTACTCTTTCCCGCTCGAAAGCCCGCTTGTTCTTCGGCAATGGTATTAAAAAAACAAAAACAAATGTTCTACGATTTGTGTCCCATTGCTCGGGTAGTCGAAGGGTTTTATAGGCTGAGGATTACATGCCGCTTGGTCACTGGTGTCGCAACATCGTGTAGTGGCTTAGTTTGTTTATGTCACCCTCAACAGGAAAACAACATATGCCAAACGCGTTTCGAACCGTTGCCCTCCTTGCCGGCAATCAGGCATCAAAACCATTCGGCTACTAAGAAAATATAAAAAAAAATAACGCGTAATAAATCGAGATATATATATATAGAGAGAGACAGAGAGATAGACAGACTGAGAAGTGGGGAAAGAGTGTCACAAATATATATATATATATATATATATGCATATACATTCTTGTGTATACATATACATTATAACTATAGGCTGTTACAGAACTGGGTAGCCGGCATTATGCCCAACTGATTTTAGTTGTCAATTACGACATACGTTGAAGGTTGCAGCCTCATTTTTTCTCACTCACGTCTCTGGCTCAGGCAACACACAGCTATCAGATCAAGCAATTGTGAAAAATAATTACAATCCTGCCTTGGACAATCCAGCATCCGTTTCCTAAAGAACTTAAAATCCACCGTCAGTATACCCTCGGGATGTAAGGGCAAACTTAAAATCCACCGTCAGTATACCCTCGGGATGTAAGGGCAAGCCACCTTTCATTCATTATTGCGCATGTTCTTGTCTAATTTCTCAGCCACGTGACAACTTTGAAATGTGTAGAACGCTTGTCCAATTCTCATTCTGATTCCTGTGAGATTTCCTGTCTCAGAACGTGGTTGTTGAATTAGAAAAGTTGACAGCGTAAGTGTGTCAATGACATTCAGGTGAGGACAATTTATCATCAGAATGAAGGTGTGGTGTTAAAAAAAAGAAACAGTTGGAAACGGCATACACGACTTCATCAAGTGGTAGGCTTATTGCCTTCAGCTTGTAAACACGAGTTGCAGAGCTGGCCATTAACAATGTTGGATTAATTTCCCTTGTGACTTGTAAGACCGAGTCAATGATAGCCGCTATTTAATTACGTAAAGGTCGTCTGAAAGCTGTTAACAGGATTAACACTTGCAGATCACTAGTCATGCTTGTGGAGTCGTGTATGTATATTGACCACAATATATGGATGCATATACAAGTTTACAAATCAGATGGAAGAAATGTTGATGTGTTTTTGCAGTAACAACCTTTTCTAACCATAGCTTCTTTTTCTTCTTCTTCTTCTTCTACTTCTTCTACTTCTTCTTCTTCTTCTTCTTCTACTTCTTCTACTTCTTCTTCTTCTTCTTCTTCTTCTTCTTCTTCTTCTTCTTCATCTTCTTCTTCTTTGTCGACTTATTCTTCTGTGATCGTCCTGAAGAGGACATTGACATTGTGTCATAACAGTGAGGCTGCGTCTATCGGTCAAACACATCTAGTTTTAGAACAGCAATGGTGTGATCTGGTTTGTCTTCCATCTGCAATCCCATTCTCGCCTCCTGATTCCAGGGCTGCCACTTAGTTCAGAATAGGGTCCAGGTAGCTATGGTTTGCTGACCCTAAGATCCATGGATTGACGTTACTTTTCATGAGCTAGAGAACAGAACGCTGAGTAATAGCACTGTATGCCACACGACATGTCATTATAAGTGAACATAACAGACTAGCTTGAGGTTAGCTACTCCATACAGTTTAAGCTATCATCATTCACTTAATTACCTTGTGTGAAGTATAACCCACCACTGCGGTTAGCCCCGTTTCCAGGAAGCCTGTATGCGACCTTGTGCAGTGGCATTTTACAATGACAACGTGTTTATTTTTACTTAATGAACCTGCATGGATCAAGCATAACCATCTTTTGTCGCCTCTAATAAGGTAATATAGATTTTATTCTTTCCATTCCTAGTACCATTTAGTAATTTGTCATGATATTGTTGTTGTTGTTGCTGCTAATGCCACTAGTGCTCGAATTAGGTAACGTTGATAACTTTTTTTTTCGTGTAGCGGGTTACAGCTGCTCTACTCCCATCCAGCTACGCATATGAGGCGGAGGACATGGGATACTCCTATGCTACTCAGTAATCTCATATTAATAATGGTCACATTACCGATTCACACTACGTAAAGACTACCATCAAACGGCATCTTTCTGGTAAGAACTGCTTGGAAGTTAGATAGCATCTTGATCAGTATTTTTCATCAGACCCTGTCTTACATAGTTTGTCTGATCAGTATGTTTCACTTAAAGCTGTCTTACATAGGCTGAGCAATATGTTTCACTAAACGATGTCTTACATATACTGATCAGTATGTTTCATCGGATCCTGTCTTACATAGTCTGATCAGTAATTTTCGTGGTACCCTGTCTTACATAGTCTGTCTGATCAGTATATTTCATCGGACCCTGTCTTACATAGTCTGACTGATCAGTATATTTCATCGGACCCTGACTTACATAGTCTGTCTGATCAGTATATTTCATCGGACCCTGACTTACATAGTCTGTCTAATCAGTATATTTCATCGGACCCTGACTTACATAGTCTGTCTGATCAGTATATTTCATCGGACCCTGACTAAAATAGTCTGTCTGATCAGTATATTTCATCGGACCCTGACTTACATAGTCTATCTGATCAGTATATTTCATCGGACCCTGTCTTACATAGTCTGTCTGATCAGTATATTTCATCGGACCCTGACTTACATAGTATGTCTGATCAGTATATTTCATCGGACCCTGACTTACATAGTCTGTCTGATCAGTATATTTCATCGAACGGTGACTAACATAATCTGATCAGTATGTTTCACCAGACCGTGACTAAAATATCCTGGTCAGTATGTTTTACCTGACTGGACGTTAGTATTCTTTCCCATCATTCGGTACAAACTAGACCTCTACACTCCCTGGCAGATGAGAGCGGCGATGACGTCAGCATACAATAGGTTCGGCATGAGACAGGCTACCCACACTCTGGAGAAACTATAAGCTACAAGTTGAAGACAATCTTGAATTGAATTTTGAATTTTGCAGCGGCCGTTAACCATACTGTTTTCGATTTCCAACTGCCGAGAGATCGTCAATGTGCGCGACACTACACACGGGAGTCCGATCTCTACTACCCAGAGATCCAGGAAAATATCAGAGAGTTCACGTGAAAAAAATCCCGTACTCCACTGTGATTTGAACCGGCGACCTCCAGCACCCGATACCGACGTCTTACTTCGAGATCACTCAGTCCCCTGTGTGCAGTGTTGCGCACGTTAAAAATTCCTCGTAAGTTGGAAATCGGAAAGAGTAGACTTCATTGGTCGCTGTCAGGGAATTGAAAATGTTAAAAATCTAGCAACTCTATTACGGGACCCAGTCCGGTGCTACGGAGTTCATGCATTGTGCTGAGATTCTCCAACAAAATGGAGAAGAAAAGAGCACTTATGGGTTAAACTGTGTGTGATCACATGGACACTAAGAACTAAAACTAAACTAAACTAAAGACAAAGGAAATACGTCCTTTACATCCTATGACAGAAATGGAACGACCAAGTCTTTCCCGGCTAAGGAGGGTTTGCAGTAGGCTGGTTATTCCTAAAAACGTATAAAACGTGGTTTTAAAAAAAATTGTAAAGTCAAGCCAGATTGAGGAAGCTTGACAATTTACTTCCTGTAAAAGATATAATAATAACAATAAAAGTAATAATAATAAAAATAAGAAGAAGAAAAATGTAGCAAGTCCTTTGCAGAACGTCGCTCTCATGTAGACCTATATGTAACACACTAGATCCCTGACCAGATCTCCCACCTCTACCACAGCCAATCACAGGGCCTTTGTAATGTCGCAAGTCCATCGTCTCCACTGGCTGCCTTTGCCGCTTTTGCCAGCTACTGTACCGTCCAGTTTTGTTCTTTCCGCGACAAAGTGATGTTTGATATGGCCAAAGTTTGTTACTATCCTAGACCAAATGTTGTTTACTAGCCAGTTAGGGTATATATATCAAGCTTCTGTAGGACGTCTGCGTTTTTCTTTATCGGTATCCATTGTGTTTTAAGCACCCTCATGTAGCCAATTAAGTAAGTCAGTAAGTTGCCCACCGAAAAGGGAAATGGCGATAACATCAGACTGCCCTCGCCCTGAAGATATAACTTGCGCTGAATTTTGATTATAGTGTGAAAGCAGCTGCGCTGGATATCAATCTCACTCTCTCGTCCTGAGTCACCGGGAGCCAGTTGCAATACATACAATCAAGACGACTGGAAGTAGCTCAAGATGCAAACATTCAGGTCGTGCAGTCAGTGAGACCAGGGGTCACAATCTCACTCTCTCGTCCTGAGTTACCGGTAGCCAGTGGCAAGACATACAATCAAGACGACTGGAAGTATCTCAAGATGCAGACAACCAGGTCGTACAATTTGTGAGACCATGGGTCGCTTGAAACTTATGGGAGTCGATTGTCCCCTGTTTCCTTGATGATTTGAGAGGCTAATGTCGTACCTCTCGACATCAGCAGCCCGCACGTATAGACTAGAAGACGCTGCTGCTGACCAGCGCCCACAACTGTAGGTCTGGGTGAGGGACAATTAACCAATGGCTGAACGGAGATTCCGGTCGTAGCATGCAATAAAAATGGACGCAATTTCCAAGTAGGACGTGCACACCAACCAAAGACGGTGCGGAATCTGTAGTGATATCCTATCCAACAACGTGTATTCTATAACACACAAAGAACAGATCGTATTTACTCCGAATGCCGAGGAAAATTACACACACAGGCTTCCTGTGAATAGCGTAGTACGTGCTAGAAAATGATCGTCACACAACACTGCGCTCCATACATTCATTGACACGAACAAACCACACAAAACCATGAGAGCAGCTGTTACTTGGTCGCCATCTTGCCGTAGCCTATTCGCTTGAGATATACAATCTTCTTCCATGATGTTTGTGTGGTTCACCCTGTATCGCATCCGTACGTTGCCACATGGAAGATGCAAGTTCTAAGGATCTTTATAGATCAGTTCAGTTCAAATGTCACCTCCACAGCAGTAGCCCTTGCATTGTGTCACTGCAGTCCTGTGCCTCCTGCCCTTGAAAACATAATTACCCAGGCAATTCCCTGTACATCTAATGATGGCATCCTCTCACAGAGATGTCGTCCTTTAACAGATTTCTCTCTTGATGTGACAGAAATGTCTTCATTGCTGGAGCTCTGATTTCGTTCATCAATTTCTTTTGTATTTGCAATGTGTCCAAGACTTTCTTATTTGTTTTCTTTTCTTTTTTGCAACATGCTCCCAATTATTATTTATATCAATATTTCAAAGGAATCAGACCGGTTCTTTATCTTCTATCTTATGATGTTTATCGGTTAATCGTGGCAGGTCGGTGGTGGAGGTGAAGAGAGGGGCCTTGAGTGTTCCAGTGATCCAGTGAGCTAATTAGACGGGAATGAATGTTTCTAGACTAGAAGATCAAGTAGTGAGGGGACATAATAAGAATGTGTATTCCCGGTCCAACAGATTGTAGGATTTTGGCACGATACTTTTACCCCTGCCTAGGTAAACAAAATACTTTGTTACATAAGGAGAAATATATACACATGAATGGCCTTCAATGGTACAATGGCTACATGGCTATCAGAACTGGGGCACTGTACGATGGATGGTTGAAGACCGGGTGAAGTGGAAGGAGTTTGATGCTGCCATTAAGGACGCCATAAGGTGTGACGGTCACTCACTGCTTTGTCAGTCATTGAGCAAGGAACTATGAAGAAGGGCATTCTCTTCTGCAATCAGTTGTTCATCGTCCATGCATCTACGTAATTGTAAGTTGTCCATCGCAAGAGATGATGGCAACAGCAACAGACGAGGTTGTCTTGATGATGTAACCTGCGCTTGATATGATTTAAAGTAAGAAAGGAAGTGTGCTGATCATCAACCTAACTCTCTGGTCCCCAGCTACCATGGAACAGTGACAACACATAAGTCAAGACGACTGGAAAAAATCACACGATGCAGAATTTTTCAACAGGGTTTACTCATGAAGCAGTTCCCCTAAACAGGTACTTCGCAAGACAGATTTGGTGTGACAGCCATTAGGTTGAAAATGTGGTTTGGCTAGGAATAAATCTCCATGTTCATAACAAATGGCACAGAAATCTGTAAGTACCAAATAATGTTCCAGATATTCACAAAGTGTTGTTACAGAGTTAAAAACCAAAGCCTCGGGCATATTAGACACTATAACAGAGACACTATTTCAATCTGGTTTGCCTGAAATACGCAGGAGGCAGCGGAGATAATCCAGTCAAATTGTGGTGATGTGCTCCAACCAAAGACTCAACTCACAAGCATGTCATTAATGGGAATGTCATTAATGGGAATGCCATTAATGGGAAGGAGAACGGAAGAACTAGCGCCATCTTGCGCCATCTTGACTATGAAATGTCACACGACATGGGAATGACAAGTATAGCAAACAAGCTAAACAGCGTTACAGTAGACAACCGCCAAATCAATTGCTCTATTCATATCACACGTCACAGACAAAATGATGAGCAATGCATTCATTCGGTTTGCTTCTAGATGAATCCACAAGGTGAAGGCATAGAATATTTCTTCTGAAACGACCTGAATTAATTTGAAACGTACCATCCTGCATCTGATAAATACAGCATCAGAATAAACGAATACAACGATTGTTATATTGGAGTTCTAATCAGTTTGATTGCTATTTCAACCTCTACAGTCGGC
Organism: Ariolimax columbianus; assembly: GCA_036924085.1. Lineage (NCBI taxonomy): Eukaryota > Metazoa > Mollusca > Gastropoda > Stylommatophora > Arionidae > Ariolimax > Ariolimax columbianus. The sequence goes on from JAVGWX010000014.1 coordinate 42,142,341, forward strand.
AGTAATGGGGCTGTAACATCCTCTGTCTCTTCGTCTTCATGGTGTCGGTCATATTTTTAATGCAGTCATTTGATGTTATCCGCCTATTTAATTTCGATATGACATTTGGCGTTTTCAGGTACAGAATAAGTAATCTTGTTCATCTCGTTAGAATTCGTCCTCATCAACTTCTACTGATGACTTACAACGCTGGTAGATCTAGCTACAGGGTAAGGGGGCGGCCGCAGGCAGGCTGATAGGTAACATTAAAGTGATTGTGCAGCGCCATCGGGCTGTCATTGACAAACGCAATGCACTTGACGAAGGACAACGACTCAACCTCCGAAAGCCTTGAAACAACATAAATGAAACGAAAACTAACTAACTGACAGTTTGCTCCTAACAATATTAATTTTTTACATTTGTATCTTATGCTGCTTTGTCTACATTCTCTATGTTTTCTTTTCCCGCATTGTCGCTTCCATCTGCCTCATCATGTCAACTTAACATGAAGTGAATAGCCATGATTGCCTACCCCAGTGAACATTACACACGAAGACAAGGAAAGCATATTTATTCCATGCGTATTTGTGTAACGTCCAGTTTGCCGGATCACAATAGCTAAATGGCCTATTTGTTATTCTATTAATCAATTTCTGTTTCTTCTGTTTTTAGTTGAACATTCAGCCAGCTTCGAAGACCATGATACGTCATAATCATTTATTTTGTTTCATCTTCGCTAAATATTTTTGGGATTTTATTTGGCGTGGTCTTCATTTTGTCCCAGGGCACAGAAGCTTTCATGTTAGCCAAATGGTGAATATGCAAAAACGGAGCACATGCACCGTAAATCTCATGCCACCACTCATTATTTACGTTCAACCCTGGTCACGTCTCCAATCACTAGATTGATCGTTCACCATTATCTGTGCACCCTCTCCCCTTCCCAGACGGAACAATCAGATTGAAACCTTATCATCAGACGACAACTACTGATCATTAACCGACCCTAAAACAATAGCTGGGAGAAGCACAAAGACAAACACACCCTCATGCCCTCGGACAAACACACTCGTACACACGCTCGTCTATATACACACTCGTACAGACACACCCACAAGCGCACTCATACACGATCGTCTATATACACACTCGTACAAACACACACCCACAAGCGCAATCATACACGCTCGATTATGTATACACTCATACAAAAACACACCCACAAGCGCACTCATACACGCTCGATTATATACACACTCGTACAAACACACACACACACATATGAAAGCCCAATCATACACTCTCGTCTTTACGAACACTCGTACAAACACACACACTCACACTCATACACGCCAGTGTGTATTGCAAAACAATAAATGGATGATCCATTGCAGTGGCGGAGACCGAAACAACATCTAAAGAGGAGCATATCGCCTACTTCTTGCTCTGTTTTGTGACTGCTCACTAGGAATAATGGTCTTCAAACATACATGTTATGCCTAATGCCATGAAGCTGAAGATTATCCGTAGTACGTTCTTCATTGTGCAATGTTCACTTTATGTGGTTTATAAGACATTGGAGAAGGTAGACTGATTATTCATAATTTTATTCCTTTTTTAAAATAATTTTGCCCGGAAAGGGGCCAACATGTTGGCTATCTTCGACCATATCGCTTTGATCATGCAACATTCGATTTGATCAATTCGATTCGATTCAACATTCGATTGATCAAGAAGGGCGAGAGATAGACCGAGAAAAAGATGGAATGACAGCGTAAGCGATACTTGTTCTAAAGTATGAGGTATCAAGATGCTGAGCAGCGCACGAGCTGCAGTGGTCAACGACCCATAGCTGACTGCTAGCGCCAGGGCCAGCGAACCAAAGCTGCCAAGATCCTTCTACACCTCCACGCGGTATCCTCCTGGATAAGAGGCTGCAGAAGGGCAGACTGGCTAAGGAGAATGGATCGAAGAGAGAATGCTAACCCGGTACTAATAACATGCTTGTTGAAGTCGGATGTGTTGGACCGAAGGGTGCAAATATCGCAGTCAACCTGTAAACTATGACACAACGCATTCCGTTCTCTGGACTACATTTAGCTACTTAAGCCCTTTCAGGGTTTGGTAGCGGGAGATTGAAAACGAACGAAGCCACGCCAAGTATGAATAAGTGTCATTAGGGTCACGAAAGAGGCGAAAGATAAATACATTCCACAACACTTTGCTACAACCTGGTAGAAAGTGAGACAACAAAAGCAGAATTATCTTCAATATGGATAGACGCTGATCTCATTTCCCGTGGGACCACGAGATGTTTGAGACTTTTGTAATTTGAGAAAGATCGACCATCCAGCATGGGCAACACATGGTCTCTATATTTCGGCCCGGGATTTGTGCAAATAGCACAATTACTGTCGTCTGACAAGACGAAAAGAGCCAATTTGTGGAATATGTATCACCTTGTTTCACACGATGAGATCGCCTCTCATTAGTCTGCTTTTATAGAACGCATCTACATGCAGTGGACATTTTCTTTCCTCCCCAGTAACGGAATCCCTAAGTTACGCTGTAAATTAACTATCATTTTGGGAGAGGAAGACTAACAGGTAAAATATACTGATCAGACATGTTCGTCAGGGTCAGGCAAAATATACTGGCGGATAAGCTCACCTCTGCTTCCTCGTAGCCCTCCCTGGAAACGGGATATATTCATAGCAGCCTGGCTAACGAGGCGAGGGATCGAACTGATCCCTGTAGTAGTGAACGACACGCAGATGAAGCCAAGCATAGCACAACCGCTTGGAGGACCCCAGTCCACCTTCATCAGCAAGCTCGGGATGTGAGGAAATATTCATCAATCCGTCACTTAACGTCCTTTTTCAGGACACCCAAAAGAGTAGTCTACTCATTATGGTCATTCGGAACAACAACAACAACAACAACAACAACAACAACAATTTGTGATGGATAATACATTATCTGTTTAAACCGATGACCGACCGTGTCGAGTGGGTCAAACGCTGATCTTCTGTTAATAAGGATGTGCGTTCAAAACTTCCATAATGTATACGTGTTTTCTTCCATCGTAGGTGAAATAAAAGCCTAGTCTGTTTACTGCATGAACAAACAGTCTTTATAGTTCCGATATTTAAATTCAGGCGGTGTAATTCACTACTGGAATAAAGGCCATAATTGTATTTTTTTTATATTTCAAAGATAGTTTTTAATTTTTTTTTTTTTCAAATCGAGTTCGTCTTCTTGTGACATCACCGCTGGCAGGGTCAATAAACATGGAAACAATAAACACAATCTTAGTTGATTACTGGTCGCCTCCGACCAGGGAAACCTGGGCCAGTTACGGGGCCATCGCGTGCAGCCAAGCGCATTCGTGAGTGCGCGCGTGCACTCCGAAGACCGGAAGCACGCTGGTCTGCCAGTGTTGTTTTTCTGGACGTCAGGAGAGGCCCCTTCAGGGCCACTGTCTCTTATTGGAGTCCCGCCAAAATCGAGGTTGCTACTGCGTTACCTCAGGTCATTACTGGCAAAAATGTATGAACCCTTGTCCTTTTAGATCTCAAGATGTTATTATAGCGCGCAAATAATATAACCACTGCACATCAAATCATTTTCAGAATAAGACTGAAGGAAAATTTGTGTCCAATATCAACAGTTATCGCAAAATAAATGTCTACAGAAAACAATTATGCATATATTCACAATATGGCACATGTTCCTGTTTGATTTTGGTTCGCGTCAGACGCACACTTTAGAAGATGGCAAACGACACGATACGAGCTCACAACTTCAGCAGCATAGCTTTTCTAGCAAATGGATGCGATGCATGGAACCTACGTATAGTAGACAATCTTCAAGATGCACAAATGGTAACTGCGCCAAAAACATTAAGGTACTGTGTATGACGGATTTTATAACATGAACCGCATGAATATGTTAAATCAAACATAATAGCGTCGCAAATGCTCCATTGTTAAGAAAATGCCGATTTTCCGGGGGGTGTGGCTCGGACGCCTGTAACAAACGGACATGAAAAGGTGAATTCATGGTGATCCTGAAACCTGAATAGTCAATTTCAAAAACACATACGACCTTCCAACAATAATATGTAGCGATGACCTATGAAAGTTTCATGGACCTATATGGTACTTCAAGTCAAAATCTAGAAATGAGGTTAAACAACGTTTGGTTGTCTTTTGTCAGACACTAGACATGCTGGATTGAGCACACATAATTCAGAAAATCATGCTACGGATGTAAATAACATGTTTCGACCCAATCCTGTTGTATGGTCCCGAAACATGGATTAATATGCAGGATGATTAGAAGCGCGTTGAAGCCTTCCATGTGTGCTGCCAACGACGAAGTGACCCGTTTGGACATAATTGGATATGTGGCTTGCTTTGCAAAGAATATCCCCGTCCACCAATTCAAAGAGCTGGCCATTAACATCAGGGATGGGAAACGCTTCTGTTCCTGGTGATCCCGCCTACAGTGGACATCCACGTACTGTCTGGTTAGATCAAATCACAGAAACATTCTGCTCATTGCATGGAGCCTGGGACTCGGCAACTTATCGGGACCACAGACGGTTGGCACACGCGGCTTTGTTTTCTAAGCGGACTTACTATCTAACCCACATTCCAATTTCAGATTACATAAATATTTTTAAAAGATTACAGACAGGTTCCAGATAAAAAACAGATATTACAGACGGATTTCATACAAATGATATATATATATATATTTTAATTACAAACATTACAGACAAATTACAGACAAATTATAGACAGATTACAGACATATTACATATATTACAGACATAATACATATATACTACAGACAGATAAAAGGCACATTGCAAACTTATTTCAGACCGATTTCAGACTATCTATATACATTAGAGATATATTCCATACATTATAGAAATATTAAAGACTTACTATAAACATTACATACAAATTCCAGACATTACCAACGAATTATGTAAGAGGTTGTCTGGATCCCTAATAATTTTATTTCCAAGTGAGTTGGAGAATAGAAAACAGGAACGAGTCATTGTTTGTCACAGATTCGCCTCTTGCTGGTGCAAACGGGAGCAGAACTAGTGGCACTGTATCCTAGATCACTATGAACGACTAGCTTCCCATCTGTGGCTACAATTTTCATGGTGGAAGATCGAAATCAAAAGTATTGGTGATGGTCTGTTTGCGACGGGAATCACCGTTAAAGACAACCCTGCCGACCCTACCAAAGAGTTCATCTAATTTAGCAGCAAGTAGACCTCTGACGGACGAAGAAGTCCTGTCATTGTCCGTAAGATCGGTTGCTAGTCTGGTCTATAATCTCCATGCACAGGTGATGAAGACCACTCTCTTTGTTCAACCGTGTAGACAGTCTTTTCTCTTGCTCTGTCCGCTGAAATGGGTGACCTGCGTGGTGATTTGGATTAAAGTGAGGATGAAACTGCGCCTTTTTTCAACCTCATTCTCTGGTCCTGAGCTACCTTTGGCCAGTGGCAAGATATTTATCGAGACGACTAGAGATAGCATATGATACAGAATTGTCCTCAGGGTATACTCCTGAAGTCTTTCTCGTAAACAGGTATCCCACAAGGCAGCGGAGGGGAGATGACATCTAACATTGTGTGTCGTGGCTTTTCCATAACCACAATAGATCGTATGGACATCACCGTGCACAGAGTATGGTCCCAGCATCCTACGACCAAACTGTGGCATTACACATATTTCGTCATTTTAATCATTGTGTATGGCCTCTAAGCTTTAACGTCCCTGTTAAGATATAAAAAGAGTTTTGGAGCCTTCCATATGCTTAAGTCGTTCGACAAACATCTCAAGAGCATTGTTTCTATGATGGACCGTCGCCGTCCCTCTATCGACAGTTACGTAGCCGATCGACCTTAAGATGTCCCGGGTCGCCAGATCTTGCACCGGGCCGTGGAAATCAATGATGATCATAAAGACACAAAATATATTGTTCTAAATGGAGATCCATCAGATGTCGCCAGAAAAGAACCTGGCTTCAACAAATCGCCGCACATGATAAAAAAAAATGTAAACTTTCTCTATCAATCGTTATCACAACAATTACTATATTTGAGTAGTTTTTATTACTTTCATTAGTTATATGTGATAGTCTTTGAGGTTAACTTTCCTTTGCCATTGTTGTCATTGCTTAATTTATGTTTCGTTGCAGGCTTCTTATGTGATTGTTACTCCTAAATATGTAAACTTTTCTACTTGTTCAACTATTTCTACAAAAATACTTATATTTAGCATGTTCAGGTATTCGGCTGAATACCCAACATTCCTGTATCGTCTCTTCCGATCTACGTCTCCGGTTCCAGTTTTACTATTCTGTCCTTTCCCCGACATGCCAGCAGTCGACACGGCAGAGAAGTGCTCTCAGATACCAACAGTTATCGCTCTTAGACCACCAGACTGGAGTGAGTTGTGTCCCCTGCGTCACTGCTCACTCAGAAATGGCAGGGCCAGTCTCGCTGTAATAACTATGTCGCTCTCAGATTTCCAATGTAATTGGAAAATGGTTGGAATTAGAAGGACATCTCTTAGGCACGGATGAGAAGATAGTGACAAGGGATAGAAACAAAAATAGACCGTCAAAATGAGGGCATCAGGGCTAACTGAACATGGCAGTCATTGGCAGCGTCGGGCTAGCGATCACTGGACAAGAAGGTTTCCTGTTGCCTTTAAGTTTGTGTGGGTCAGGGTTCGATCCACTTACTCCAAATCACTGGTTGTGGCAAATGAAAGTGAAGGGGGGAGAGTTAGTTAGAGGATGGCTTTTTTTTCTAGACAGAGATATTTTGGCAGTTAATGAAAGGACTGGTACATTACCTGCACATTGGCGACTTGAAATAATGCTTCGGTTCCCAATGGAGCATACGAGTCCGATAAATACCTTCCACCGTGCTTCCCTTCATGGACGGTTTTCTTAACTTTTTCCCATGTAGTTCATAGCTGTTCGTGCTGAGCTGTTCAATCTTGTTGTTTCTGTCGTAGTAGGTTACATAGGCTCTTCTTATATATTAGGCGTACGAAAAAAGGTGCTTCTTGCGCCTCTAGTATGATGTGTTGCTATTATTGCTTTATCTGTTGTTGAATACCCACATTGTGTCAGTTTGTTCTTTAGTGCGACGTGAAGACGATGCAAGGTGGCGGGTTCCGGTAGCTTTTCTCACATCTCCAGGGTGCAGATGAAGGTTGGTTTTTTGTTGTTGTTGTTGTTGCTGTTGTTGTTGTTGAAAGACCACAATGAGTAGATTTACTCTTTTGTGCGTCCTGAAAAGGACATTAATTTGCGGGTTGGTGTATAATTTATCCAAACCCCGAGGGTTGCTGATGAAGGTGGAAAGTGGTCCTCCAGGCGTTTGTGTTATGCTTGGATTCATCAGCGTGTCACTCATTACTGCCAAGGTTACATTGATCCCTTTCTTAGTTAGTGAGGCTGCCATGAAAACAGCAGGTTTCCAGGGTGGACTTCGCGAAAGTCGAGGTGAGGGTATTGGCCAGTATATTTTGCAAGACCCTAACTAACATGCCTGATTAAATGTTAGTTTTTCTCCCCCGCGAATGATGAACCGGGTTCCTCCAGGATGGTTTTCTATGTTTGGCTTCATCTGCGTGCGGTGCACTACCACAGTGATTCCGTCGATCCCCACTTCACTAGTCAGACTATCATAAACCAGTGTGTTTCCAGGGAGACCTGCATGGAAGTTGGGTGGGTGTCTTGGCCAAATGGTCATCTGATCCTGACTAACATTGTCCAATCACTAAATCTCGCTTGACTAGAAGTTAATCTCATCTTACCTACCTATAGATTAGGAAAACTCCCCAGTTTGGGGATCACAATGACGATCCCCATTTCGAGGCCACTACTGCTATAACACAGGAATACGATGAGTTATGATTTTGGTCAGTATGTTTCACCTGATCCTGTCGCTTGTATCTGCCCCAAAACTTCTCCTATTGGATTGTTCTGCCTCACTGCGCGCCATTTCAAGAGTTATGTGGAGGGTTTCTGATGGCTTTCCTGGTTCTTCTCGTCTCTTGTTGGTTCCAATATACAGCACTACTAGTTGCGTTCCTAGATTCGTTTCTGTTCTTTTCTTTCATCGAACCACATTTGATGTCTGCACCAAACATTTGTATTGGTTTTTGTTTTGGCTTTGCGACATATATGCTTGCTTGCATGTTGGAAGAAAAATAGCTTGTCGGCATTGTTATGTATCTGTCACGTGACAGGCCCATGACAAGTAGGTCACCTAGCAGTAATAGGGCAGCTGCTCCTAAAATTGTAAATATATATATATGCGAGAAGCGTTCAAATCAAATCGGTACTTTTTGTTCTAGTTTTACCTGAATGAGTTATAGCGTAATGGAACTACTATCATTGGTAAGAGGCACTTGTGTTACATTACTGCTAGGCTGCCTACTCACCATGGACCAACTTCGTGACAGAAAAATAGAAATAGGGACACACGTTCTTGCATGGAACAGCGTTTTGTAATGAAGTTTCTTGTGAAAGAAAGCCAGATAATTGCGGACATTTACAGGATACTGCAATCACATTAAGGTGATGGGACACCCAGCCGTAATTAGACATGTGAGTGGTGTAAACGTTTTAGAGAAGGCCGTACATCAGTAAGTGATGATCCTAGCCGTGTTGGCCACAGTCAATCATGTGAATATCCAGAGTGTGGAACGCCTTATGCTGGAAAATCGATGCATAACCTGTAGCGAAATTGCACAAGAGACACATTTTTCTCTAGATACGGTGAACACTATTATTCATGAACAATTGCGTTTTTGGAAAGTTAGTGCATGTTGGGTTTGATCACAAAGTGCGTCCTGCTCTTGCAAGATAACGCTCGACCTCATACGGCTCACCGCAAGTTGTGACATCTGCAGCAACTCGGCTGGAAGGTATTGCCACAAACATTTTACAGACCAGACCTCGCGCCAAACGATTTCCACCTGTTTGGACCTCTACAATAATGTATGGGAAGTCAGCATTTCTGCACTGATAACGAAGGAAACAGTTTGGCCTGGATTGGTTCAGACATACTGACAAATCTCTCTTTGCTCAAGCTTCGCAAGTATTACTTAAACGCTGGGAGAAATGCATAAACGTTGCATGAAATTAAATGGAAACATAGATGGTATTTTGACTACTTGATACATTACTTTTTCCTTCCCAAAAAAAAAGACCTGGTTTGAATTGAATTGCCCTTGTAGATTAATGTGCGTGAGAATTTGAATATGGATAAGTGAGACATTAGATTTGGTTAAGTGAGGCACAGATATGGTTAAATGAGACATATATTTGTTAAGTGAAGACATTATATATGGCTAAGTAAGACAATAGATGTGGTTAAGTGAGGCATAGATTTGATTGCATTACACGAATCAAATGAAACTGGACCAATCAGAAACATGTGAACATACGTACGATGCGCATGATGACGTCAATTCTGGTGTAAACAGCACATACCGACCGTTAAGTTTGCAACATTTCATTATCCTCTGACTCATAGTTTTCTCAGCAGACTTGTGAAAACATGGTGAGTGTGATATGGAATCAGTCCAGAGTTGATCAGCAAGCGGTGATATGTTTTCTAACAGCTGAAGCATGTCGACCAGCTGACATTCATCCCACAATGCAGTAAGTGTATGGTGAAAAAAGTGTATCGAAGACAACAGTGAAGGACTGGACAACGATGTTTAAAGAAGGACGTGAGTTAACGAAAGATCTTCCGAGACCAGGTCAGGCGCATATTGTTGCGATAACTCAATCGCTTCTTTAAACATCTTGCCCAGTTCTTCACTGTTGTATTCGACACACTTTTGTCCCTATACACTGTCTGCATTCTGCGATGAATGTCAACTGGTCAACATGTATTCACAGCTAGAAACCGAATCACCGCTCGCTGATCAACTCTGGACGGATTCCGTTTCACACCCGCCATTATTTCAACGGTCTGCTGAGGAAACTGTGAGTCGGAGGTTAATGAAATTGTGCAAACTTTACTTTTGGTATGTGCTGTTTACACGAGAAGTGACGTTATCATGCGCATCGTGCGTATATTCACTTGTTTAAGTTTGATCCGGTTTCATTTAAACACGCCTCGTTCATGGATAAGTGAGACATACATGAATGAACAAAGGAAAATGCAAATCACTATTGTTTTCGATCAAATTGTTACAAGAATTATCAGTTTACATAGTCCTTGCCATTTCGTTAAAGGAACAAGACCTATAGAGCTACCAGAATGACTGTAGTACCATGGAACCTAGTTTGATTCGCACCAAGTGAAAGATAAGACCATCTAAGAACCGTAACTCAGAATGTCCACTAACTTGGTGGTCATTCTTATTGAGTGTTGTCACCCCTGGAGCAAAGGTAGAGAACTAACTATGCGGAACGGTACAGTCTGTCATGTATTATCCCACCCTTCAATGGGAGATTCCAGGTTTCAGTTACACGTTCTCCACACAAACAACCCTGGTGTGGATTGATAGAGGTTGTGACGTGCTTCACATACAAACAAATTAATTTCAGTCCAGTGTTTGATGTTAGACTACAAAAACCTGCTCTCGTTTTCTCAGAGAAGCCACACTTTGTCCTACTGTATAATCATTGGTCGCGGCATGTGTTAATGCTTCTCCTCTCGTGTGTATTGCTTCTGTTGTGGTTAAAGAAGTGCACCGACTTTGAAGTTCGTCAAGACAAGTGAATACCCGAGTGATAGCAGGTAAGGAATGAAAACAACCACTGTCACCTTCAAAGCATACGGTAAATGTCGATTGCCAAAGGTCGCCCATACAGGTTACAACCTCGTCACGTAAATTCGTTGCTTTTGAAGTTTCCACTGAAAATATTATGATAGAGGATTGCTAAAAGGGGGCAATTTATAGTTTGTGCTTCAGATGTAGCGATAAGGTGAACAAAGAAGAAGAGGGCAATAGAGGGGCAAGGATTATATAGTTAATGAAAATGCAGTAGAGAAGAAAGAAAAGATTTTCCTTTTCTACCACGAAATGTCTATTGACGTAATGTGTCATTCTCTATATCACCAAGGTCTATTCACGTAATGTGTCATTCTCTGCATCGCCCAGGTCTATTCACGTAATGTGTCATTCTCTATATCGCCCAGGTCTACTCACGTAATGTGTCATTCTCTATATCGCCCAGGTCTACTCACGTAATGTGTCATTCTCTATATCGCCCAGGTCTACTCACGTAATGTGTCATTCTCTATATCGCTTAGATCTACTCACGTAATGTGTTATTCTCTGCATCGCCCAGGTCTACTCACGTAATGTATCATTCTCTTCATCGCCTAGGTCTACTGACGTAATGTGTCATTCTCTACATCGCCTAGGTCTACTCACGTAATGTGTCATTCTCTACATCGCCCAGGTCTACTCACGGAATGTGTCATTCTCTTCATCGCCCAGGTCTACTCACGGAATGTGTCATTCTCTACATCGCCCAGGTCTACTGATGTAATGTGTCATTCTCTACATCGCCCAGGTCTACTCACGTAATGTGTCATTCTCTACATCGCCCAGGTCTACTCACGTAATGTGTCATTCTCTACATCGCCCAGGTCTACTGACGTAGTGTGTCATTCTCTACATCGCCCAGGTCTACTGACGTAATTTGTCATTCTCTACATCGCCTAGGTCTTCTCACGTAATGTGTCATTCTCTACATCGCCCAGGTCTACTGACGTAATTTGTCATTCTCTACATTGCCAAGTTCTACTGACGTAGTGTGTCAGTTTTTAAATTCTCCAAAGTCTACTTACGTAATGTGTCATTCTCTACATCGCCCAGGTCTACTGACGTAATGTGTCATTCTCTACATCGCCCAGGTCTACTCACGTAATTTGTCATTCTCTACATCGCCTAGGTCTACTGACCTAATGTGTCATTCTCTACATCGCCCAGGTCTACTGACGTAGTGTGTCATTCTCTATATCGCCCAGGTCTACTGACGTAATTTGTCATTCTCTACATCGCCTAGGTCTACTCACGTAATGTGTCATTCTCTACATCGCCCAGGTCTACTGACGTAATTTGTCATTCTCTACATTGCCAAGTTCTACTGACGTAGTGTGTCAGTTTTTAAATTCTCCAAAGTCTACTTACGTAATGTGTCATTCTCTACATCGCCCAGGTCTACTGACGTAATGTGTCATTCTCTACATCGCCCAGGTCTACTCACGTAATTTGTCATTCTCTACATCGCCTAGGTCTACTGACGTAATGTGTCATCCTCTACATCGCCCAGGTCTACTGACGTAGTGTGTCATTCTCTATATCGCCCAGGTCTACTGACGTAATTTGTCATTCTCTACATCGCCTAGGTCTACTCACGTAATGTGTCATTCTCTACATCGCCCAGGTCTACTGACGTAATTTGTCATTCTCTACATTGCCAAGTTCTACTGACGTAGTGTGTCAGTTTTTAAATTCTCCAAAGTCTACTGACGTAATGTGTCATTCTCTACTTCGCCTAAGTCTTCTGGCGTAATGTGTCATTCTCTACTTTGCCCAGGTCTACAGACGTAATGTATACGTATTATTGCCACTAATAGAGTAGTAGAGCTCTCGATTGTTGCATCAAACGTGCCAGTTTAGAGCCCCGGTATCGCCACTCTCAAGTCTACCTAGCTGTAAATGGGTATCTGTTTCTCTGTTAGGAAAGGGAATACAGCCAGGAAGGGAATTACCCACCGCACTCCACTACAAAACTGAAGCCTAGTACAGTACATTTCTTAGCGCTTCATCCACAACAACCTCATCTGTTTTGACTCTACGTTTGTCTTGCTATAAATGGAGCATGTGTCCAGAACTATAGTTATTTTACTTGCTGGACGTTTGTGTTGTAGCATTGTTGTGTTGCTTGTAGCGTTACATTATTAATACAAGCTTTCTTTTTAACTTAATGTAACTATTGTCCGTTTGCGTGTACTTCTTTTTTTCATATTTTAACCAATTTCCCCAGAGCATAGAAAGCTGAGATTCTGGACACAGATTCTAGTAGTGAGACCTGTTACTATCTCACAATTTAATTTATTTAGTCAAAAAACAAACAAACAAAAAATACAATAAAAAAAATTACATTATAATTATAAACTTGTACCCAAAAATTATGTTTTTTTAAAAATTGACTTTTTTTATATGTAGTTGTTCATAATAATGGCGGATGTTCCATGGACAACCAGTGCTGTTCTCTGTTGCACGAAGCAGTTGATGAAAGGACATATGAGTATGTGACCTTGGTTTACAACCCTATTGTAACAGGTTCCGATCTCGTAGTGTTCAGTTTGACAGACCAAAAATGTCGTTATTTTTTGTTTTATGACATGACCGTTTCTTTAAGTCGACTAACCTGTAAATGGGTACCTGGCGAAGTTAAAATTTCTTAGCCGGCCTAGGAACTACGGGGGCCGTGCACTATCGTAGTCCATTCCAGCAAAGATAGAGACTGATCACCTTTGCAGATGCTCCAAGTCCGTGCTATGAGTCATGAAGATCATGTTTAGTGTTTTTTTCAGAACGTCGCCTTGATGACAACCGATCTGAAAGACATTCGATCTCTAACAAGCTATCCAGCACCTGACCCTATCCATCTGAGCCTCTGCAATCGATCTCTGGCCAGCTCTCCATCACCTGACACTATCAACCATTGAACCTCTGTATTCGATCTCTGGCCAGATTTCCAGCACCGGACACTTTCAACCATTGAACCTCTGTATCCGATCTCTGGCCAGCTCTCCAGCACCGGACACTATCAGCCACTGAACGTCTGTAGTCTATCTCTGGCCAGCTCTCCAGCACCTGACACTATCAGCCACTGAACGTCTGTAATGTCCCTTGTCCATCTTCTTATAGATCTCCCTTTCCATCTTTTGCCAGTACCATACCCTCCAATATCGTTCTTTGAAGACCATTGTGGCGTTTGATGTGACCGACGTATGCTAATTTCCTTAAGGTAAAGTTGTTTACTAGCCAGTTCTGTTGTAAGTCAAGCTCCTGTAGGATTTGGTTTCATTTTTCGCTTTCCATGGTATTTTGAACACCCCTTCTGTAGAATTGTCTTTAGCATGATTTCTGGGGTTTGCCAGGTCTCAAATCCGTAAGTCGCCATTGAAAAGATGCAATTCCTCAAGACCTTGATTTCGATCGTTTTAATAGTGTTCTTCCATAAGTTTCTCTTGTTAGTTAACATCTGTGGTGCCATGGTCATTTTTAAATTTTTTTTTTTAATTTCAGTAACCCATTCTCCATGATAAATAGGCATGGCTCAATAACCGCTTCAGGTCAGAAACAAAACAAAACCACTTTACAGCGCTAAGGCCTTGCTCAGGGACTAAGTAAAAACGAAAACACATTCGATCACATACGATAAACAGAGCTATCAACAGGGTTGACAACTAAGATTCAGTTACGTGAGATTGGAGCCATATTAGTCAGACGCGGGACGAGGTTGTGGAAATCATGGTATGCCACTATGGACAGAGTAGGTCAAGCAAGAAATTATAATGCATTTATAAGGATAATACCAACTAACACATACCTCTACATACACAACAACATATACCTCTACATACACAATATCGCATACCTCTACATACACAATAACACATATATCTACATACACAATAACACATATATCTACATACACAATAACACTTATATCTACATACACAATAACACATACCGCTACATACACAATAACACATACCTCTACATACACAACAACACATTCCTCTACATACACAATAACACATACCTCTACATACACAACAACACAAACCTCTACATACACAACAACACATACATCTACATACACAATAACACATACCTCTACATACACAATAACACATACCTCTACATACACACCAACACATTCCTCTACATACACAATAACACATACCTCTACATACACACCAACACATTCCTCTACATACACAATAACACATACCTCTACATACACAACAACACATTCCTCTACATACACAATAACACATACCTCTACATACACAACAACACATTCCTCTACATACACAATAACACATACCTCTACATACACAATAACACATACCTCTACATAGACAACAACGCATGCACATATAGAGACATTCATTTTATGTAAAGCACAGTGTGTTATAAGGACCATAATATTTCTTCTTCTTCTTCTGCGTACACAGTCAGACAGTAACCATTATTTTCTCGAAAAAAGCGGCGGTCATCCTGAGACTCTCGCCACTAACATACAGCTTGTCTTGCAGTTCCACTGGCAATGGCCACATCTGCTCTCTCTGATCCTCGTATGTCGGGCAGTTTTGCAGCAGATGTTCAGTGGTCATTTTACCAGTACCGCACGGGCATTCGTCGGTACACCCTATCTTCAGTTTGTTGAATAGGTGGTACCTCAGTCTGTTGTGGACCATAATATTTGATTCCAAGTACTCCAATCGTACTCCAATCGTTCTCCAAGCCATCTCAAATCCCAAACAAGATAATATGACACGAAAACAATGTTCATTCGGGTTGCTTTCCCCAAAACAGAACTAGTCCTACAGGGAATTCCCGCTAAATGTGGAATCATATGAAACGAGAAGGCAGACAGACTCACAATCAAAAGAACTATTGGTAAGCAATGGCACTCTTCAAACGATACACGAGAACGCAATGGCGAGACCAGCTAAAAAAATAAAGGCGCGTCGGAAAATGACAAATAGACACACATATTCAGATAGACACACATACTCAGAACCAGAAAAGGCATTCCAGAATCAAGGTTTGAAACATGAACCTCTCCGGGCTAGAAGGAAAGTTCAGCTTATAGAAAGAAAAGGAGAAGAAAACGAAGAAAAAGAAGAAGAGGAAAAAGAAGAAGAAGAAGAAGAAACAGAAGAAGAAGAAGAAGAAGAAGATAACGAAGATAAAGAAGAAGAACTACCTTCATATTTACCTACCTACATATTTACCTACCTACCGATTGACCCGTCTACCTTCTTACATATTTGCTTACCAACCTAACTACCTACCTACAAATGCACCAACCTACGTACACATTTGCATACCTACCTAACTAAATATTTGCCTACTTACCTATCTACACATTTTTACACCTACCTACCTACATATTTGCCTAACTACATATTTTCCTACCTATCTACCTGCCTAAATTTGGGCCAAAGGGCAGGAGCGCATATGCCTCTTGATCACAAACCTACCTACGTATTCATATACCCACTTAACTACGTACCTAACTACCTATCTACCTTTTAACCTGCTGATCTACCTACCTTATTGAAAAACTTACATACCTACCTGTCATTGCAGTCTGGTTAACGAGGTGATGGCTTGCAGTGATTCCCGTTCTGCTGAGCGACACGCAGATGAAGCTTTACAGATACCGCGTGGGGCAATCCCGGTTCAACCTCATTAGCACGCTCGTGATGTGAGGAAAGCTACTACAACCCAATACTTAAAGTCCGTTTCAGAGCGCACCAAACAGTACATTTACTCAGTGTGGGCATTCAAGAACAACAGCCCAACTTTCTACCGATAACCCTGCCCACCTACATATAGACCAACCTGACAGCCTATATATTTGTTGTACCTACCAATCTACTTACCTTCTTGTCTACCTATCAGTGTATCACCAACCTACCTATCAACTTACTTATCTCCCTACCTACCTATTTATCTTCCTATCTAATTATCTACATACCTATACACACACACACACACACACACACACACACATGTATATATATATATATAAATATATATATATATATATATATATATATATATATATATATATATATATATATATATATATATATGTATATATATTCCGTGGCGAAGTGGTTAAGCCGTCGACCTCGTGATCGGGTGGTGTTGATTCGAAACGGACTCGGCCGTCTTTTTCGTGGGTGCTTGATGCGGAGTCTCCTGCATCTTGTAGTCGCCACATAGTCGTCTTGTCCTTGACTTGCCACTGGGGTCGGGCCGCTCGAGACGAGAGAGTGAGGCTAAGAAGTACCGCAATTAATCCTTACAAAAAATATCGCAAGCAAAATTAATTATGCCATCATCGTCTACGATGGACGGCGACCTTTGCCTTTGCCTTGATATATATATATATAAATATATATCTGCCTATCTAACTTCTTACCTACATATCTATCTACCTTTTGTCTTGCATATCTACTTATCTACCTACATAATTATATATATCTACCTACCCATCTTCTAATCTATCTACCTATCTACCTACCTACCTAACTACATATCTACCTATATATCTATCTGCCTTTATTCCTACCTATCTATCTACCTATAAACCTACCTACCTACCAAATTACCAATCTGTCTACCTACCTATCTGTATATATATCTACCTACATATCTACCTACCTACCTTCGTATCTAATAACATGCCTACCCACATATCTACTAATTTAACCTACATGTGTAGCTACCAGCTAGCTATCCGCCAACATATTTACCTACTTACATATCTGCTTACCTACCTATCTACCTCAATACACATCTATATCTCAACATATCTATCTACCAAGCGATATGCCAAACAATGTACATATTTATCTTTACTTCACCCCCTTAGACTCATCAAACACCTCTCTACTTGTTGTGTTTTTTTTGTGGGGGGGGGGGGGGTTTGGTGTGGAAAGGGGGGGGGGGAATTAGATAAAGATTCACTACACCAGCTATACATTAGATATGTGCACACGATGTTCGACCATTCACTCCCCATCCAAGTCATTGCAATGAAGAGCCTCCTACACAAGCTGACCGGAGAACAAAATCGCTCTCTGAGTATCATTAACTGCGCCTTGAATACAACGACGACTTATACACGTGAAAACAACACGAACATCAAACACCTAAACCAAAGGGGAGAACGCTCTGTCGTGGACACACATGGAATATACTTGAGAATGGACACAATGGAGGAGATTAGGAACAAGGTAGAACATTGGCACTTTAAGCAAAGAATGAAAGAGACATCTTTCCTAAAAAAAATCGCAAGACACTACAATAAACACTACCTGCCTTATAGCATTCATCAGCGATGGACCACCTTGTTGGTATGCGGCTATGCCCTTAGTACTCTCCTACCCCTCCACCGACAGGAACACCGGACTATCTTTGCTAAAAACTTGCGCTTTGGAAACTATGGACTCATATACATAAAAGGGATCAAGATGCTGAGCAGCGGTCAGCGACCCATAGCAGACTGCTAGCTTCAGGGCCAGCGAACCAGTCTCTTCTACACCTCCACGTGGTGATCCTGGATAACAGGCTGCAACAAACCAGACTGGCTCAGGACAAGGGATCGAAGAGGGAACGCTAACACGGTACTAACAAAATGTTTGCTGAAGTCGGATGAGTTGAACCGAAAGGTACAACTATTGAAGTCAAGCTATGAACTACGACATTACGCATTCCGTTCTCTGGACTACATTCTGCTACTTAGGCCCGCGTCAGGGTTTGGTAGCGGGAGATTGAGAACGAACGAAGCCAAGGCAATCCATATACATGAAACATAGGTATACATATATGGATTTAATACGGGGCGGGGGGGGGGGGGTGCGCTACCACCAACGCTGGATATGGCGCTATAATTAAATACCATAACTGCCCAAAGAAGGCCACCCCTCCATCTACGTCTCTTGTGGGTAGATCTGTTCCAACTATGAAGCATAAATGATAGTAACATGAAAAGATATGCTCCGATTAATCTCAAATATTGAAAGCCGCACCATATAGCCTGAGGAAATAGCTCTATTCTCAGATTCAAAGCCTGCGTTTCTAGCCTTGGAAAACAGAACGTTACCAGATGTTAAAACATCTACAAATTAATTGACGAAATGGTGCTCCACTGAATACCTGACCATGTTGGAGCCCTAGGTAATGAGAAGACTGATGAGCGGGCCAGAAACGGGGCAACACTACCACAGCAACTATCTAGTATCACACTACAGATCTGCAGGCAGATCCTGAGAAACAACGATAGAAGGGAATATATATCTTAGGCGTCTACATCCCGGACATGCCTACATATTTAAGACCCAATTGAAAACGAGATCCCGAGGGCCTAGTCAAGAAATTGAAACGAAACGAAAAAAGTTGGATCATCAAGCTGAAAGCAGACCATGTCCCTCCCAACAAACATCTGAACAGACTAGACAAACTCAATGAACCAAATTGCAGATTATGACACGAGGACGAGGAATCAGTCCAATACGTCCTGACTCTGGGCCCATCGCTAACTGATCAACGAAACCCACCACACCCCATAATACACAAGACACTCTACACATCAGCACATCAACTAGGGAAGATATATGTTTTTGTCCTTGATGCATTGTGCTGTCAACAGCTACCAGCTCACAGCTAATTTTATTATACAATCACTGTTCTACCTAGCCACTTTTTGTTGTTGCTTAGATGTTTGCCTCATTAGTTTCTACTGGCGGAGGCGCGCCCATTCCACCCCAGACCGTAGTCCATTTGCGATAGCAGGGCTCATAAACCAGTGCTTGGATCCATGTGTGCGTCTGTATGTACCTATGCTAGGTTTGTGCGCCCTCAGAAGCTAGCACAACCAAAGTGCAATGGAAGGGCCTCACCATGAGGGCGCGTGTGAAAGGTGTGCAAGAGTGTGACTGTGGGACAGAGTCAAATGAAACAGAGTGAGGTAAGAAGGGAGAGGAGCGATCTCACCTAACTACCTATCTGCTTATATACCCATCTACCTACCTCCATCCTTCTTACCTACCCCCTCCGTCCCTACCTACGTGTTGTTGTTGTGTAATGCCCATAATGAGTGAGTTTACTCTATTAGTGTGTCTTGCAAAAGGGCGTTATGTGGCTGGTAGCTTACCTAACATCCCCAGCCTGCTGATGAAGGTGGACAGCGGTTGCCCAGGCGGTTATGCTATGTTTCACACAAAAAAGAAAGCAGAAGAAACACGGGAAGTGTTCGGAAGATAAATAATAAGTAAAAGAAGACAATGAAAGACAAAACTGAATAGCAGAACTAGTCCAAGAAATGTTGGATTTGTTCGAAGTTACACGTGACAAATTGAGTTAACACTTGGTGTTTCTCTTCTAGAATGTTACAGTGGTTTCTCTTACGTTCCATGATGCACATGAAAAGCTGGAAATGATTATACTAGCTGTAGTGCAATGTGAGGTCACTCACTAACCTAAATACTTTGCCCTATTAGCCAGCCTGTCATGACTCACCCCAGTGTTAATTCAAACCTCGTTGTTTAGAAAAAAACCTTTTTTTACGAAGAGAACAAACGAAAATGTGAGGCGCGGGTCTTGATCAGTATGTTTACTCTTCTCTCTCTAGGTTGATGAAAATAAAGAATTACGCAAACGTTTAATAGTTGTTGTGGATATTACTATAGCAAGGACACATGATCGTGGCTATGGTCGTACCAACAATTAACAATGTAGTAGCTCTTACAGATGTCATGCGAGATGTTTTGTGACCTGCTCGCTTGAATTTTTTTCGAGGGTCACTATTCTTTGGTAGTGATTTTTCAAAAGTGCTTCCACGGATAGCTCCGGATACGAGCGAGGACCAATAATGAGCGAATGATGGTCCTAATCCTTCAAGGGGTCATTCATAGACGTGTTTGCAGGTCACTGAATTCAAGATTTGACAAGGCCCCGTGCTTGAGAATCTGTAAAGCTGTGGACCAAAAGCGCCAACATCCAGAGCTGCAGTTCACGCCATTTGTACACTGGACACTTTGCATTCTTTTGTCGTGTCGTTAGTATTCAAGCATCTCAAATAATGGCCCTTGCCTGCCGGCTGCATCATAAGTCATCCGTTGTTTGTGATAAGGGATTTGGGCATGTGTAGTACTCTCCTGGACATGTCAACACGAGATCGTGAATGGGGCATTCTTCAATCCAACATCAGGAAAATGCATTATACGGGAAATAAAATTAGAGGAACGCTAAACGCCAACTGGTCAAAATGTTTAGTTCTGGGTGGGCCATCCAACCTTTGACCTTGCAGTGAAACGAGGAGGGGGGGGGGGGGGGCACAAGTAACGCTGCATGGACTTCTAGATACAGCAGTAAAAACATGAAGTATAGACGACTCTCTAGTGTTTTGTGTCCTCCCAGCAAACCAAAATCCGGTGCAATGGAGTTATCGTTGAAGTTCGAAAGAAAACTGCAGAAGCAATAATTAACGTATTTTAGAACAAATTAAAAAGTGAAAACTAAGAACTGAAACATGAAGAAAAACGCAAAGAAAAAATAGGAACACTGAGGAAGAAGGAAGAGGTCGATGTAGAAGAGAAAAGCAAAAACAGAGAAACATGAAAATGAAAAAGAAGCAGAAAAAGAAAAAGGAGACGATACAATATTATAATTAGAAGAAGAAGGATAAGATAAAGAAAAAGTAGGTTTAGTGACATGGAGTTAATGGACGAGTCAGATGAAAAAGAAGAACATGAAGTAGAAGATAAAGAAAAAGGCGGCAAGGATGAAAACAAAGTTGTTGCTGCTGTTGTTATAATACCACTCGTGCTTCTATTTGGTACTCTTGATGACTTTCTTTGGTGATTGGTTACAGTGGCTATCCTGACATCAAGAGGCGTGCTTGAGTAAGAAGGCTAAGGTTCTCCTGGCTGCAGTGCAACGCGAGACATCTCAGTAAGTTCATCACTATGGCGATCTAAATCCTGCTAGTCAGACTGTCAGGAAACAGATTGGCAACTGCTTGAAACTGAGGTGTGGTCTTGATCAGTTTGTTTAATCAGATCCTGATTAACACAATCTGATCAATATATTTTGCATTACCAGATTACAATCTCGTTTCCACAAGAATGAGAAAACGTCAAAGAAATAGAAGGAGAAGAAGAAGAAGAAGATCAATAAGAAGAAGAAGAAGAAGAAGAAGAAGAAGAAGAAGAAGAAGAAAAAGAAGAAGAAGAAGAAGAAGACGAAGAACAATTAAAATAAGAAGAAAACGATTAAGAAGAAGATGATGAAAAGAAAAGGTAGAAAAGAAAAAGAGGAAAGGAGAATGAAGAATGAAAAGAAGAAGAAAAAGAAGAAGAAGACAAACGTTAGGAAGAAGAAGACAAAGATTAGAAAGAAGAAGATGATGAAAAAATTAGGAGGAAGAACAATAAGAAGAGGAAGAAGAAGAAGAAGACAAGAAAGAAGGAGAAGCAGAAAAGAAGAGAATGATGATGAGAAAAAATGGAAAGAAGAAATGGTAAATATAAATAGTAAAAGAAACAGATGGAGAGTAAGAATGAAATGACAACCATAAAACATGAACTGTAGATCAAGAAGTGCTTTAAAAAGAAAGACCATTAAACAGAGGAAAATGTAAGAAAATACGAGAAAAAAGATAACATAAGAAAAGAATATAAACAAGAGTAATATGAAAAAGAGGAAAATTTAACAAGAAAAAGAGAAAGAATACTATGTTATAGAAGACGAAAAAAAATATGAGGAAAATTAGAAACATGGAGACGAAGAAAACGACTAGGAAAAAGGGAGAATGATTAAGAATTAGAGTTGCAATAACAAAATAGACAGAGAACAAGCAGGAGGAATAAGAAGAATACAAAAAAGGTGACAAAGAAAAGAAACAAGGTATGTAATCAAATTTAGAGAAATAAGAGCCAGAAGCAACGCACAATAATAAAAAGACAACCAGCTAAGATATCGGTCTAATGTTGGTGACTCCCTGCTGGAAAATCCATTTTATTATTTCTTTGTCAATATGCCATTAAAATATCTTCTATTATGTTAATATTTGGACCCAACTTCCAAAGGCAAGTTTTATGCATTGGCATGGGCTAATAACTCTGGCTGAGGCAGCAGCTGCAGTTTCGTCTGTTTGTCTGCAGTAGTCGCCCCTCTTGTCTAGCAGAACGCAGTGATCATAAATCCATGATGGTTGGCTTAAGGTCATCTCATGCAGATGTTCCAAGTCTTCACGTGTAACCGATTCAGACAGAAGCCAGAGATGTCGCTACTCGACAATCATGTCGTTTGATATCACTTTAGTCTCTCGTCTAAGCAATGTGCGTTGTCGCGCTGCAAAAGAGATTTAAGTATGAATTAAGAATACTTTCAGTTCAAGTGCCATCAGCGCATCGAAGATCGGCTGTAATGCAACTCCAGTGTGCTCCATCTCTTGCCGTAATGGTGCAATACGAGAGGCTTTTTCCAGTATATATACTGATAATATCCATCCATTTAAAACGTTGTCTGCCTCTTGAACGACTGCTTTCCACCCTACCCTCTAGTATGGTCTTCAACAAGGAGGTATGTCTTGTTATGACCAAGATAATGTAACTGCCTAACCAGGATTTCGGTCATTAATTCTATTTTCATCCCCAACTTTTTCAATACCTCCAAATTTATATTCTTATCTTTCCAAGAAATTTGACCCATTCTTCTATATACCAAAATTTCGAAGGCTTCAATACTCTTATCTAACTTGTTATTCAGTGCCCATGTGTCTGCGCCATAAAGTAGTGACGAATATACATAGCACCTGACAATTCTCATTTTCAAATTATGATTTATCTGTTTGAATATCAGTATGTGTCGCATGTTGCCGAATACCATCTTGCCTAAAACTATTATCTTTCTGATTCCTTTTTCACAGCTGCCATCATCCGTTTTTATATGACCTAGATATGAGAAACTATGTACCTGTTCAAGTAGTTGATCTTTTATTTTTTGTCTGCATACATGGTTTCCTGTCACTTTTCTCAATTATCATAGTCTTTGTATTCTGTATGTTTACACCCAATCCAAATTCTTGACCTATTTTGTATATTTGTGTCACAAGCTCCTGTAATTCTTGCTCACTTTTTGCCATCAAAATTGCATCATCTGCATCATCAGCATCTAGCATGTTCTTTATAGAACGTCGCTTCCATCATAATCTGTCTGTAAGAAACTCTGTCCATTGCCAAAACCCCAGCCTCCGCCACAATCCTACCCAGGCATTCCTGGACATCTTGGTACCATCGTCTTGTTGGTCTACCCCTGCCTCTTTTGCCTGCCACCATACCTTCCATCACCGTTCTCTCAAGACCGTTGTGTCTCTTGATGTGACCAAATTTTGTACATTATCTAGAAATAATGGAATTGATAAACCAGTTCTCTTCTATGTTCAACTTTTACCGAATGTCTACATTTGTCTTTTTCTTCGTCCAGAGTATTCTGAGGATCTTTATGTAACATTTTGACTCGGAAGATCCTATTCTGTGTCTGTAAGCTTTGGTAATCGTCCATGATTCGCAGCCATAAGCTGTCACAAGAAAAACACATGCTCTCAAGACTTTTACTTCTGTCGTTTTGTTGGTGCTCTGTCTTAATTTCTTCAGGCTATTCAGTCTCTGCATTGCCATAGCTAGTCTTCTTCTGATTTCTTTCTAGCAGTCACCATACTTGTCAATTCTGGAGCCCAGATATTCAAATTGCGTGACCTGATCTATTTCCTCACCATCGACAGTAAATTTATGCTGACATTGTGTTTTGTCGGTGGTCATTATCTTTGGTGTCTGCATACTTGTATATCCGATTATTCATTGTAATAATACTTTACCTTAGCTCAATTATAAATAGAAAAAATAATGAAAGATCCAGATTACTCGTCTGTGTGATATTTTGGTTATATGGTGTTAGGCCAATATTGTTATTATTCACCTGCACCTCAGAGGTGTTGTGGTCAACACTACGCCACCCGTAATTATTTTCCCATATTATCTGATACCCATTTTTTAGGCTGCGTGATCTCTCGGAGTCGTTTTGCGATCGCAAAAAGATCCGCGTCAACTGAGTTTGTTAGTCCAATATTGTGTAAAATTCTATCGGATTATGGACTACAAGGCCATCTACTTAGTAATAGCAATGTTCTATGTCAGGACAGCCAGAGTAACGTATGAACAATATGTCGGAGTGGTTTGACTTGACATCAGACGTCAGACAGGGTTGTGTTCTCTCACTCCTCACCTTTGTCATATATATGAATACGTTCACCCAGAAGGAAAATATAGAATAGGAAATGACCAACGAATTGCTCTTTGCAGACAACCAATGTCTGATCATCCTCATTGAAAATAACATACAACGTCATTTTGATCCCTTGCACTTGAACTGTGAAAAGTGCGACACGAATACCAGCACATTAAAAACAGAGACAATGAATATAAGTAGCAAGCACACAACACATTATATTTATGTGAATGAAACAAAAATAAAACAGGTACAATAAATTATGTTTTTGGATACGATTTTCACTGAGGATGGCAGACTCGAAAGAGAGTTAGAGACGAGAGTGTAGAGGGCAAACAATATCACCTACCAGCTGTCGCCACTATTAATATACCCTAAATCCATCCCACACACACCCCACGAGAATGAATTGGTTGGACCACATTGTGAGAATGAATTGGTTGGACCACATTGTGAGAATGCAACCAGACCACATTGTGAGAATGAATTAGTTGGACCACATCGTGAGAATGAATTAGTTGGACCACATCGTGAGAATGAATTGGTTGGACCACATCGTGAGAATGAATTGGTTGGACCACATTGTGAGAATGAATTGGTTGGACCACATCGTGAGAAAAATTTTGGTTGGACCACATTGTGAGAATGAATTGGTTGGACCACATTGGGAGAATGAATTGGTTGGACCACATTGTGAGAATGAATTGGTTGGACCACATTGTGAGTATGCAACCAGACCACATTTTGAGAATAGAGCCAAACCACACTCTGAGAATAGAGCCAAACCACACTCTGAGAATAGAACGAAACCACATTCTGAGAATAGAGCCAAACTACATTGTGAGAATGCAACCACACCACATTTTTCATGCAACCTTCTACAGGAGGACATTAAGAACAAGGTGAGATGTAGACCGAAGAAAAGGTGGATAGACAACGTAAACGAGACCTGCAGTAAAATGGGAAAACATGTTACACAGGCCACGAGAGAGGTGACAGAAAAATACATACTGCAGTACCGGGCTACAACCCGGTAGAAAGTGAGACGACAAAAAAGGAAGTCTAATATGTACGTGCTCTTCAATAACTAAATTGACTGTTTCCTTAAGCATCATACATTCGCCAAAGGAAAGTAAAAAGCGCAAGAGACATCTAGTTTTCTCAAAGTGCAAGCCTTCATAACCGGTTGGCTTTTATCTATGCTAAAACGTTAACACAAAAAATCACAGTACCTTTGTATCAGTTGACACCGTTTGATGAAACAGATGTGGCAGATGGAGCGCTGTCAATGAGCTGACATCAGCCAACTACTAAAAGCAGGCAGATTACATCAGTGAACCATAACAGACCAAGAACATATTGCGCCTATAGTGGCGACCCTGGAAGCAGACTGAAATCGTGCAGTTTGGTTAAGAGAGTAAGTATCGAAGAGGAAAGGTGAACTAAGACCCCATGCTGAATTCGGAAGCCATTGTCAACTTACACACAATGTTATTCACGTCCTTTTCCGGAAGAAGACGAACATTTATAAAAAGAAGAAAAAGAAGAAGAAGAAGAAGATGAAGAAGAAGAAGAAGAAAAAGAAGAAGAAGAAGAAAAAGCAGAAGAACACGCCGAAGAAGAAAACAAGAGGAAAAGAAGAAGATGAGGAAGATGAACGAGAAGAGGAAGACGCAGAAGAAGACTCAACATAGAAGAAGATGTAGAAGAAGAAGACAAAGAAGAACGAGAACAGGAATAAGAAGAGGGGTGATAAAAGGAATTACGAACAAGTAGAAGAAGAAGAAGAAGAAGAAAAAGAAGAAGAAGAAGAAGAAGAAGAAGAAGCAGAACAAGAAGAAGAAGCAGAACAAGAAGAAGAATGGGGACAAGAAGAAGGAAAAGAAAAAGAAAAAGAAGAGGAACGAAGAGGAAGAAGAAGAAGAACGAGAAGAAGAAGGGGGTGGATAATAATAAAAAGAAGACGATGAAAAAGGAAACGAAGAAGAAGAAGAAGAAAACGAAGAAGAAGTAGTAGTAGAAGAAGAAAAAGAAGAAGAAGAAGAAGAAGAAGAAGAAGAAGAAAAAGAAGAAGAACAACAACAACAAGAAGGAGAAGAAAAAGAAGAAGAAAATGAAGAAGATGAAGATGAGGAACAAGAAGAAGAAGAAGAAAAAGAAGAGAAGAGGAAGAAGAAGAAGAAAAAGAAGAAGAAGAAGGGTGGATAATAATAAAAAGAAGAAGAAGAAAAAGAAGGAAAAGAAGAAGACGAGGAAGAAGATTAAAAATAAGAAGAAGAACAACAACAACAAGAACACGAAGAAGAACAAGGAAGGAATAATAATCATAATAATACTAATAATAATAATAATAACAAGAAGAAGAAGAAGAGAAGATAGAAGAAGACAGAAGATGACAGAACAGAAGGGACTTTAATGAAGTTTGAACAGAGCATGTCACATCTACAAAACAGGTCAACTAATTCAAACCAGATTCTGGAACCACTGTCGCACAATATTTTCAATATTAACATCCATTGCAATTTCTAGGGAGAGTATTCATTCCCGTATTGGTAGATTACTAGAATTTCACGTCAAATGAACGGAGTTATGTTTCTGTAACCGGTATGCCCTAGTCGACCCAGCTGTAAAATGGGCTCTGGTTTACTTTTAGAGAACGAAAGAGCAGACAGGCAGGCGCCGTGGCGGATGGACAGGCGGACGTACAGACGAAAAGATGGACGGACGGACAGAGAGACACACAGACAGACAGACGGATGGATGTATGGATGGATGGATAGATAGATCGGTAGATAGATAGATAGATAGATAGATAGATAGATAGATAGGTAGCTAGATATATATATATATATATATATATATATATATATAGATAGATAGATAGATAGATAGATAGATAGATAGATAGATAGATAGATAGATAGATAGATAGATAGATAGATAGATAGATAGATAGATAGATAGATAGATAGATAGATAGATAGATAGATAGATATATAGATAGATAGAATGATTGATTGATTGATTGATTGATTGACATGCGATAAGAAAGTCTCGGGCAGATGAAATACCAGTGCCAGAACCAGCTCTAGACCATCAATGACATTCATGCCACAGTACATTTCGTGCTCTCAGATTATGATAAGTTATACGTGAACCCACATAATCATGTACTACAGCATGGGTCAGTGTTGGTGGCCCTCATTAACGACAATGAATAATAATTATTATTGTTATAGTTATTATTATATATTAAATGATATTATTATCACTATAAGTATGTATGTATATATATATATATATATATATATATATATATATATATATATATATATATATATATATATATATATATATATATATATACTTATAGTGATCGTCTAGTGGCCTTCAGTACCGTCGCATGTTTGATTTAATTATTATTACCTTAGTCATATGAATGGTTAACACAGTCTTATCGTGCGAATTTCTTCTCATTTCTGGTGTAGTCGAGTGGTTTGTAAGGCTGAGGAATGCAGACTGCTTAGCCGCTGCTGTCGCCACGTCGTGTGCTGGATATATTTGTTTTTGTTTTACCCCCAACCAACGAACGTGTCTAGCCGGAGATTCGATCCTCCTTCCTCCTTGTGGTTGTGTTTGTTTTTATTTTGAATTTGCATTCGCCTAATTTCTCTATTCCCCAAAAGCAGGTTTCGTTGCACTATGGTTATTATTTTGCACATGTCGGCCCAGTGCAACCGACTTCGGCACGCATTTTATGTAAGGGTGTGCTTCCTCCTGCATTTACTAAGGGTTTACTTCCCCGGGGTAACGGCGGTTCTGTGATGGGGATCAAACCCAACAGCTTAGGTTTGTGAACCTGGTTGAACATGAACTTAACTTAACTTCATTATACTGGTTTAGAAGGTTCTACAGAGTCGGTATACAACCAGTTCATTATTAATGCTGAACACCGCAACATTTTTGTCCGTTGAAAGTTCTACCCATTGCGGAAAACTCCAAAACCAACCCATGAGAGTTATAACAGGAGGTATGAAGTCAACGCCAATTGTAAAACTGGAAAAAAATTACAAATCTGCAATCCATGACCGACTGGTGTAACCAGTATGTTCGGTTTCCCATTTGGTCATGTATCTGGCTTTGAAAAGCCGTTTTGACTCTTCGTACGTCATACTAGTATCTGTTTGTGGTAGTCTTGCACCTTCTTTTGCCAGTCTGTCTGCCTCCTCGTTGCCTTGGATGTTGCAGTGTGATGGGACCCACTGTACCACTACCCTTTTTGGTGCGGACTGCTGGCACAGTTTGCAGAGTGCTGCTCTTAAGTCATTAAGCTCAGTATTTTTCTGGCTTTTTAGCGCTGTGACTACGGCGAGAGCATCTGTAAGCAGGACTATATGGCTTTCATTTTCACTGTGTGTCACCATTTCTTCCACTGCCGCCTTCAGTGCCTCTGCCTCCGCTCTGAAATTGCTTGTGTACTTACCAGTAGCGAATGACAGTGTTATTTTTCTGCCATTTGGTAGGTTCAGGAATGCTCCTGCCCCTCCGTTCTGTGTAGTATTTGTTACAGAACCGTCGGTGTATGCATGGGTCCAGTCCATGCTTGGGTAGCTTTTCGTTATGAAGCTTAGGGTAGTATCTCTCCTTTCTTTTTCAGTCTGGCAGTTTTTGTTTGCAATACCTGGTATATTTTCTACCACCTCTGGAAATATATCCTGCCTCCAGGTAGGTTTTCGTACAGTAGTGATGGGTTTTGGTGTTGTTAGTGCGTTTATGGGATCTTCGTGCATCTTTGCTTTGGCTATTTCTGCAAAGTTTCTCCGCTTTAGTTTCTCATTTCCCAAATTGTTTAATCTCTGGTGCATTGGATGGTCGGTCAGTCTTCGGAGTTTCTCTGACTGCAGCTGGGCTCTGCAGTCTCTTCTATCGGTCATGGATTGCAGTTTTGTACTTTTTCAAGTTCTACAATTGGCGTTGACTTCATGCCACCTGTTATAATTCTCATGGCTTGGTTTTGAAGTTTGCTAACTTTATCGAAGTTCGCCTTCGCTGCTGTT
This sequence comes from Ariolimax columbianus, assembly GCA_036924085.1. Taxonomy (NCBI): domain Eukaryota; kingdom Metazoa; phylum Mollusca; class Gastropoda; order Stylommatophora; family Arionidae; genus Ariolimax; species Ariolimax columbianus. The sequence goes on from JAVGWX010000014.1 coordinate 42,172,513, forward strand.
GTCCATGCCGCAATGCCATACTCGAGAACTGGTCTCACTCTTCCAGTGTACAGTTTCTTTAGTATGCCTTTGTCTGCTCCCCAGCTTGTGCCAGCAAGTTTCCTCATGATTGCTATTCTTTCTCTGGCTTTCATTCGGTTTCTCTCAATCTGTCTTTTCCATGTCCTGCGCCGATCAAATGTGACTCCCAGATAGGTTGGGTTGTCGTTTGGCTGCATAAATTTGCCATTTAGACTTAATTTGGTATTTTGGGGTTTTAATGAAAGCGAGAAAATTGTGCATGTGGTTTTCTCCTCGTTTATTTTGACCAGCCATGAGTTCGCCCACTCTTCCAGCGATGTTAGGGCCGTTTGCATCCGATTTCTTGCTATGGTGAGATTCTTTTCAGAGGTCCACATAGCCAGATCGTCTGCAAACATTGAGCTATGGACTCTTCTTGTTATATTCACTGTAATATCGTTTATATATACTAGGAAGAGTGTGGGTGACAGTACTCCCCCTTGGGGTACTCCCTGCTCGAGTGTCACCTTTTTGCTCATTTGCCCTTGTACTTGGACTCTGGCCGTTCTTTGTTTGAGGTAGTGGTTGATCCATTTGTACATTTTCCCACAAACATCACTTCTTTTTAGCTTCACTCTAAGTCCATCTTTCCAGACTTTGTCAAATGCCTTTTCCAGATCCACCCAAACAGCTACTGTGTGTTTCTGTGCCTGGTAGGCATCTTCTATCTCCTGGGCTATGAGGATGACCTGGCCCTCAGTGGATCTTTGCTGTCTAAAGCCGGCTTGCTGTGGAATTAGTATTCGTTTTTCTTCCAGATGCCACATCAGTCTGGTGTTTATCATCCGTTCCATCAGCTTGCCGACATAGCTCAGTAGGCTGATGGGCCTGTATCCATTTGGATCTGTTTTATCCTTTCCTGTTTTTGGTACTGGTACCAGTATTGCGTTTTTCCATGCCTGGGGTACAATTCCCCTTTTCCAGCTTTGGTTCAGGACCGATAGCAGTTTCCTCTTCGCTGTTTGGCCCAGCCCCATCAGCATTTCGTTTGTTATCCCGTCTTTTCCGGGAGATTTCCTTTTCTTTAATGTTTTACAAGCCTCTTCCATTTCGCGCATTGTTAATTTGGCCATCATGTGCTCTTTAGGTGCCGTATTCATGTTATCGTGCCCCTTTAGCTCTTCGCTAATGTCTGTATGCTTATCTGCAGGGACCTCGATGTGGTTTGCTCAGGCATAGTGATCGACAAAGGCGTTTGCGGCTTTCTTACCTGTGATCAAGTTCTCGCCCTGCTTGATGGAAATTTGTTTATTTGACGGGGTTTTGTCGTTCATCGCTCTGACTAGCTTCCATAGCTTGTTCCCGTCTTTGTCCAGGCTTAGGCTTTCCGTTTTATTTTTCCAGCTTTCTCTTGCTGTTTGCTTAAGAGTGTGTTTGTATTTCGCCGTGGCGGATTTGAGGGCGATGTTTGCCTCCATGGATTTTTCTCGCTCTGCCATGTTCCTAGCATTTGTTACTGCATCTTCCACTTTCTGCAACTCATCATTCCAGTAGGGCTTATAGTTTTTCCTAGCTCCTCTTAGGATGGTTTCAGTGGCGGCTTGCATTATTGCCTTGCTTAGGCTTTCCACCATGGGCTTCATTTTGGTGTTTCGTGTGTTGCTGGTTTCACGCAGCCCATCTGTCAGGATTGCAAATCTGTCCCAGTCGGCTCGTTTGTAATTCCAACGTGGGAGCGGTTTTGTTTCCTGTGGGCCTACTTCCATGTCAATGGTTAGCATGATCGGCCTGTGGTCGCTACCTGCCAGTTGGTTTAGCACCTGGCGGTCTATTTTATAGTGTATGTCCTGTGTGGAGAAGGCCAAATCTGGAGTCGAGGTGGTATGGCATATTCTTGAATAGAAGCTAGGGCTATCCTCCGGCCTATTGATTAGGGAGAGATTTGCATCTATCTCCCAATCTTCCACTTCGTCACCTCTGCTGTCAGTGTCAGAGTATCCCCATCTCTCCGAGTGGCTGTTGAAGTCTCCAACTACTATGCAGTTGGAGTCTCTGACCTCCATACTCGAGAGCGATATGTCTCTATTTGGTGGTCCGTACAGATTGAAAATGCGGAGCTTCGTCTCTTGAGCCATTATGTCAACTCCTAAAATTTCTGCTTGTCCGGTGTGATTGACAGATACCGCGCTACTCGGTATGCAGTTAATGGTCAGTATCAGGACCCCTCATTTGTGGCCTTATCTATCTAGACGGAAGGTCTGGTATCCTCTGATTGAGAATTTATGATTTTTGTTGAGGTGCGTTTCCTGGATACATGCCCCGTCAATTTTACCTTCATGCAGGTGATGTGTTAGGGAACGTTTTTTGTTAATGACTCCCTCCGCATTCCACTGTAGTATTTTGGCAGGGGTATTCCTGAGTCTAACAAATGGTAGAAAAAGAACACTATCAGTGGCAACTGGAAAATTCTCAAGCAATTTCAGAGCGGAGGCAGAGGCACTGAGGGCTGCAGTAGAAGAAATGGTGACATGCAAAAGAAAGCCATATAGCCCTGCTTACAGATGCCCTGGCCGTAGTGACAGCGCTAAAAAGCCAGTAAAATACTGAACTTAATGATTTAAGAGCAGTACTCTGCCAACTATGCCAGCAGTCCGCACCAAAAAGGGTAGTGGTACAGTGGGTTCCATCCCACTGTAACATACAAGGCAACGAGGAGGCAGACAGACTGGCAAAAGAAGATGCAAGACTACCACAACCAGATACTAGTGTGACATACGAAGAGTCAAAAATGCTTATTAGAGCTAGATACATGACCAAATGAGAAAAAGAACTTACTGGCTACACAAAAAACGATGCCTATTACCAATTGAACAGAAGAGAGCAGGTCGTGGTCTTCAGACTTCGCACTGGTCACAATAGACTGAGGTACCACCTATTCAATAAATTGAAGATAGGTGGCACTGACGAATGCACGTGCGGTACAGGGAAAATGACCGCTGAACATCTACTGCAAAACTGCCCGACATACGAGGACCAGAGAAAGCAGATGTGGCCATCACCAGTGGCAACACTAAACAAGCTCTATGGCAATGTCAACAACCTCAGGATGACCGCTGCTTTTTTCGAAAAAAGTTAAGGTTGACGTCTGATTGCGCTCGAAGAAGAAGAGGAAGAAGAAAGTTCTACCGAGTTTGATATCGAAGAAAGAGAGCCGTCAGCAAAGCTAGCGTTGCTATACTGCCGTTAATTTTTAATTCATTCTTTCATATTGAACAATCGAACTGTTTTTATTTGTTTATTTCTTCTTTGAATTGTTACCGAGTTTAGAACTTCCGCTACACATACCTGGTGTTTTATGTGTCGTCTATGCTTTGTTCTGTTATCGATAAAGGTATTAAGGCATTCAATGTATCAGTCATTGCCGCCTGTCATTCTTCCTCAATAATGTTGCATTAAATGTGTTCTAGAATGCAACTTACAAACCGCATACATACTGCTGGCGACAGAAACATAAAATACTCACTGCATTTACGTTTGGCGTCAGTCAAACTAACTTTACCCAAACCGATTTTCACAACTCACAAATCCCATATTTTTGTCTGTTTTATCGTCAGACAGACCCCCCTAATCTTGTACTCTGTCTGTCTGTCTGTGTTGCGCACACAAATCGTGTTTGTCATGTAGCCAAACATGGCATATTTTGTCTGTACCCCCAAATTTTGTGTAATTTGGCCTGCATTTTAACAAAACTCCTGACTACCACTGTGAACACGCGCTATGAATTCTGGGATCACACGAAGGCTGAATTATGTCGCAGCACGTTTGGTTGAGCGGAATAATGACTGTGTATAAAACTCACAACATTCAATTTTCTTTTATTATCATTCTGTTGATTTCCAGACAAGAGAGTTCTTCACTCTTTTACTCTGGTATCGTATATTTGAACGTCTGGGTACCAGAGTGGCAGAGCAGTCGCTTCTATCTTTAAGCGGACAGGATTCAATCATCAGCAACCGTCTCGCTCAGGTCGACCCAGCTATAAATGTTTACCTGGCTTGCTCTTAGAGGAGGAAATGCAGAGAGGAAGCGAATTTGTCATCCCTATTTTAGAAGATGAGTCCTGACAGCAGTACTGTGCGACTGTTTATACATTTTTCATCGAATTATTCATAGTTGTCATTCAAACTATTATGCGACATTTTATACATTTTCCATAATTTTCATTCAAACTATTGTGCGACTGTTTATATATTTTTTATCGAATTGTTCATAGTTCGTCATTCAAACTATTTTGCGACAGTTTATACATTTTCCATAGTTGTCTTTCAAACTGTTATGCGATTGTTTATACATTTTTCATAATTGTCTTTCAAACTGTTATGCGATTATTTATACATTTTCCATAGTTGTCTTTCAAACTGTTATGCGATTGTTTATACATTTTCCATAATTTTCATTCAAACTATTATGCGCCAGTTTATACATTTTCCATAGTTGTCTTTCAAACTGTTATGCGATTGTTTATACATTTTCTATAATTGTCTTTCAAACTGTTATGCGAATGTTTTATACATTTTCCATAGTTTTCATTCAAACTATTATGCGACTTATACCTTTTTCATTAAATAGTTATTTATAGTTTTCATTCAAACCTTTAGCGGCTATGCCTCAATCAGCAGGAGTTGATGTGTTTTTGTAATGTCAAGGTAACAATTCCATGAAGTGGCTAGACGCTTTTGCTAGTAAACTCTTACAACGTGATCTCAGCGTCACAGTGGGCCTATTATTTGCGTCTGTTAGCGGTAGAAAGAGTGCTGCAACTAAGAATAGTAAGACAATACTACTAGTCGTGGTCACGTGATGTCAGTATAGTAGTGGTACTCTTTTGGCCTCTGTCACACACTTACAACGATCTACCCTAGAGTATATGGACCACAATGTGAGCATCTTCTTTCTATACTGTATCAGTGCATCAGTGCTCCATTTCTGTCACAATGACGTAACATATAATTATGTTTTTATCGACTCTTTCGTATTAGCGAGGCGTTAGAATAGACAGAATAGGCTGAGCTATCCCAAACGCTTTTGAAAAATTAGAGAAAATACCACTTAGCTGAGGAGGAAAGTGTGGCCGAATGGTTTCAAGGTCTGCCTCCGACAAGGAAGGCAGTGGTTCGAATCCCTGGTATGGCATAAATTTTTATGTTGGGGTTGAAATAAACAAACATAGCCAGCACACGAAGTGGCGACAGTAGTTGCGAAGCGGCCTGTAGTTCCCAGCCTTCAAAACCCCTCGACTACCCCAGCAATGGGAAAAATGTCGCATGACATGATGACCCCTTAGCATTAAAAAAAATAAAAATATCCAGTCACGCCATGTGGCGCATAGGAAATATGGTCTTAGTGGATGATATAGCCAGCATTACGCCGACCGCCCTGACTACATAAAGCAGATATGAAATAAATTTAAAATTGAAATGGATTTTTGTTCAAGCCTAGTGACATGTTAGTAAACGTACGAATCGGCAAAGTGAACATTTCAGTTACTGTTAGAAAGGTAAGCTGATTGCGTCCAGCCAAACATAATGTACGAACCAGGTCAATCGATAGTTAGGAGGCGGTGATTACGGGGCTACTTTTTACTCACACTCAACTAGTCACGAATTAGGCCGTCCTTCCCTGACCGAGAGTTTTGCACTCCAACCTCTCAATGTGCGTTTCGAAATGTTATTTCAGAGTATGAAGAAGAGGAAGAAGAAATGTTATTTCAGCGAAGTTATGTTTAGTTTTGTGATTGCGTTTTGATTACGTGTTAAAGGAGATGTTGCTTGACCTATCTTTTCTTCTGAAATGAAACAAAGCCGCTTAGAACTGATTTACACGAAAACGTAGACAATTGTCCAGAAGTCAGTCCACAGCATGGATTTCAACTATCTCATTCATTAAAACCACGAAGTTCTTTTCAACATTGTTACGTGTGTCCTTTTATGTCCATAACTCAGCTGAACCTAAAATTATCAGCACACGTCGCTACTCAGTTAATCAAACGAAATGCACGAATCTTGAAACACTTCCATCTTTATGTGTATTTCTGTACGTGTATTCCCATTAATTCCAATCATTTTCTTCTTATTCTTCGTTGTTAGTTCTCAATCTCCCGCTACCAAGCCTTGAAAAGGGCGTTTCAAGTAGCAGATTGTAGTCCAGAAAACGGAACGCGTTGTGTCGTAGTTTACAGCTTGACAGCGATATCTGTACCTTTCGATCCAAAACACCGAGACTTCAGATTAACGGGTTCGAGCCCTTCTTCTTAGTCATTCTGCTCTGTTGTAGCCTGTTATCTTCGATCACCAAGTGTAACTGTAAAAGGGTCTTGGCATGTGTGGTTTGCTGATCCTGACGCTAGCAGTCAGCTATGGGTCGCTGACCGCAGCAGTTCATACACTACTTGATCTCAAATCAATAATTTAATCCCAGGACATACCTCTATCCATTGTTTCAAACACCAGATCCGTTCAATTGCTTATGCTGCACCGTGCACTATAGTGGAAAATCAGTTATATAGCTTAAGTCAAAATTCACTGGCCCAGTGGAATTATGAGAAACTGTGAAAGGGCTAAGTTGCACATTTCTACTCTCAGACCACGGATCAGACAACAGGCTTTCTGACTCACGGAACAATTCCTTTGAAAATAACATCCAAAGGATGACTAAATGACGGTACTTGCATTTGTCAACTATCAGTGCAACTATAATAGAGTTCGGGAAATAAACATGGATATGCAGTTAGTATTAGGGCATGATTCTGTGAAATAATCACTCTGACAAGTGATTTGTTGTATTTTGGACTGTGAATGTGTTTTATTTGTCTGTGGGAAGCATGGTTAGATTATAAACCTTGGCGCAAAATGAGTTCCGTTATTTAGTCTGCAGTCGAATGTGACGTTTCAATGGATTTTTTCGGTTAGTCAAACGCCTATCTATAGTAGGCCAAGATCTAACTTTCACCTGCAGTTTTAGTCCATCATGGATGCTGTCATCCCACGGATTTGACTAGCATTCAAACTAGTCGACGACCTATACTTGTGTCTACGGAAACGTGTTGTGGTTTACCATTTGGATTAGTTCATTTTCTCGTGAAAGATAAGGTAATAGAGGAATATACATTCTCGAGTATCGTATGGCTAAGGAGAAGGGATCGAAGAGGGAAGTCTAAACCGGAACACAAAAATGCCTGCTTAAGTTGAATATGACGGACCGAAAGGTGCAAATATCGCAGTCAAGCTGTAAACTACGACACATCAAAATCCGTTCTCCGGACTACATCCTGGTACTTGCAGACCTTTTCATGGTTTGGTAGCGAGGAAGAAGAACTATCTGTCGTCTAGCCAATTTATCCTTTTTATTTTATTTTTTATTATTTTTTTTTTAAATGGGGGGGGGGGGGGGGGGGGGGGTGTTTGAAGGTGTTCCCATTTGTTATCTGATTCTGACTTGTGTTTCATTTTGCGTCTGTCTTATCACGTTGTTGTTGCTTTTGTTATCCCATAGCTGCTAAGCTTGCTTGCTCTTGGCTGCTCAATGTCATTCTTATATAGACGCAGGCGTCTTCATTTGTTTCACTGATCCGCACAATATGTTCGCTATTATCGGCAGTGAAAATTAATCTTTACCTCATGTCCGCAAGCTTCATGCGTCCTGACACGTAACTGGGCCATGTCTATTCATGATTGATCGATTTTTGACCTTAAGTAATACAGCAGCTTTGATTGATTTTTTGATTAGTTTTATTTACAGTGATCTGTAGTCTTGTTTGCGGTTCTCTTATTTCTAATCTATGCTTTCTGTGATAGACCTTATATCTAATATGTCATAATATATTATTGATGGTTATACATGTTGATTTATAATAATTTAGCAAAACGATGACTTTTTGTGATTAAGGCTGATTTGTTATGTTTTATGATGATTTATGATTATTAACGATAATTAATTATGTTTATTGGGATTTTTGATGATTGCTGGTAATTTACTATTTGTAATGATTGACGATGGCAGGTGGTGTATTGCAGCTGACATAGATTTGTGATGACTGGTTGTGATTTAGGACGATTACTGATGATTCGTAATGATTGTATGTTTTTATGATTATTGATGAAACTTTTTATATGATGATTCATGAATGCCTCTGTCGATTTATAGTACTTTCTTTAGTGATCCTTTGTCTGTTTGGACCGTGAGATTTTGAATTATTTAAAATGCCGGTACCAATCGAGAACTGTCTTCTGTAACTTATTATTTTTCTACCAGCACTTAGATTATGAAAGAAGTTACAGCCAATGCCAAAAATTTAATACTGTTGACCTAATTTAACTAGCTGGTAGATCTATATTTCACAGATGCATAGCATTTTAATCTCTCATCAAACTCCAAATATAGAAGGAGACACATAAGACATAATTACTCGAAGGTAATTCCAAAGATACTTGGAGAGAAAAAAAACAGTTGTAAAATTAAAATGCAGCCAGCGAGCCGGCTCGTATCAATCTGAAAATAATACAAGTGATTGAGGAAGTGATGCGAATGCCTATGAAAGATTATAAACATGTCAGGTTGCGCAGATGGGGATATAAGAGCCAGGATAGGATACAGAAGACCAAAGTATCCTGTTCAATAAGAACATGGAATCTAGGATGATTAGACTGCATACAAAGATAAAGGCACACAACTTCATTGTCAAGGTCGGTAAGTAAGTAGACCGCACAATCTTCTTCTTATTATTCTTCATCGTATGCAGTCAGACAGTAACCATTATTTTTTCGAAAAAGGCAGCGGTCATCCTGAGGCTGTCGACACTGCCATAGAGCTTGTCCAGTGTTGCCACTGGTGATGGCTACATCTGCTCGCTCTGATCCTCGTATGTCGGGCAGTTTTGCAGCAAATGCTCAGCGGTTATTTTCCCGGTTCCACACGGGCATTCGTCGGTACCACCTATCTTCAATTTGTTGAATAGGGGGTACCTCGGTCTATTGTGGCCAGTGCGAAGTCTGAAGACCACGACCTGCTCTCTTCTGTTCAACTGGTAATAGGCATCGTTTTTTGTATAGCCAGTATGTTCGGTTTCCCATTTGGTCATGTATCTAGCTCTAATAAGCCATTTTGACTCTTCGTATGTCATACTAGTATCTGGTTGGGGTAGTTTTGCACCTTCTTTTGCCAGTCTGTCTGCCTCCTCGTTGCCTTGGATGTTGCAGTGAGATGGAACCCACTGCACCACTACCCTTTTTGGTGCGGACTGCTGGCATAGTTGACAGAGTACTGCTCTTAAATCATTAAGTTCCGTATTTGTCTGGCTTTTTAGCGCTGTGACAACGGCCAGAGCATCTGTGAGCAGGACTATGTGGCTTTCATTACTTTTACCGCATAATCGACATGGACCCTACTCGCCAACAGTCAATGAGCTCGCTGAATGGCTGAATCTTATGCCAAATACAATGATAATGATATCTTTCTGATTTGACCTAAACAAGTGGTGCATATACAGCTGCAGAGGAAGTGTCATGGCGGAGAGAGTGGCTTCCCATTTATGTTTTCCACGGACTGCTTTAAGAATTGGTGGGCGGGGACATCATAGGGCATGTCTAAATAAGGCAAATTACGCCTGTTTAACACAGTGAACGTTCTGTCGTGATCTGTCTATCGAGTGAGATTCGGTCAAACCAGTAGATCGTAAATGAGCTGTAGCAGTCAGCAACCAAAAACTTGACTGCTGGCGTCAGGGCCAGCAATCCAGTGTTGCCAAGACCCTTCTCCACCTCCATATGGTGATCCTGGATAACAGTCTGCAACAGAGCAGATTGACTAAGGGGAAAGGTTCGAAAATTTAACGCAATCCGTTCTCTAGATTATATCATACTACTTGCTAAGATCTTTTCAGGACTTGGTAACGGCAGTTTGAGAACGAACGAACAAAGAAGAAGAAGTAGAGAAATTAAATAGTAAGAATGCATCTCTGGCTGCGAATGTGCAAGCCTTCATTAGACTTCTGATCGCTCCGCAGAATAGTCAATATCTGATAACTGTATTGCAAAAAGGGGACGATAGAGTTATGTAAGCTCGAAGCTGGCTTGCCAGTGAAGTCCTTCGCTGGTTCTAGACCCGATAATAATAATAGCTGTCCATCGTTGGCGATGAGGACCGCCGACATCATCCTTGTCACAGATTTTCCTATTGGGTGTGGGTGCGCATGTGGCTGAACAGGCTAATGGGAGCACGAAAACATCTGCTACATATCGGGCACACGAGGTTTGTAGAAGGGTATGGTGTTCCCGCTGCTCGGAATTTCCGCGTCTCGCGTCTGTTCTGGGCTTTCACAACACGGTCATCTTCACCGGCAGCTACACCCGATTTGACTGCGCTTCACCAGTCAGATCTGTTTTGCGCAAGACATTCCCAGGTGTCGATGTCTATCTGGCAACTTCTTAATGAGTCCTTCAGACCGTCTTTAAAACGTTTCTTTGGGCGCCCTCTCTCGCGCCATCCCTCTCTCAGCTCGCCGTAGAGAAGCCTCTTTGGGAGCCGCTCGTCTGACATACGGACGAGGTGTTCGGCCCATCCTAGTCGTGCTTTTTCTAACAGTGCATGGATGCTGGGCATGTTAGCCCTCGAGAGAACCTCGATGTCAGTGACACGATCTTGCCATCGGATGTGGAATATTCGCCTCAGGCAACCTGTGTAGAAGTGGTTTAACCTCCTTGCATGTCCAGAGCATACAGTCCAGCTTTCGCAAGCGTATAGTAGGGTTGGAATGATGGTTGCATGGTAGACTTTGAGTTTGGTCTTGACGCTGATGCCACGACGTGCCCAGACCATCCAGCGCATTCTACCAAAGGCTGTGCTGGCCTTTGCTATTATACTTGCCACCTCATCGTCTAGGCTGACAGATCACGACAGCGTGCTGCCCAGATATGTGAATTTGTCTACGACAACCAACGTCTGCCCGCTGACTGTAGTCTCTGGTTTTGTGTACGGCATGCCTGGTGCTGGTTGGTACATGACCTCTGTTTTTTTGGCATTTATGGTCAGGCCACAATGTACGCATGCGGCAGAGAACTGGTCCATTCCAACCTGCATGTTCAGTTCTGGGTTGCTCATTAGAGCGCAGTCGTCAGCAAATACAAGTTCCCTGATTATGTCGCCAGCCACTTTGGTTTTGGCCTTCATTCTTCTGGAATTTAGTAACTTGCCATCTGTGCGGTACTTTATGGATATTCCAAGCTCCAATGATCTGAAGGCGTCTGTCATCGTGGCCGCGAACATCATGCTGAACAAATCGGGACGAGTACACATCCTTGTTTTACTCCGTTTGATACTAGAAACGTTTTAAATATTGCACCGCTGTCCAGTACACGAGCACACATGCCTTCGTGTAGCTGTTTCACCTTTGTTATGAACTTGTTGGGGCAGCCAAACTTAGACATTATTATCCACGGCCCTCCTCGGTTTACTGTATCAAATGCCTTTGTCAAATCAATAAATGTGGTGTACAAGGCCTGATTTTTGTTCTCGACACTTCTCTTGTACTTGGAGAGCGGCAAAAATCATGTCCACTGTTCCTCTTCCGGCTCTGAATCCACATTGGCTTTCTGAAGACCCAATACAGGGCGTTGATATAGGGTTGTGAACCAGACTGACTCTTCGTGCGTCGGAGTTAGTTTTCATTCCAGGTAAATGAAGTCTTCGCTGGAGTTACATGGTTGGCACTGACAGTAACTCGTACTATTATTCAATTACAGACAAGTATTTGTAGCTTGGTCTTTGCTCATGAGATGTGTAAGCCCAACCTAGATATTGCAATGTGATGTCGCCATTGTATTTCTTTATAAACGTGTTTGGGCTGGTTTTTCTTCCATCACACGGGGACTGTAACGCGTTTGAATGAGTGCAGTGGTTCCCAAACGTTTTCGGTTTCTGGCACCCATAGTGTACCAACATGTTTCCACGGCACACTAAGTACTATATTAAGCTTACTTAACAGATGCGGTGCGCAATTGATGAAAATATTGAAATATTTTGTGGCACTCTGGCAAACAAGCCACGCAACCACAGAGTTTCGCGGCACACGGTTTAGGAATCACTGTCTTAGTTCAATACACTTTTCCTGCATTCTCATAGCAACAGTCATCAGTGTCTAACCCTTGTTCTGGTGATCATTTTTCTTATGTTTATAGTTCTTAGATGACCTGTAATTCTACAGGGATAGATACCCCTGCGCAGGTCCCAGCTCTGGTATGAGCTGGATGTAGCCCGGAGAAGGGTTTCCTGCTTAGCGGGCTAGGCTGGAGCAGCTTAATACTCCGTTGCGTTGGGACAAGCGCTTACGGAGGGTGGTTGGCCGATGTGCGAGTGTATCTTAATAGACTCTAACACTGGATCAAAATAGACCCGCAACCTGTTAGGAGCCATCGATGCAGCTCTGAAACAAACAACCAAACCATGGCCTGTGGTTTCCCATGTCACATAATTAGTCGCCTCTTACGACATGCTCTATGTGAGGCAATGGTGCTATTATTGTCCTTGTTATAAACAAAGATCCTGGCAGACCCCTCGGTTTATAGAGCCAGACGAATTCCCGTGTGGAACTGGCCCGTCGTTAGCAGCTTCGCATTAGCTCTGTACAGTTTAGAGTTCAGTAATGATTTGTTGGGCCATTGCATCTTCTTTAAGTGGGCTTAGTAGGTACAGTACTATACTACACGATAAGTTGTTTGTTCACATAGTCCACATGTATACAGTGATGAAATAGGCAGTTGTAGCTTGTGTACGTGTCTATTCCCACATTTAACAGGCTTCTGTAACGCATCCTACCAAAAGTGTATCGAACTGTACTGTTAACCATCCTGCTGCGTGTCTGTCAAACATGGACAGTGTATACCAGACAGGCCAGACAGTTAAACCGATTTTCTGTGAGCTGTCAGTGACGGTAGTTCAAGATCAGGCCGAAGGAAAAAGTACCCAATTGAAATCAGTAGCAAGTCAAAAATGTTGGTTTGTGAATATGTTCTTATGAATGTGTTTATGTTTGAAGAGTAGCATCCATGAGCTTCTACAAATGAACTCGGATAAGATGGATCGGATATATTGTTCAATTGCCCGTTGAGCTCCTCCCCAATGAGTTGTTAAAGGCTTAGCTCAGAGCATGCAGCGCTCATCAGGGAGACAACAGAAACGCTATGTAGCCCCCTTGAAGGTATCTCTCGAAATGTTCTACACTGATGTCGCTTCCTCGGAGATGCACAAGCAGAACCATCCAGCTTATTCGCCAGCATAACACAAGGTCATCAGATCACAGAGCGAAATCCCATCCCTAGGTTCAGAGAAAGCGTAATACCCAGAAAAAACAAATCACACGACTACTCCATAGCCAACTCATTATATTATTGCACCGGATGCGACAGAGTCTACCGTGCCATGATTGGTGTCTACAGTTATATGAGAACACATCCCGCAGCAGAAGACTGGTGTTGTCGTCCATTTCGATTGGAATGGGCAATTATTATTATTAAGTCTAAGTCGTTGACGTGAGGTGGGGGTCAAAGTCACAATGATACACTTACCCCTAATGTTAGCCTTCGCATTGAGTATATTGAAATGAATTATTGTTGACACTAGAGTAAACAGTTCACAATTCTTCTTCTTCTTCTTCTTCTGCGTACACAGTCAGACAGTAACCATTATTTTCTCGAAAAAAGCGGCGGTCATCCTGAGACTCTCGCCACTACCATACAGCTTGTCTTGCAGTTCCACTGGCAATGGCCACATCTGCTCTCTCTGATCCTCGTATGTCGGGCAGTTCTGCAGCAGATGTTCAGTGGTCATTTTGCCAGTACCGCACGGGCATTCGTCGGTACACCCTATCTTCAATTTGTTGAAGAGGTGGTACCTCAGTCTGTTGTGGCCAGTGCGAAGTCTGAAGACAACGACCTGCTCTCTTCGGTTCAACTGGTAATAGGCATCGTTTTTGGTGTAACCAGTATGTTCGGATTCCCATTTGGACATGTACCTGGCTTTGATAAGCCGTTTTGACTCTTCGTACGTCATACTGGTATCTGTTTGTGGTAGTCTTGCACCTTCTTTTGCCAGTCTGTCTGCCTCCTCGTTGCCTTGGATGTTGCAGTGTGACGGAACCCACTGTACCACTACCCTTTTTGGTGCGGACTGCTGGCACATTTTGCAGAGTGCTGCTCTTAAGTCATTAAGCTCGGTGTTTTTCTGGCTTTTTAGCGCTGTGACTACTTCGAGAGCATCTGTCAGCAGGACTATATGGCTCTCATTTTCACTGTGTGTTACCATTTCTTCCACTGCCGCCCTCAGTGCCTCTGCCTCTGCTCTGAAATTGCTTGTGTACTTACCAGTAGCGAATGACAGTGTTATTTTTCTGCCATTTGGTAGGTTCAGGAATGCTCCTGCCCCTCCGTTCTGTGTAGTGTTTGTTACAGAACCGTCGGTGTATGCATGGGTCCAGTCCATGCTTGGGTAGCTTTTCGTTATGAAGCTTAGGGTAGTGTCTCTCCTTTCTTTTTCACTCTGGCAGTTTTTGTTTGCAATACCTGGTATATTTTCTACCACCTCTGGAAATATATCCTGCCTCCAAGTAGGTTTTCGTACAGTAGTGATGGGTTTTGGTGTTGTTAGTGCGTTTATGGGATCTTCGTGCATCTTTGCTTTGGCTATTTCTGCAAAGTTTTTCCGCTTTAGTTTCCCATTTCCCAAATTGTTTAGTCTCTGGTACATTGGATGGTCCGTCAGTCTTCGGAGTTTCTCTGACTGCAGCTGGGCTCTGCAGTCTCTTCTATCAGTCATGGATTGCAGTTTTGTAATCTTTTCAAGTTCTACAATTGGCGTTGACTTCATGCCACCTGTTATAATTCTCATGGCTTGGTTTTGAAGTTTGTTAACTCTATCGAAGTTCGCCTTCGCTGCTGTTGTCCATGCCGCAATGCCATACTCGAGAACTGGTCTCACTCTTCCAGTGTACAGTTTCTTTAGTATGCCTTCGTCTGCTCCCCAGCTTGTGCCAGCAAGTTTCCTCATGATCGCCATTCTTTCTCTGGCTTTCATTCGGTTTCTGTTCACAATTCAACACACACACACACACACACACACACACACACACCAATACAACAAAAACTACACATTAACAAAGACACGAAGAAGAAGCTATCCCAACTCCTCTGTCCCTTATCAAAATCAAATTCCGCCCACAAATCATTTTAAATAAATCAATATTAAATTAACTTTCTTAACCCGTCAAGCCTGTTTGACCCAGGGGTGATCAAATTCAGCAAATTGTTTTATCCTTCAGACCTTTTGAGAGCCGTGAAGGGACCTTTCATTAGCTTCACAAGGGCGCACTGTTCAAATAGCAATGCATCATTTCTTTCCCGGCTAGCTTCCTGGGCGGGCCGTATCCCGGGACGCCCAGCGTCAGCCCGCGCCCCTCGCTTGGTCATATCAAGCAGGCATGAGTTAAAAATGAATATCCGCTGTAAACGGCTCCGTCATCGACATTCATGTATGTGAGTTTCGTTCGATCATAAATTTCATCCTGTTTGTCGATTTTTGTTCTTCATTCGATGTCGAATATTCCCCGTTTCGGTATAACGATCGTGACTGTATGCCACAACGAATTCCCTCTCCTTCTCCCTCTTTCACCCCTCTCTCTGTCTCGCTCTCTCTCTCTCACTCTCTCTCTCTCGCTCTCATTTTCGTGTAATGTTTGATTATTATGGTCTCGCACTTTATAAATAATATTCTATTTTGAAAATTGCATTCAACGCTTTCACACTGATGTTGCTAGATTTACCTGCTATAAAAAAGCGCACGAAAATCTGCGCCATTCCAGTTAAAACGCATCAAGTGTAAGATCGTAGAAAGCAATTTTGACACAAGGGGCAAAGTACTTCCGCTGGCTTGACAAGAGCTGTGATGTATCGGTCGTGTTGTCGGGGACTTCAACAAAAGGCCTGCTTTCAGTTCCTCCATAGAATCAAATGATTGATGCCAGATTCTCTTAGGTCAAGCGATATAGGGAGCCAGAACGAGTCTCTGTTGAGAAATCTCCATCACATTGTTCAACCGATCAAAGCTTCTATGACAACGAAAACAAAAACACGAGGGTTAAAAGGTAACAACTTCTCCTCGTACTTTGCACAGCCTGTTCTGAATGTAATTTTTCCACAGAGCAGGCTATCTGACCCGATGGCTACATTAATATATGCCTGGCGCTTTTGTTCGCGTGCCGTATATAAACAGGGGGGACAAAGGGTACCGGATAAACGCCAACGACCTTGTAGCAAAAATGCAAACCGTTAACGACCGACTTTGAAATGGAAGCTGGAGCCATTTCCAAGAAATGATCTCCATCGAGATGTTAGCTCACCTGAAGGGGCGGTATCGACATTAAATGCACATTTGGTACTCACTCAAACGCGATAACCAGGTTTGATCGGTATTGAAATTGAGTCAATTATGTTTGCTGTTTTGAACATCGCATGTGAAACGTATCGATATTGTTTTCTGTCTGGAGGCTGTAATCTCCGTCTATTGACGTCATTATTTCTCGCTTATTGACGTCATCATTAGTGGAGCTTAATTGAGTAAGTTTAGTTTCTCCAGCCATAGGCCCGGTCTCACAATATTTATGTGAAAGGATATTGGCAGTTTTGAACGTAAATATCGGTTGAAGTCGATTAGTTATTGGAAGCGAATTTTGGAATTGAGTATAGAACATCGTCTCTCATATTATTTCTACAAAGAATTAAAATCGGACATGGGTGGTGTGAATATTGAGTTGCGGCTTTTGTCGACGGTCGATTTTGTAGATGGTCATTGATGGGTGTGGCGGGGAAATAGATTTAGATGTTGGCATTAGAGTTAGAAACCTTGATGTACATGTGTGCAATATGTGTTCAAAATGTATCCGACTTTATATTTTTTCCGTGGAAACAAATGAAGAATGGGTGTTTTTCTTCGGCAGGGAGGTAAAAGGGGGGGGGGGGGAGGAGGGCATCATGTGCATCCGAGAATTATTTCACACCCGCAGATTGCGTCTGTCTCTGGCAGTGTTAAATGTGGTGAACGCTCGTCGGGTTTTCATTCACCACGAAATGACGGAAGGTCAAAGCCATGTTGACCTTTATTAGTTTTTTTCCCGTGGGGCTGTGCATACCGGATACACACTACAAAGTCAAAACTATACCACAGAGTACTTCCTGTAGGTCATCTCTCGTGATGCAGTTCGACGTATGCAACATGATCTGTGGACAACGGTAACTAAGCAGCTTCGTCATGACAACGCACCCACCAATTTTGCGTATCTGATTCAGACTCACTTGGCCAACAACAAAATACCTCTCGTTCCTTTTGATCTGACAGTCATAAAATATAATGTAAGCGAAGCGCTGGAAACAAACAGATCAACTCTGTCACATGTCCAAACAGATAGGGCTTGAGAAAAAAGCCTCCAAAACTAAAACATTGATCCTATCACATAGACATTTACACAGAGACAAAGGTTAAGTTCAGTTCAAAACAAAAACATTGATCTTTTCACATAGACACGGAGACAACGGTTAAGCTCAGTTCAAAACTAAAACATTGATCTTATCACATAGACATGGGCACAGAGACAACGGTTAAGCTCAGTTCAAAACTAAAACATTGATCTTATCACATAGACATGGGCACAGAGACAACGGTTAAGCTTAGTTCAAAACTAAAACATTGATCTTATCTCATAGAAATGGGCACAGAGACAACGTTTAAGCTTAGTTCAAAACTAAAACATTGATCTTATCACATAGACATGGGCACAGAGACACCGGTTAAGCTCAGTTCAACTGTCATGGCTCCTTGCATATTTCGATTGCTCCTCAGGCTGAACATTCTTCTGAAATGGACCCGATTTTTGTTACAATAAGACATTTTGCGGCGATCCAGCCATGCATCATTCCCAAAGAAGCTTTCCTGAAATGGCAGGACCGCTGGAAGAAGTGTGTGGTGTCCCAAGGGATTAGGGTTTCGCACGTCCAGATGAGTAATTTGTGTTGTTTCGGCCCAAAATCAGATACTTTATTAGCCCACCTTGTAGAACTGTAATTCTTGGCATACTAATGCTAAAGTGTTATAAAAGGGATGCAGCTTACACTGAGTTATCTGTAGAGTCAATGGCGGTTTATAAACAATTAAAATAATAACTCATTACTTGTTATGTATTTGTTTGAAATAATTTATGATCAGTTCGTTATATACAAGTGGAAGTCACTTTTCTACATCTCCTTCGATCAAATGATGCTATGCTTCTAGCCTGGTGAGATTCACGAAGGAGACAGTGGGCTACGTGTATTTGTCTGTCCCCCAGAGCTATTTGGGCATAGTCACTCTATAAGGTCAGATTGCATCTCTTTGGTCTGAATAAGTTGGACAATTCTACAGAATATGTTCTGGTGTTTGCTTGAGTATTCCACAATCGCACGTGTGGTGTCTCCAATACCTATTTTGTGGAGGTGGCCCTTGAGTCTGCAATGTTCCGTACTGAGTCTTAAGATCTCTGTCTGCCAATTTCTACCGAATTTCTCTATGTTGTCATTTTCTGTCATGTATTATTTGTGTACCATGTGCAGCGAAAAAGACAAATGCATACATTCGGCAAGAGTTGAGCTTAGGGGAGAACTGGTTTATCAATTCCATGTTGGCTAGGAAATGCAAATACTATGGTCACATCAAGAGACACAACGGTCTCGAGAGAACAGTGATGGAAGGTATGGTCCCAGGCAATAGAGGAAGGGGTAGACCAAGAAGACGATGGTACAGAGATATCCAGGAATGCTTGGGTATGACTGTGGCGGAGGCTGGAGTTCTGGCAAGGGAACGAGTTTCTTTCAGACATACTGCGATGGGAGCGACGTTCTATAAGGGGCATGCTACATGATGATGATTGTTTGTGTTGGTCTCTCCATTCTGTCCACATGGATGGTTTTATGAGTGTCCGTGCTTCTTTATAGCTGTGTGAATGGCGAGTCTGTGTGACGCTACTTCCGGTTATTGCAAATTCATTAGCCTTCTTGTTTCCAATGAAACCACAATGTGCAGTAATCCACTGGAAGACTAGATTTAGTTGTTTAGGGGGACAGCAATTCGATGTTTTTTTTTATGTTGTGAAGGAGTGTATTTTGGGGCTAGATATGTCTTAGAGTACGCTTCTGGAGTATGTTAGAATGACTGTTTTTTCTTGTTGTTGGCTGCTACAAAACTGCTTTGCTGCATGTACAGATGTTGCTTCAGCTCTGAAGTTGGTACCGATCTCTCCTGTTGGAATAGATTAGTTTTCTATGTCACCGTTAGCGTGTGCGTTGTAGATTCTCACAGCTTCTCACTGACAGAGTTGTGTAATATTTATCGCTATGTTTGTATTTGTTAATATTGCTTTTGCAATAGCTTTCAGAACGCACACTTTACATTTATTTCAAAATGAGTCTGCTAGTCCTTCTTCTTCTTCTTCTTCTGCGTACACAGTCAGACAGTAACCATTATTTTTTCGAAAAAAGCAGCGGTCATCCTGAGACTCTCGCCACTACCATACAGCTTGTCTTGCAGTTCCACTGGCAATGGCCACATCTGCTCTCTCTGATCCTCGTATGTCGGGCAGTTCTGCAGCAGATGTTCAGTGGTCATTTTACCAGTACCGCACGGGCATTCGTCGGTACACCCTATCTTCAGTTTGTTGAATAGGTGGTACCTCAGTCTGTTGTGGCCAGTGCGAAGTCTGAAGACAACGACCTGCTCTCTTCGGTTCAACTGGTAATAGGCATCGTTTTTGGTGTAACCAGTATGTTCGGTTTCCCATTTGGACATGTATCTGGCTTTGATAAGCCGTTTTGACTCTTCGTACGTCATACTGGTATCTGTTTGTGGTAGCCTTGCACCTTCTTTTGCCAGTCTGTCTGCCTCCTCGTTGCCTTGGATGTTGCAGTGTGACGGAACCCACTGTACCACCACCCTTTTTGGTGCGGACTGCTGGCACAGTTTGCAGAGTGCTGCTCTTAAGTCATTAAGCTCAGTGTTCTTCTGGCTTTTTAGCGCTGTGACTACTTCGAGAGCATCTGTCAGCAAGACTATATGGCTCTCATTTTCACTGTGTGTTACCATTTCTTCCACTGCCGCCCTCAGTGCCTCTGCCTCTGCTCTGAAATTGCTTGTGTACTTACCAGTAGCGAATGACAGTGTTATTTTTCTGCCATTTGGTAGGTTCAGGAATGCTCCTGCCCCTCCGTTCTGTGTAGTGTTTGTTACAGAACCGTCGGTGTATGCATGGGTCCAGTCCATGCTTGGGTAGCTTTTCGTTATGAAGCTTAGGGTAGTGTCTCTCCTTTCTTTCTCACTCTGGCAGTTTTTGTTTGCAATACCTGGTATATTTTCTACCACCTCTGGAAATATATCCTGCCTCCAAGTAGGTTTTCGTACAGTAGTTATGGGTTTTGGTGTTGTTAGTGCGTTTATGGGATCTTCGTGCATCTTTGCTTTGGCTATTTCTGCAAAGTTTCTCCGCTTCAGTTTCCCATTTCCCAGATTGTTTAGTCTCTGGTACATTGGATGGTCCGTCAGTCTTCGGAGTTTCTCTGACTGCAGCTGGGCTCTACAGTCTCTTCTATCGGTCATGGATTGCAGTCTTGTAATCTTTTCAAGTTCTACAATTGGCGTTGACTTCATGCCACCTGTTATAATTCTCATGGCTTGGTTTTGAAGTTTGTTAACTTTATCGAAGTTCGCCTTCGCTGCTGTTGTCCATGCCGCAATGCCATACTCGAGAACTGGTCTCACTCTTCCAGTGTACAGTTTCTTTAGTATGCTTTCGTCTGCTCCCCAGCTTGAGCCAGCAAGTTTCCTCATGATCGCCATTCTTTCTCTGGCTTTCATTCGGTTTCTCTCAATCTGACTTTTCCATGTCATGCGCCGATCAAATGTGACTCCCAGATAGGTTGGGTTGTCGTTTGGCTGCAGGATTTTGCCATTTAGGCCTAATTTGGTACTTTGGGGTTTTAATGAGAGCGAGAATATTGTGCACGTGGTTTTCTCCTCGTTTATTTTGACCAGCCATGAGTTCGCCCACTCTTCCAGCGATGTTAGGGCCGTTTGCATCCGATTTCTTGCTATGGTGAGATTCTTTTCAGAGGTCCACATCGCCAGATCGTCTGCAAACATTGAGCTATGGACTCTTCTTGGTATATTCTCTGTAATATCGTTTATATATACCAGAAAGAGTGTGGGTGACAGTACTCCCCCTTGGGGTACTCCCTGCTCGAGTGTCACCTTTTTGCTCATCTGCCCTTGTACTTGGACTCTGGCCGTTCTTTGTTTGAGGTAGTGGTTGATCCACTTGTACATCTTCCCACAGACATCACTTCTTCTCAGCTTGACTCTAAGTCCGTCCTTCCAGACTTTGTCAAATGCCTTTTCCAGATCCACCCAAACAGCTACTGTGTGCTTCTGTGCCTGGTAGGCATCTTCTATCTCCTGGGCTATGAGGATGACCTGGTCCTCAGTGGATCTGTGCTGTCTAAAGCCGGCTTGCTGTGGAATTAGAATTTGTTTTTCTTCCAGATGCCACATCAGTCTGGTGTTTATCATCCGTTCCATCAGCTTGCCGACACAGCTCAGTAGGCTTATGGGCCTGTATCCATTCGGATCTGTTTTATCCTTTCCTGTTTTTGGTACTGGTACCAGTATTGCATCCTTCCATGCCTGGGGTACAATACCCCTTTTCCAGCTTTGGTTCAGGACTGATAGTAGTTTTTTCTTCGCTGTTTGGCCCAGCCCCATCAGCATTTCGTTTGTTATCCCGTCTTTTCCGGGAGATTTCCTTTTCTTTAGTGTTCTCATAGCCTCTTCCATTTCGCGCATGGTTAGTTTGGCCATCATGTGCTCTTCAGGAGCCGTATTTATGTTTTCGTGTCCCTTTAGCTCTTCGCTAATGTCTGTATGCTTATCTGCAGGGACCTCGATGTGGTTTGCTCTGGCATAGTGATCGACAAAGGCGTTTGCGGCTTTCTTACCTGTGATCAAGTTCTCGCCCTGCTTGATAGTAATTTGTTTATTTGACGGGGTTTCGTCGTTCATGGCTCTGACTAGCTTCCATAGCTTGTTCCCTTCTTTGTCCAGGTTTAAACTTTCCGTTTTATTTTTCCAACTTTCTCTTGCTGTTTGCTTGAGAGTGTGTCTGCTAGTCCGACAGGTGTCTGTGTACTAATTTCTAAACTAATGGATGATCAATTCACCCTCGTTTTCTTTTATTTGTTGTTGACCTTG
This sequence comes from Ariolimax columbianus, assembly GCA_036924085.1. Taxonomy (NCBI): domain Eukaryota; kingdom Metazoa; phylum Mollusca; class Gastropoda; order Stylommatophora; family Arionidae; genus Ariolimax; species Ariolimax columbianus. The sequence goes on from JAVGWX010000014.1 coordinate 42,194,878, forward strand.
AGAATGGACCATTATAAAATACAATGAATGCAGTTGTCTCTGTGGACAAGAACAAAAGATCGACGTAGAAGCGGTACGAAACTCACACGTTTCAGGTGACCCGTGGTATCAAGGGAAACCAGATCAAGTGCTTAGTCCTGTCGGGGATAGACGATACAACAGAGATCACGTGTACACCATATGCAGGTAAAAGGAGAACTGGCCGTTGAAACAATTACAGGCTATTAGTCGTTGCCTAGACAACAAAATTCTACTTAAATTTCTACTAAATATGCAAACTATTTTTCCGACAGGTCTTGCAAACCACAGGAACTTGATAGTTAGTTAGTTGCTTATTGCAAGCGATGATGGGGACACCATCAGACGGTTTTGTCTTGATGATGTAACTTCCGCTGTAGGAGGATTTTAGTGAGGAAAGTAGTGCGCTGGTCATCAACCTCACTCTCTCATCACTTGCTACCTTGGACCAGTGGCAATTCGATAAGTCGAGACGACTGAATGTAACTCAGAAAACAGACACTCTGCTCCCACCTCCCTTGAGATCAGGTCTAGCTTGAAACCAACAGGACTTGATCCCCCACTTGTTTCGATGCCTCGCTTTGATTGGCGACCGTCTTATCTCTCGACTTCAGTGATGCCTAGGAAATAACATCGCAAAAAGAACCTAATACGGACTGCCTTCAATTACCCGGCAGCAGGCCTGCACCTGGCTGTTTGAGTACGAGTATTCCATAATTTCTTCCCGATTGTATTTAACATCTTAAATCCTCTCACCGTCAATAATTATGAGCATTCGCAAGCAGCAATTCTAACGCTTCTATCGACTACTCGATTTGTGTTTCCCATGAGAATAAATCCGCTGGCAAGCACCCTTCCAGTCACGTGACATCCACGTGACCACCAAGACATCGATATCTGAAAATTGAATTGTCACCTTCCGTTTGGCAAATCGCATAATGTTTAATCACTGTCCATTACCGTGCTAGTTTGTGTACAATACAAGAAGTGGGAGTGAGTACGGTATTCATAACAGCCCAGAACAGCAGGGATCGGAAACAATCCGTGCTTGTCATATTATGTATGTATGTATGTATGTATGTATGTATGTATGTATGTATGTATGTATGTATGTATGTATGTGTGTATGCGTGTGCGTGCGTCCGTGCGTGGGTGTGTATGTGTGTATTTGTGTATGTATGTATGTATGTGTGTGTGTGTGTACACGTGTGCGTGCGTGCGTCCTTGCGTGTGTGTGTATGTGTGTATTTGTGTATGCATGCATGTAATGTCAGAAATGAAGACATAATTAATAAATGATGCAAGCAAACGTTAAGATCCAAATACCCTCATGCACGCACCTCAAAGAACTATTGAACACTATCCTGAGGAAAAGACACATGTATGTACATACTGATGGATCTTCATTTTAAAAATCCATCAAACCAGGTTACTGTGCTTATATATAATAACCAGACTGATCTTCTGATTAACTGCCTGTGCCTTTAGGGAAGATTTCCACCAACTGTGAAGCTGAAATCACTGCAATTGAAACCTCATCGTACCATGTGGCTTGGCTTGGCTTGGCTTGGCTTGTCTTTGTTTGGCTTGGCTTCATTCATTCTCAATCTCCCCCTACCAAACACTGGAAGGGCTTAAGTAGCAGAATGTAGTCAAGAGAACGGAATGCTTTGTGTCGTAGTTTACAGCTTAATTGCGATATTTTCACCTTTCGGCCAAACACATCCGACTTCAGCAAGCATTTTTTGAGTACCGGGTTAGCATTCCCTCTTCGATCCCTTCTCCTTAGCCAGTCTGCCCTGCTGCAGCCTGTTATCCAGGATCACCGCGTGGAGGTGTAGAAGGGTCTTGGCAGCTTTGGTTCGCTGGCCCTGACACTAGCAGTCAGCTATGAGCTGCTGACGACTTGATCCACCATCGTACCATATGAAAGCGTAATGTTCTACAATATTGTTTTTGTTGTTGTTGTTGAAAGCATGAATATATATATATATATATATACTTCAAACTGTACAAGATATCTGCATTTTGTTTATCTCATGACCTAAATAGCTCTAGAAGTTGTCCATACTGACGCTTGGCATGTCCTCAAAATGGGTATGCTATTTAGTTATCGCAAACAATGATGTTGATATTAACAGACAGTTTGCCTTGATGATGTAACTGGCGATGTTTTTGAAAAATAGTAATAAAGAAACTGCGCTGGTTATCAACCTCACTTTATAGTCTCTAGGTACCTTAATCCGTGGCAAGATATAGGCCAAGACGACTGGAGGTAATCCACGATACTGGTAATCTGATCCCACCTCACTTGAGACTAGTGGTCACTTGAAACTTGCCGGATTCGATCACCAACATTTTCTGTTGCTATTGGCAGCTAACATTTAGAACGATAATTGTACATGTTTATATGAGAAACCCGGTGGTCTCGAGGTAAGGTGTTCGCCTCGGGTGTTGGAGGTAACGGGTTCGAATCACCGTGGAGACCGGGATTTTTTGACATGGGTCATCCGGTGTATATTTCCCCTAATCTCTGAGTAGTGAGATCTGACACCCGTGTTCAGTGGCGCCCACGTTAAAATACCTTAGCAGTTGGAAATCGAAAAGAGTAGGTCTAACGGCCGCAGTTAGGGCAAAATTAAAGTTCACAAAAAAGGGGGATGTGTGACTATATCTTCAGGTCTTGGTTATGTGGTTAGCGGAGCGGCTTAGCCGGACAGGTTGCGGGTCTACCTTGCTCTAATTTACGCTTCCACCTCCCCAAGTCCCAAATATAGGCGATCGTATATTCCAGGGACTAACAAACGCTGAGATTGAAATGGAAAGTCACCAGTGGGTTTCCACCTGCCTAATAATAAAATATGAAACATAGGAGGTCACATCTCCCCACGACGTCTAACGACATGACTAGACTGAAGATAGATATATATTTAAATCGATGTTTTAATGTACTGTTTACTTCTCAGACAAGCTGCGGAGTAACTGAGTTAAATAGTCTCTTAGTTATTCATACATCTGTGTCCTTAGGAGATCAACAGACAGACTAAGTCGGCTCTTCTGAGCCAGATATTTCGCGTCTGACGTCTTTTCCCCATGTCACTGAAGAAATGCATAGTTTACATCGTCCTTCTATCTGTCCGTCGATGCCTCTCTCGCTGGACCGTCGGATACTGCATGGACGCAGTGGTGGTTGAGGAGGGATCATTCTCGTGATATCACTGGACCATTTCACCTTATGTCCGGACATGTATTCAAAGGGATGTAACCGACCAGTTTGGCGAAAGTCATAATTTCTCAACCTATCTTGCCTGGTAAAGCCGGTTATTTAAAGAAATCATTTCGCAGTATCACGTTTTGCTCTATCGGGCAATGAACGAAGCCTATATTTGACTCGTGCTGCACATGATGGGTAGTAATAAACTTATTACAAATCAATTGTTGAATCGCTGTCATGGATTATAATACGAGATATATTTTATAGGTATCTGTGAACATGGCAATCGCAATGCTAGGTATGGTCACAATGAAATATTAAACGTATGAGAATGGAAGTAATAGTCAAACTGCATAAGGCATTAGCTGAACCTAGATTGAAATACTGTGTTCAGGTGTGGAGTTCTTATCTTTGAGAGGATATAAACATGGAAAGGATACACAGAAGAGCGACAACAGAAGGAACATGAATTAGGATTTATAGTTATGAGGACACATTAAGAAAAACTGACCGACAGTGTCTAGAATAGAAAGAGATGAATTCTATGGAATTTAAAAGAAGTTGATAAGATGTTTATTGTTGTTGAGTCAGCAACAGCCACTGGAACAACAAATTAAGCCAAGAAAATGGGACTGAATATGATATACTCTGGGGAAGGCGCTGTCTAACATAGCCAGACCGGCTCTTACATGGATACTCAGGCGAAAAGAGAACGAGGTAGACCCAAAAATACATAGAGTAGAGAATGTGAGGAGCTAAAATTAAAAAATTACACCTGGAGAGAGGCAGGTAACACAGCCCAGGATCGTGCATGCTGGGGAAATGCTGTCGATGGCTTATGTACCGAGAGGAGCGACGGGCTTTGATTATTGATAATAAGATAATCAACGGAAAGGATACATTTGACTACAAATAGTTGGTTTTTTTTCAAAATTCAGTCTCGTAAAAGAACAAAAGGACACATTCACAATTTAATTATATACTGGTCCACATTAGACACCAGGAAACATGTTTTTAATCAGAGAGTGATGAATACATGGAATGCATTGCCATGAAGGCAGTGTCAATTTATGCATTTAAGACTATGTTTGAGAGGCATAGTTATTTTTCATAAAGTGAATGTTATAAAGAAGCTGGCTATAAACAGACTCTGCAGTCTTCTAAATCAATATGAAGAAGTTAAGCTAAGTTAATGTGGGCATGTCTGAACAGTTGCACCAGTTGATAAGTCACTCCTGCTGCTCTCTCGCGCCTTGTCTCAATTTTTCTATTACATCTGATGAATCTCATCTGGAGATTCGGTGGCATATGGATAGTCTACTTCGTTCACAATTCCAACGTACTAGGTTCGAATCAGGTCGTGCTCAATATGACAATCTGAATACGTCTGAGGTTTCTTAATGGCAAGACCGCTTCTTCTAATCGACCCTACTGTAAATGGGCTTAGGGCAAAGACAGAGAACCATGTCGGAGTCGCAGCGAGAGCTAGAGCGTTCAATCTCTGTAGTTGCAACATTCAATGATGTAAGATACTAAGCACTCACGAGAGCGTCCTAGTGGAATGGATTTGGTCATATCAGCTCATATCCATTGCATCTGCCGGTCTCCGAGACAATGAGGCACAGGTACCTAACCAACTGAGCCTACTGGAGTGTATTTTCTGAGTTCTTAAGTTCAACTACCCTGAACTTCTGCCCACCCTCAGAGTTGTCTTAAACAACAAAGTTATTAGCGCTCTTACTTTCTCCTAGCAACGGGATCATGTTTGTCTCATAGTGAACATACGTTCTAATCTAATAGTATGTGTATGGTTACCTGACTTAACACTTAGCGAAAATGCGTCAACAGGGAAGGAAATTGATCTCCTCCACCTGACTAGAAATCACATGCCTCAAACGATGGCATCTCTATAATTTCATCAGCGATAGCAGTGTCAGTATTTCGATTACTTTTACCTGTTAAATAAGCGACACGCGCATACACCATGCATCACACATCTACCTGAAGAGTTTGTCGCATTGTTTACACATGTGCATCGTATTGTTTGTGTGTTTCTTTAGCAAGGGCACAGTTGTTAAGTTCTTCTTCATAATCGAGAACATTGTTTTACATCAATTGAAAAAGACAAATCATAACAGCAAAAATGAAATGTAATCCAAAAATATTGTGTGTAAAAAAGGAGAGACGGGAACAGAAGCCATGGAAACCGGAATGCGGTTTTAACCATGGTGACTGGGAAAGAATTGCCACTAATCGCACAGAGACGTGAGGCATCAAGAATAGATGAGTCCATCAATAGACAATCTGTCCGCAAGTTAATTCACATTAACCCTTCTTGAACCCCAGTGGAAGGAGGTTTCTTATTTCCCTGTACAAAGTGCAACACAATTCAAGGCTTAGACTGTTTTATCTAGCCATCTTGGAAATCATGAGAACCGTTTACAGTGAATGCTGACATGAGAACAGTTTGCAGTGAATGCTGACATGAGAACAGTTTACAGTGAATGCTGACATGAGAACAGTTTACAGTGAATGCTGACATGAGAACAGTTTACAGTGAATGCTGACATGAGAACAGTTTACAGTGAATGCTGACATGAGAACCATTTACAGTGAATGCAGGCATGAGAACAGTTTACAGTGAATGCTGACATGAGAACCGTTTAAAGTGAATGCTGACATGAGAACAATTTACAGTGAATGTTGACATGAGAACAGTTTACAGTGAATGCTGACATGAAAACAGTTTACAGTGAATGCTGACATGAGAACAGTTTGCAGTGAACACTGACATGAAAACAGTTTACAGTGAATGCTGACATGAGAACCATTTACAGTGAATGCAGGCACGAGAACAGTTTACAGTGAATGCTGACATGAGAACCATTTACAGTGAATGCAGGCACGAGAACAGTTTACAGTGAATGCTGACATGAGAACCGTTTACAGTGAATGCTGACATGAGAACAGTTTACAGTAAATGCTGACATGAGAACAGTTTACAGTGAATGCTGGAATGAGAACAATTTGCAGTGAATTCTTACATGAGAACAGTTTACAGTGAATCCTGACATGAGAACAGTTCACAGTGAATTCTGACATGAGAACAGTTTACAGTGAATTCTGACATGAGAACAGTTTACAGTGAATCCTGACATGAGAACAGTTTACAGTGAATGCTGACATGAGAACAGTTTGTAGTGAATCCTGACATGAGAACAGTTTACAGTTAATCCTGACATGAGAACAGTTTACAGTGAATGCTGACATGAGAACAGTTTGCAGTGAATCCTGACATGAGAACAGTTTGCAGTGAATTCTGACATGAGAACAGTTTACAGTGAATCCTGACATGAGAACAGTTTACAGTGAATGCTGACATGAGAACAGTTTGCAGTGAATCCTGACATGAGAACAGTTTACAATGAATGCTGACATGAGAACAGTATGCGGTGAATGCTGACAAAGTGGTCCTCATCGATCACGATGGGCGAAAAACAGTCGGAACAACACCAGCATTAGACTACATCTAACGATAGAAATAAAAATGGTTTGGTCGTAACAAGACTGCGACCACATAGCCTCCCCCCCCCCCCCCCCCAAATCCCTCTCCCAACTACATGCAATGCTATTTAGATACAACAGATTGAAGGCCAACGATCGACAAGAGAAAAGTGGTTCACGGAAATACCTAAGGCGGGGAATGCCACTATGCACGAGGCACACATAAGGGCTCGTTCTAGTATATCTTCATAGCTTGGGGCTGAAAGGCTAAACATGAAAAGCACAAAAACGAAGTAGAAGTACGCTTTTGTGGGCAAATGAATTTAATTGGAACAGCATGAGAGAATTTTACTATAAAGTTTAGCCCATCAAAGACGAAAACTATGTAGAAAAGCAGAATGCTAGGTCTCTCTCTCTCTCTCTCTCTCTCTCTCTCTCTCTCTCTCTCTCACTCTCTCTCTCTATTGTGCCTGCTATCACCTAGAGGTGCATAGCCACCAAACAATCCTCACCAAGCAGCTCTGTCCCGTGCAATCTTTTTCACTTCCTTCCAGCTTTTTCCTGTTTTCTTTACTTCCGACTCCAGATCTTTTCTCCATGTATTCCTTGGTCTGCCTATGCCTATCCTTCCCTGGGGGTTCCATGAAAGTGATTGTCTGGTGATACTGGCCTTGGGCTTTCTTATTGTTTGAAACATCCATCTTCACTTTTTTTCTAAGATTTCCTGTTACCTTGTCCCGCTTTCTCCCTCAGTCTGTCGTTTGTAACTTTGTCAAACTATTTTATATCATGAATCTTTATAAGGCAAAACCCTGCGGTCTCCTGTAATTGCCTTTGGTCATCCTCTAGGTTTCCAGCTTCCAATTTGAATTTACTATCCTTATTTTTGTCATCCTTCTTATTTCCTTGGAGTTCCACATGGGTTTCAACATTCCGAATGAAACGCTTGCTTTTGGATCCTTCTTTTTCTATCATCTCCTGTCCATTCTTCCTTGTTGATGATGCTTCCTAGGTATGTAAATACCTCTACCTCTTCCAGTGGCGTTTCCCTCAGCCGAAATGGTTCTCTGTTTGTTGCATTGATCCAAATTATGTTTGTCTTTTTCTTATGGAACTTATACCGACTTCTTTAGAGATATTATCCAGTCTATCCAGTTTCCTTTGCATTTGGCTCTTCTGTGGGACAAAGTATCTATTTCATCTACAACATACAGGTCCTTCAGCTTTATATTTAAGGACCACTGATTCCATTTCATTCATTTGATGCTACTTCCATAATCCAGTCCACTGCCAGGATGAACAGGAAAGGAGACAGTACGCAACCCTGTCGTATCCCTGATTTGTTCTTCTTCTTCTTCTTCTTCTTCTTCTTCTTCTTCTTCTTTGTACGCTGTCGACCGTCAAACTGTATTTTTTTCGAAAAAAGCAGCGGTCATCCTGAGGCTGTCAACACTGCCATAGAGCTTGTCTAGTGTCGCCACTGGTGATGGCCACATGTGCTTTCTCTGGTCCTCGTATATCGGTCAGTTTTGCAGCAGATGTTCAGCGGTCATTTTCCCTGTACCACAAGTAGATTTGTCAGTGCCACCTATCTTCAGTTTATTGAATAGGTGGTACCTCAGTCTGTTGTGGCATGTGCGGAGTCTGAAGACCACGACCTGCTCTCCTCTGTTCAACTGGAAATATGCATTATTTTTTGTGTAGCCAGTATGTTCCCATTTGGCCATGTATCTGGCTCTAATGAGCCATTTTGACTCTTCGTAGGTGACACTAGAATCTGGTTGTGGTAGTCTTGCACCTTCTTTTGCCAGTCTGTCTGCCTCCTCGTTGCCTTGGATTGTACAGTGTGATGGAACCCACTGTACCACTACTCTTTTTGTTGCGGACTGCTGGCATAGTTGACAGAGTACTGCTCTTAAATCATTAAGTTCAGTATTTTTATGGCTTTTTAGAGCTGTAACCACGGCCAGGGCATCTGTAAACAGGACTATCTGGCTTTCATTGCTTTCGCCTGTCAGCATTGCTTCTACCGCACCCTCAGTGCCTCTGCCTCCGCTCTGAAATTGCTTGAGAATTTTCCAGTTGCCACTGACAGTGTTATTTTCTACCATTTGGTAGGCTCAGGAATACGTCTACCCCTCCGTTCTTTGTTGTGTTTGTTACACAACCGTCGGTGTATGCATGGGTCCAGTCCATGCTTGGGTAATTTTTCGTTATGTACCTCAGGGTTATGTCTCTTCTTTCTTTTTCAGTCTGGCTGTTCTTGTTTCCAATACCTGGTATATTTTCTACCACCTCCAGAATGATATGCTGCTTCCAGATAGGTTTGCGTATAGTAGGGATGGGCTTTGGTATTGTTGCGGTGTTCATATGGTCTTCGCTCATCTTTGCTTTGGCTATTTCTGCAAAGTTTCTCCGCTTTAGTTTCCCATTTACAAATCTATTTAGTCTCTGGTGCATTGGATGGTCTGTCAGTTATCTGAGTTTTTCTGCTTGCTGCTGGGCTCTGCCGTCTCTTCTGTCGGTTATGGATTGCAGATTTGTAATCTTTTCAAGTTCTACACTTGGCGTTGACTTCATGCCTCCTGTTATAGCTCTCATGGCTTGGTTTTGAAGTTTGCTAATTTTGTCAAAGTTCGCCTTTGCTCCTGTTGTCCATGCCGCAATGCCATACTCGAGAACTGGTCTCACTCTTCGAGTATACAGTTTCTTTAGTACACTTTCGTCTGCTCCCCAGCTTGTGTCAGCAAGTTTCCTCATGATTGCCATTCTTTCTCTGGCTCTCATTCGGTTTCTCATGATCTGATTTTTCCATGTCATGCACCGATCAAATGTGACTCCCAGGTAGTTTGGGTTGTCGTTTGGCCGCAGGTATTTTCCGTTAAGACTTATTTTGGTGTTTTTTGGTTTGTTTTAAAGCGAGAATATCGTGCATGTTGTTTTTTCCTCATTTATTTTGACCAGCCATGAGTTCGCCTACTCCTCCAACGATGTTAGGGCCTGCTGCATCCGATTTCGTGGTATGGTGTGATTTTTTTTCAGAGGTTCACATAGCCAGATCGTCTGCAAACATGGAGCTGTGGACTCTACTTGGTATATTCTTTGTGATGTTGTTTATATACGCCAGGAAAAGTGTGGGTAACAGTACTCCCCCTTGGGGTACTCCCTGCTCAAGTGTCACCTTTTTGCTTTTCTGCCCTTGTACTTGAATTCTGGCTGTTCTGTTGTTGAGGCAGTGTCTGATCCATCTGTACATTTTCCTACAAACTTCACTTCTTTGTAGCTTGACTTTAAGTGCCTCTTTCCACACCTTGTCGAATGCCTTCTCTAAATCAACCAAAACCGCTACTGTATGCTTTTTCTCCTGGTAGGCATCCTCTATTTCCTGGGCTATGAGAGTGATCTGGTCCTCAGTGGATCTGTGCTGTCTAAAGCCTGCTTGCCGTGGAATTAGTATGTGTTTTTCTTCCAGATGCCACATCAGTCTGGTGTTTATCATATGCTCCATCAGTTTTCCTACACAGCTCAGTATACTGATAGGCCTGTATCCATTTGATCTCCATATTTGTTGTTCACTATTGTCCAACGGATGAGCTGAGCTGGCTGCAAGTAACGTGTTGAATGTTGCTTAGAGACGACGCGATACAATGTGACGTCAGCACTACGCAATATTCAATATTGACATCTCATGTACAGTTTGTGGTGAGAGTAATCCACAATAACTAACAACATATTTGGCACATGTGGATTAACAAAGAAATATAGGTATTTTTTTTCTTCAATTTAAGACAAACCTAGGAAATTATTTATATTATTTGGTGTTCAATAATTTAAAAAAAAAATAGGAATAAATCAATTGTGTATGATTGGTGTATCGTAATGAAACATCCACCCACTCCATTTCGCAGGCTCCTTCTACGGCATGTCTCATAACTACTTTTAGCATGTGTTGCTTCAGCCGCTTCAATTTCTTTTCACATGAAATGTTTATGTTGCTGGATGGATGGGCGGCTTATAAACATACAGATCACACACCCACACAGACACACACACACACACACAGACACCCACACACAGACACCCACACACACCCACACAGACACACACAGACACACACACACAGACACACCCACACACCCACACAGACACCCACACACAGGCACACACACACACACACACACACACAGAGACACCCACACACACCCACACAGACACACACAGACACACCCACACACCCACACAGACACCCACACACAGACACACACACACAGACACACCCACACACCCACACAGACACACACACACAGACACACCCACTCACCCACACAGACACCCACACACAGACACACACACAGACACACCCACACACCCACACAGACACACACAGACACCCACACACAGACACACACACACAGACACACCCACACACCCACACAGACACACACACACACAGACACACCCACACACCCACACAGACACCCACACACAGACACACACACACAGACACACCCACACAGACACACACCCACACACCCACACACAGACACCCACACACACCCACACACACACACACACACACACACATATACACACACACGGTATACATAAGGATACACCGATAGAGCCAATGCAGTTCTTGCATTCCCGCCCTCCATCCATTCTCGTATTTGTCCACCTGGATGCATCACTTAATCACATGTTGGCTTTTGCCATGGACTCATCAACCATTCTGACAACGTCTCCAGATGCTCGCTCTGTCCACCAGAGGAGGGTACACCGTCTTTCTTATTGGCGACTGGAAAAGTTCACAAAGTACGGAAGGTAACTAGAAAACTTGCTAGACAGTTCTGGCTTGCACTTCCTGCTATGGGGATGATTTGTCGGAGAAAAACAAATTCAGGGCCAAACAATCTTGTGATCGTTAGTGAGATTCTGAAAGGTTTTACCCTGGAACCAGCTGGGACAGTGGTTCCCAGCTTAGAGGTCTAGGACTTTATGCAATCTGATAAAAATTCTTAAATTATCTGGAAACCAAATTATGTTTTTTTTTAGCTCAGTATACACGCAAGTAGTCCTTAATAAATTATGATTGTTGACACGTAATAATGTCGACACTTCAGTGATAAACCTTTGGGAGTCGTCGGAAACACAAGTGGTGTGGTAAAGAGCCCTACAGAAAGTGTGGCAAGCCCTAATCCAAATGAAAACAAAAAGCAACTCACAAGGAGGCATCAGAACACCTTTTAACTGCTGAAACATCAACGGATCTCACTTAACATGTACATGAACAGTATCATCCAACAGAAACACATTCCAGAGCGCCAGCTTTGTACACACGCAAGCGATGATCGCCATCTCTTTGAGTTCCAGGAGATTAACAATATTAGAAAAATGTTACTTTCTCTGAGGCTACATACATATATTACTTTCCATGTTACTTAATAACAATTAACAGACACGTGCATATACCTCTTCCTTTTTTTATTCTGTTTTCTCTTCTTCTTCTAATTTGCCGTCATCTTTTGTTCTCAAACACTCGCTACCAACCCTTAAAACGGCTTTACAAGTAGCAGGAGAGAACGCGTGGTGTCGTAGTTTGTAGCTTCACTGCGCTATTTGCACCTGTCGGAACGACCCATCCGACTTCAGAAGGCATGTTTGGGTACTGGGTTACCAATCCCTTTTCGATCCCTATATCTTAGAAAGTCTGCTCTGTTGCAGCTTGTTATCGAAGATCACCACATGGAGTTGAAACACTGTCTCGGCAGCAATGTGTCGCTGGCCATAACGTTAGTTGTCAGCCTTGGATCGTTGACAGCTACACCTCTGTACCTTGATTCAATGTACTTATGCCATTGAAAAGCATTGGGCATAATGGCAAGAGCCAACTACCACTGATTCAGTAACAGAAATCACAGCAATAACATCGATAGTGTAAGTTGATAATAGCATTATCAGTTCTAAATGAGGCACCGACATGACACATAAACATAAACTAAACATCCGTTACGATCAAATTATATTTGTCAGATATAAAGAACAATTAATTTAATAATTCTAACATTCATGTACAATAAAGATTCAGATGATATGGGTCTTCTTCTGTCCGCTTTTCTTCTGTTTGTGCCATTCAGCGTGTCAGGTTATGAATAGCTTGATTTTGTTATGATCCAAGTATGTGGTTCGTTTGTAGGGAACTTCTATGTTTCTGTTATTTCTGCTGTCTATCTTATATATTCACGTCGCCTCTTAAATTGATGAACAGATACGGTTTCCGATCAAATAGCGCAAGTTTCAAGGGACTTCTGGTCTCAATGGAGGTAGCACCAGGGAAACTTATGTCTTGCCAATGGTCGACGGTGGAATGAGACTAGAGCGCCATATCCAGTTTTTTCCTCACTATAATCCAGAAATAGCGCAAGTTAGGGCATCAAGACAAAGCCATCATGGCTTCCGACGGACAACCAAGCAGCCAACATTGTTTGTGTCTGTATAACACTGCTTCCTGGTGCACTATATGGTGTCAGTCGTTTCACGTGGCCAATCCATCAGATTTGCTCTCTCTTGACGAACCTTAGAACTCGCATTGTGCAGAAACAAATATATGGGATAAGTTTCGTGTCAGCTGGCGTCCAACTGTCACCCACGCCCCTGTTCTAATTCACTATCTAGTACTTGACCATCGCGAAGCGATTATGGCCCTAACATTAGATGGTTTTGTCTTAATAATGTGATGTGCGATGCATGAGGATTATAGTAATAAATAATATGCGCTGGTACTCGATCTCACTATTATCCCGAGTCACCCTGGAACAGTGGCAAGACTATTGTTCGAGACGACTGGAGGTAACTCAGGATGCAGGCATTCTGGTCTTACCTCCCGTGAGACCAGGGGTCGCTTGAAACTTGCGGGCTTGGATCGCCCACTGTGAGAGTCGAGTGCCTTTACCTCTTGACTACAGCGATCCCAACTGCATTCTAGTCCCCACTACCTAGTCCGTTAGAAAGAACAAACACGTATTCGTAGTTTTTAAACAGAAAAGTTCCAGGAGAAAATAATAATGCAAGTATGTTCAGTCCATTGGTCACCTTCTTTTCCTGTCAGTTACTGACTTCACTAGTTCAAAGAAGGTCATGTCCATAATTTCTAGGTCGGTTTAGTGCATTTGCTGTCCCCTAGAAAATATTTGGATGTCCAAATCCTACCTCGAAAACAGCAGACGTTCTTCTGGTTTGAGCTGTGTCGTCTTTGAAAGCTGTCTATACTATTTCTCAAATGCTTATCGTTAACTAGTACGAAGAACTGGCGTCCAGGTTGCATACGTGAGTACACCCACAACAGTCATATGATTCATAGCTGGCTGCTTGTGTCAGGGTCAGCGTACATAGCTGATCATGGTTTATTCCAAGTGGCAGTTCTGGAAACACACTACACATAAGCAGTCATGCAACTGAAAAGAGCTAGAATGGGACACTTGAACCCGGCCCAAAAAAGGCGTTTTGAAATCGAAAGGCAGAGATATCGCAGTGTCGCTGTAAACTACGATACACTGTCACATGTTCAGGAAGAATACAGAAGAAGATGAAGAAAAAGAAGACAAAAATAAAAAAGAAAGAGACAACGAGGAAGAAGAAGAAAAGAGAGGATAAAAAGACGAAATAAAGAAGAAGAAGAAAATGAAAAAGAAACAGCAAGACGAAGTATTAGTTGAAGAAGAGCTACAAGAAGAAGAAGAAGAAGAAGAAGAAGAAGAAGAAGAAGAAGAAAGAGAAGAACAAGAAGAAGAAGAAGATAAAGCAGAAGAAAAAGAAGAAGAAGAAGAAGAGAAGTACGCATGTTGTTCCGTAGTTTACAGCAAGGCTGCAATATCTTTGCCTCTCGGCACGACACATCCTATTTTAACGTTTCAGTTGTGGGCACAGGTTTGCCTTTACTCTTCGCTTTCTAATCCCCTAGCTAGCCTACATCGTTGTAGTCTTTGTCCAAAGCCGCCCCTTGGTGGTGGAATAGGGTCTTGGTCAACCATGGCTCACTGATTCTAATGCAAGAAGCCAGCTATGCTGTCAGCTCATTAATTGCTACATCTTCAGCACTTTAGCACTATTTTATAGAGGGGAAATCTTTTCAATGTTTTCATTCATATCATATTATCACATTATCCTCAGCGTCTGTTCGGGAGATGTGCCATATGCAAGGAACTCAACAGTATTCTGTATACGTCCTGATCTCTTGCAATGGAATACCAATGCGGACCTATGTATTCGGTTAGTTCATCTCGCCATCGCATATGATGGCTACCCCATGGACGTGTACAGGCATATATCCACCAAAACCTTGTAAGATACGAGATAAGATCAGAAATGTAGAAATTCGACATCAAACTTTGTTTCGGGACGTTTTGGAAGCAACGATATCACGTAAACGTCCTTGTGCTGGACATGTAGAAGCGCATGCCTGACATCAGATGGTTATTGTTATGGCACGGTTATAAACGTCTTACATAAAGCAGTTACAACAACATCATAACAACGATGATGCAAATCAGGGACCAGCGCCACATTACTTGCCAGTCGAAAACATATATTAGGGAAAATATAATGTAAATGTCGCATTCCAATGTTTTTCTTTATTGTTGTTGTTGTTGTTGTTGTTGTTGTTCTTCTTCTTCTTCTTCTTCTTCTTCTTCTTCTACTACTACTTCTTCTTCTTCTATTTTCTTCTTCTTCTTCTTCTTCTTCTTCTTCTTCTTTGTTGTATGCTTTGAAACGTCAACTTGAGTGCGTCGAAATAAAGCAATGGTCGCCCGCGCAAGGTTGTTTGTTGGTATCTTTATTCAGCCTGTCTAGGAACGAGAGATGGCCCAATGCGCGGTCTATGTAACCCGTATGGTGTACACTTCTGCAGCAGTTGTTCAGCAGTCATTTATCAGTGACGCAAACACATTCATCCACATGTCCTAAATTCAACTTGTTGTATAGATGATACCGTATCCTGTTGTGGTCTGCGTGTGGGCCTGAAGATCAACGCCTGGTGGGTAATGTTTAGCTTGTAAAAAGCGTTATGTTGTTATTGTTCTGGATGCTCCGTTAACCACTTGTTCTTGTATCTGCACCTAGTAAATCTCTTTACTTTTTCATTAGTTAAACTAATATCAGGTTGGCACTGAGTTCTGTGTTCTCTTGCCTGTATGTCAACCTCCTGATTGAAAGTATATTGCAATGAGATAGAATCCGCTAAATGCCCACATTTGCAAGTATGTTTCAATGAGATGGAATCCGCAAAATTCCTACTTTCTTGAATCGGTAACATAGTTCAAAGAGTATCTCGCAGAATTCTTTTAGATATGTATTTGTTGGTTTCCAAGCGATGCCACGACATACAGCGTGTCTATGAATAGTACCACTGTTTTTCTGTGTTTTGCATTTCAATAATGATTATTTTGAATGGTCGATGCAGACTGGCTTATAGAGCATCACCATTTTCATAAATTGCGTTGATTCATTCATTTAGCCACCGTTTTGTTTAAATAAGAATCATATGTCTTAACTGCAGCTGTCGAATTCATCTCAGAGACACTGCAACGTGCGAACATTCAAGCAGACACCCGAACATATCCTGCAGGACAGTCCTCTTTTATACAGACTAAAGAGAGACAGTATGGACCCGAAAGCGACTATGCTCAACAAGCTGAGGGGGCCGATCAGCCCTGAAACGCAGTCTTATATGTGAACCTCATCGGACTAAAAGCACAGTATCTGTTGATCAAAGAAGAAGAAAAAGAAGTAAAGATGTTTCCCATTAAATGAAGCATGTTTCCAACATTTGTACTAATTCATCTATTTGTTACAATGAGAAGCTTATGTTTTTACCGTATTTGATCATTTTCATGAAACATATGTCCGCGATATTTCAGAGACTGGTTCCAATTTCAACGTGTACTTTGTACGATGATGTTGCCAGCTTCAAGCACAATCTTCTTTAGTTGTTTTTCATAGAATGACTAAAGAGTGGCAATGACTTATTTCAGAACATTTAAGACCAATTTGTACGAACTATAGCATTGCAAAGATGAGTTCTTAGTCCATCAAATATAAATTATGTATTCATCAAAGATAAATAGTGCCTCCCTCAAAGATACGTATTACGTTACATCAACGATAAGTAATGCATTCATCAAAGATAAATAATGCATCTATCAAAGATAAATAATGCGCCCATCACAAGTAAGTAATGCATCCATCAAAGGTAGTTAATGCGTCCATCAAAAATATGTATTACGTACATCAAAGCTGAGTAATGCGCCCATCAAAGATAAGTAAAGCATTCTGCAAAGATAGGTTATGCGCCCATCAAAGATAGGTAATGCGTCAAATCAAAGACAGGTAATGCGTCCATCAAAGATAAGTAATGCGTCCACCAATGACAGGTAATTCATTTATGGAGAATAAATAATGCACAAATCAAAGATAGGAAGCTCACACCTCAAAGATGACAATCTCACACATCGGAAGGTTTCACCCTGGGGACAACCCTTCCCCTTCTCTCTCTTCTCACCTCACTCGGTTTCATTTGACTCTGTCATACAGTCACACTCCTACACAACTTTCACACGCGCCCTCGGGGTTAGGCCCTTTCATTGGACTTTGGTTGGGCTAGATTCTGAGGGCGCACAAACCTAGCTTGGGTACATACAGATGCACACATGCATCCAAGCACTGGTTTATGCATCCTGATATCGCCCAATGGACTACGGTCTGGGGTGGAATGGGCGCGCCTCCGCCAGTAGAAACTAGTGAGGCAAACATTTAAGCAACAACAACAAAAAATCTCACACATCAAAGATAAGGTGTTCACACGTCAAACATAAGAAGCACACACATCAAAGTTCAGAAGTTCACACATCAAAGAGAACAGGTTCTCACACAGCTAAGATCAGAATCTCATACCTCAAGGATCATATAATCGCTTCTCAAAGATCAGCAATTCACACCCCAAAGATCAGAATCGTATACCTCAAAGATTAGATTATTGCACCTCAATCGTCTGAAGCTCACATCTGAAAGATCAGTTTGTCGCGTATCAAAGACCGGAAGCTCACACCTCAAAGATCATATTCTCGCTTCTCAAAGATCAGAAGCTAACACCTCAAAGATCAGAATTTCACACCTCAAAGATCAGTTTGTCGCGCCTCAAAGACCAGAATCTCACACCTCAAAGATCAGTTTGTCGCACCTCAAAGACCAGAATCTCACTCCTCAAAGATCAGTTTGTCGCGCCTCAAAGACCAGAATCTCACTCCTCAAGGATCAGTTTGTCGCGCCTCAAAGACCAGAATCTCACTCCTCAATGATCAGTTTGTCGTGCCTCAAAGACCATAATCTCACTCCTCAAAGATCAGTTTGTCGCGCCTCAAAGACCAGAATCTCACACCTCAAAGATCAGTTTGTCGCGCCTCAAAGACCATAATCTCACTCCTCAAAGATCAGTTTGTCGCGCCTCAAAGACCAGAATCTCACACCTCAAAGATCAGTTTGTCGCGCCTCAAAGACCATAATCTCACACCTCAAAGATCACTTTGTCGCGCCTAAAAGACCATAATCGCACACCTCAAAGATCAGTTTGTCGCGCCTCAAAGACCAGAAACTCACACATAAAAAAATCTAATTCTCGCACCACATATATCAGTAATCGAATAATCCTCAAAATCAGAAACGTGGTCCTCTGAAACTCCACTCCGCGGCCCGTATAATTACACCTAATACACCAGTGGCCCTGGTTATGAGAATCCCTGAAAGACTTCACTTAAAATGGTGAGCCTTAGAAATCTCTTTAAAAAACCCACACATTTACAAACCTGAGAGAAAGCCACTTAAAGAGCAGCAACCGAAAAGCAGCAATCGTAATAATAACAATAAACGTGAACCGTGCGCTATTCCAACATTGTCGTAAATCTGACATGATATGAGGACAAGGAATCACCCATTTAACCATCTTATATTTATTATCTTGCTTTCTCTCTCAACGCGATATGTCCTAGATTCCTGTGTTTCCCTTCTTGGGAAGTCCACGAGTAACAAAGTTTCAAATCTCACAAGATCACTCCCGAGTCTGAATACTATAATACTTGTATTATTATCTCGCGGACCCTTCGTGTTTTTACACTCACCGAATCCATGTTTGCTCTTCCGCACGTGCTAGGGGGTGACTTAGGACAGGGGCGTGGATGACAACTGGGCACCAGCTGACACGGAACCTTACCCAGTTATTTGTTACTACTGATCAGGCTAATCTTAAAATGTATCGTTTCTATGTTGGAAATTGCCTGCTGCACTGAGCATCCGAGCAACACTGTAACAGAGCGCTAGAATCTGACAGAAAAGGTATAACGTTAAGTCTCGTCTATTGACACACTCCAGTACACCAGCTGTAAATTGATAACTGGCTTACTTCTTCTTGTTCTTGTGGTCGCATTATAGCTGTTTACACCATCGAGTTTCCGCGATGAACTCGACTGGTGACTGTAATTGCTCTTTAGCTCCATACATCTTTGATTGTAGTGTCGAATCATTAGGTCAGTGTATCCTTTTTAACTGACCATACAGAGGACAGTCCTTCAAAACATGCTCGGTAGTTTGTTCGTCTGTCTCACATGTGAACAACAACAAATCAGACAGACAAAGCATGCACATGTGCTTATTCAGTATATTGTGCCCAGTCCTGAGGCGAAGAATGATAGTCTGCCCTTGCAGGTCAAGGGTGTGGTAGTCATCGTTGGGTTGGTTCTGTTCTCTAACAACAGCCTGGACAACTCTCTTGTTCTCCAAGTATGTGATTTCGCTGTCTTCTTGTTCACATTCTCTCCCCCTCTTTGCAAGCCCATCTGCTCTGTCATTTCCAGGTACGCCACAGTGGGATAGCAGCCACTGGAGTATAGTTCGCTTTCCAGCAGCTACCCTGTCCAGTTCACTTCTCAGATGTGAGAGCTTACCACCCTTAAGAGCTTGCAGCACAGATAAAGCGTCTGTGAAGGTGACTGCTTGGTGGCAATCAGAATTACTGTTCTGGATCATGTTGGCAGCCTGTTTGAGAGCTTTAACCTCAGCTGTACAGTTGGAGCAGAATGTACCAGTGGCAACACTCCTGTCTCACAATGGTCCTCAGAGTATGTTATAAATATACCAGCGCCTCCATTCTTGCCCGCGTTTGTTGCTGATGCATCTTTGTAGGCATGTATCCACGATTTTTGCTGAACAATCTGTGTAGGCATGTATCCACGATTGTTGCTGATGCATCTGTGTAGGCATGTATCCACGATTGTTGCTGATTCATCTGTGTAGGCATGTATCCAAGATTTTTGCTGAACCATCTGTGTAGGCATGTATCCACGATTGTTGCTGATGCATCTGTGTAGGCATGTATCCACGATTGTTGCTGATCCATCTGTGTAGGCATGTTACAAAGAATTTTGCTGATGCATCTGTGTAGGCATGTATCCACAATTGTTGCTGATTCATCTGTGTAGGCATGTATCCAAGATTTTTGCTGAACCATTTGTGTAGGCATGTATCCACGATTGTTGCTGATCCATCTGTGTAGGCATGTATCAACGATTGTTGCTGATCCATCTGTGCAGGCAAGTATCCACGATTGTTGCTGATTCATCTGTGCAGGCATGTATCCACGATTGTTGCTGATCCATCTGTGCAGGCATGTATCCACGATTGTTTCTGGTCCATCTGTGCAGGCATGTATCCACGATTGTTTAGGATAATTTTCTTCGATCATACTCAGTGTAGCAGCTCGTTGTAGTCGTGTCCAGTCGTGAGACCAGTGACTTGTCCAGTTGTGTCCAGTCTTGAGACCAGTGACTTGTCCAGTCGTGTCCAGTCGTGAGACCAGTGACTTGTCCAGTCGTGTCCAGTCATGAGACTTGTGACTTGTCCAGTCGTGTCCAGTCATGAGACCAGTGACTCGTCCAGTCATGTCCAGTCATGAGACCAGTGACTTGTCCAGTCGTGTCCAGTCGTGAGTCCAGTGACTTGTCCAGTCGTATCGAGTCGTGTCCAGTCGTGAGACCAGTGACTTGTCCAGTCGTGTCCAGTCGTGAGACCAGTGACTTGTCCAGTCGTGTCCAGTCGTGAGACCAGTGACTTGTCCAGTCGTGTCCAGTCATGAGACCAGTGACTTGTCCAGCCGTGTCCAGTCGTAAGACCAGTGACTTGTCCAGTCGTGTCCAGTCATGAGACCAGTGACTTGTCCAGTCGTATCCAGTCGTGAGACCAGTGACTTGTCCAGTCGTGTCCAGTCGTGAGTCCCGTGACGTGTCCAGTCGTGTCCAGCCGTGAGTCCCGTGACTGATGTGTTTATCTGTATGGTTTCATTGTCCTCTTCCCATGCTATTGGGTATAGGGTGGGCTTCAGCGGTGTTGCCTTCATGGCTTACTCATAGGGAAGATAATACAGCGAAGAAAAAAGCTGTCCAGCCTACCCTATGAAACAAAAAGCAGTCCTAGTGGGCATAAGGCTCTAGCACTTCATCACTACAGCAGTGTGCCCTATATGACCACATTGACTTTAGTAAATACTTTATTATGTCTTACGACAATGCTTTATAGCATTCGTGCATTTTAGTTATTGCACTACTGTAGCAGTCTGCCTGCGACAGGCAGTGAATCACCTCCACTTGGTAACAGAATCGTATTCACTTTTGTCAAGTTACATTCCGTTCCTAGGAATCGTCATCATCTCATTAACGCCATACCCACATAATCCTCAGTCTCTCTCGAGAAATTTACAATGAATATGTATGTTGATTATTTCTGTAGCTCGCTAGGTGTACACATTCCTCTTCCGTTATCTCATGTGATACTCTTCACTCGAACCTTGACAGATTAAAAATGTATGCAGTCTGTGAATTGCAGATTTATCTATTGCAGTGTCATTATACATGACCAACTTTATCTAGAGTTGGCTGTGCATCATCCATGGCCTACCTTATCTAGAGTTGGCTGTGCATTACTCGTGACCTACTTAATCTAGAGTTGGCTGTGCATCATCCACGGCCTACTTTATCTAGAGTTGGCTGTGCATCATCCACGGCCTACTTCATCTAGAGTTGGATGTGCATTACCTGTGGCCTACTTTATCTAGAGTTAGCGGTGCATGATTAACGGGCTACTTTATCTAGAGTTGGATGTGCATTACCCGTGGCCTACTTTATCTAGAGTTGGATGTGCATTACCCGTGGCCTACTTTATTTAGAGTTGGATGTGCATTACCCGTGGCCTACATTATCTAGAGTTGGCTGTGCCTCATCCATTGTCTTTGATAGTCTTAAAAAAAGGTCGTCTTCCATAGATTTCAAAAAGATCGTATTTGATAGACCAAAACGAATCGTCTTGGTTAGACTTCAAAATATATCGTCTTTGAGAGACCAAAACAGACCGTTTTTGTTAGACTTCAAAATAGACCGTCTTTGGTAGACTTCAAAATAAACCGTCTTTGATAGACTTCAAAATAGACCGTCTTTGATAGACACAAACAGACCGTCTATGCGAGTCTTCAAAAGAGAACGTCTTTGTTTGATAAAACTAAACCGTATTTGTTAGATTTCAAAACAGACCGTGTTTAATAGACTTCAAAATACATCGTCTTTGACAGACCAAAACATACCGTTTTTGTTAGACTTCACAATGGTCCATCTTTGATTGACCAAAACAGACTGTTGAACTACAAAATAAATCGTCTATGATTGACAAAAACAGACGTCTCTGTTAGATTTTAAAAAAGACTGTCTTTGATACACCAAAACAACCGTCTTTGTTGGACTTCAAAAAAGATTAATTCGTCAGACCAAATCTGAATATGTTAAAATTCAAAATAATCCGCCTTTGTTAGACATCAAAATGGACTGTCCTTGTTGGACATCAAAATAGATCGTTTGTGTTACTTTAAAATAGATCGTCTTTGATAGACTTCAAAATGGACCGTCTTTTTTAGACCTCAGAATTAACGGTCTTTAATAGACCAATGCAGACGGTCTTTTTTAGACTTTAAACCAAATCGGGATTTGATAGACTTCAAAATAGACGGTCTTTGTTATAGATCAAAATAGATAGTCTTTGAAAAACTTTAAAATAGATCGTCTTTAATAGACCAAAACAGATCGTCTGCTAAAATTTCAAACCAGGCCGTCTTTGTCAGATTTCAAAATAGATCGTCTTTGAGAGATCAAATTATACTGACTAGGTTAGAATTCAAAGCAAACTGCCTTTGTTAGACGTCAAAATGGACGGTCCTTGTTCATCAAAATAGACCGTTCGTGTAATACTTTAAAGTAGATCTTCTTTGACAGACACACAAAAAGACCGTCTTTGATAGACTTCAAAATGACTGCCTTTGTTAGACTTCAAATTAAACCGGCATTTGATAGAACAAAACAAACCGTCTTTGTTATATTGCAAAATAGACCGTTTTTGAAATACCAAAACAGATCGTCTGTCAGACTTCAAAATAGACTGTCTATGATGGATTTCAAAATGGATCGTCTTTAATACCGAAATAGACCGTCTTTGATAGACAAAAACAGACCGTATTTGATAGACTTAAAAATGGACTGTTTATGATAGACTTCAAAATAGATCGTCTATGATAGGTCAAAACAGACCTTCTTTGTTAGAATTCAAAATAGACCCACTATCATATTCAAAATCAATTGTATTGTCATTACCGAAATCTTTCATAGACCATAGCGCATCGTCTTTCCTAGACTTGAAAATAGAACCTCTTTTGTAGACTACAAAATACACCGTATTTGATAGACCGAAATAGACCGTCTATAATACATCAAAACAGACCGTCTTTGTTAGACTTCAAAATAGGCTGTCTTTGTTAGAATTCAAAATATAACGTTTCTGATAGACCAAAACATACGTCTTTGTTTGACTTTAAAATAGATCGTCTTTGGTAGATTAGTACAGACTGTCTTTGTTAGACTTCAAAATAGACCGTCTATAATAGACTTCAAAATAAATCATCTTTGATTGACAGAAAATGACCGTCTTTGATAGAGCAAAACATACTGTCTGTGGTAGTATTCAAAATGTAACGTCTTTGATAAACCGATACAGACCGTCTTAGACTTCAAAGTAAATTACCAAAATAAATCGTTTTTGATAAACTTTAAAATAGATCGTCGTTCATTTACCGAAATAGACAGACTTTGATATGATGAAAATAGACCGTCTATGATACACCAGAACAGACCGTCTTTGTTTGACTTCAAAATATATCGTCTTTGATAAACTAAAACAGACCGTCTTTGTTAGACTTTGAAATAGACCGTCATTATTGAACTTCAAAAAGGATCGTCTTAGAAAGACCAAAACAGACCGTCTTTGTTAGACTAACAGAGACCGTCTTTGTTAGATTTCAAAAAAGATCCTTTGTGTTAGACTTCAAAATAGATGGTCTTTGATAGACAAAAACAGGCCGTCATTGTTAGACTTCCAAATAGATCGTGTTTGATAGACCGAAATAGACCGACTTTGATAGACTAAAATCGACCGTCTTTGATAAACCAAAACAGACCGTCTTTGTTAGACTTCAGAACAGATTGTCTTTGTTACACCAAAATAGATCGTCTATGATAGACTTTAAACTAGAACGTCTTTTATAGACTTTAAAATAGACCGTCCTTCTTAGACTTCAAATAGACCGTCTTTGTTAGACCTCAAAATCGATCGTTTTAGTTAGACTTCATAATAGACCGTCCTTGATAGACTTTTCAACATTTCACCCATGTCTATATCTACTATTCCTATTATAAGTACTCGAGAAACCAGAATATCAGCTATTGTGATGCCCTGATCTCTAGCTTAACAGATATTTGAACATTAACCTCTGCAGGGTTGAGGCCTCTACGTCTGACATCCACTCATGCCTTGACCAACGTGTCCTTTGCGATCCGAAGAATGGGTTCAAGAATCTGAGATGATGGATGTCGTTGCCAAAGAAATCTGAGATAGCCTTTTTGAAGCTGAGGTCACTGCTTTAATATTCATTATCGCACTGGAAGCTGTTGTCGTGTACATGAAGTGTCGGCAGCAACTTTGGCTCTCATTCTAGCAAGGACGATAGAGGATATATCTCACTGATTAGAACTCATCCATTGATGTATATAACAGACTCAGTATCTGCAGGGTTATGATTTATTAGCCAGTTAACCAGTTTACAGAACTCTCTATATCCGCGGCCAAGATCTATGATGCTATGTGTAATAATCTGACATCTGATCATTAATATGATTTCCAGACAAAGATACGAATCCTTGGAATTAAAATGTTACAGAAAGATTCTCAGAATACCCTGGACAGAGAAAAAGACAAATGTAGACATTCGGCTAGAGTTAAGCATAGAGGAAAACTGGTTTAGCAATTCCATTTTGGCTAAAAAATGCAAATACTTTGGTCACATAAAGAGACACAACGGTCTCGAGAGAACAGTGATGGAAGATATGGTGCAATGCAAAAGAGGAAGGGGAAGACCAAGAAGACGATGGCACCAAGATATCCAGGAATGCCTGTGGCGGAGGCTAAAGTTTTGGCAAGGGAATGAGTTTCTTTAAGACAGACTGTCATAGGAGCGACGTTCTATAAAGGACAAGCTACATGATGATGATGACGTTTAGTCGACAAGAGCCAGTAGCGCCAACAGCCCCACACAACTGGTGTGTCTTTGGCCCTAGGGATGGGACCATGACAGAGAGGAGCGTCTCACATCTTTGATGTCCATCCCGTGCTTTAACAGCTAGAGGCAGGCGGGGGAAGGAAAGATCGACAAGACAGGTCACATGTCTAAACAGGGATACACGGGTACGGTGTAATATCGTAAGTGTCCTATCCAGACCTGTGCCATATCGTATGTGTGCTATCCAGACCTGTGCGATGGATTGACTTTGTTAATTGATAGCATCTAATACACGAGTATCGTAATAATTCGCTTTTGGCTGCGCACGTGCAACGTTTAAATGCTTTCTGATCGCAATGCAGAAAAGTCCAAGTCTTAGAACTGTGCAGCTTCTTTTTCTTCTTCTTCTTTTTCTTCTTCTTGTTTCTTCTTGTTGTTCTTCTTCTTTTTCTTATCCTTGTTTTTTCTTGTTGTTCTTCTTCTTTTTCTTCTTCTTCTTTTTCTTTGATCAACTGATACTATACTTCTAATCTGGGGAGGTTCACGAAAGAGCCTGTGCGAATCAGCTCTTCGGCGGTCCCCAGAGCTTCTCTAAACATGCTCCAGGAGGCCAGATTGCCTGTCCTTCTTTTGCAAAAGTAGGGCAGTCATGCGTGGGTGCTTGGTAATCGCACGTGGCTGTGTCTCTGAGACCCATTCTTTGGAAGTAGGCCTTGAATTCACAATATCCCGTTCTGAGTCTGGAGATCTGTGTCTGCCCATCTCTGCCAATTGTGTCTATGCTGTCATTTTCTCGCTTTTATTTTCCGTGCTGGTCTTCCCATTTCGTCCGGATGGATTGTTTGATGAGTGTCTTTGCTTCTTTAAAGCTTTGTGGATGACTTAACTTAACTTAACGTCTGTATACTGGTTTAGAAGACTCTGCGGAGTCTGTATACAACCAGTTCCATTTACATCCCCTTCCTCTAGAAGCTGTACGCATCCAATCTGTTCTTAAATGCATTGACCGTCCCAGCCTCCACCACCTCACTTGGCAATGCATTCCAAGCATTCACAACTCTCTGGCTAAAGAAATACTTCCTAATATCTAATCTGGACCTCTCCTTAGTCAACTTGTAGCTGTGCCCTCTTGTCCTTGTTGGTGGTTGTACTTTAAAAAACTTGTTATAGTCTACTTTATCCATTCCTCTGATCATCTTATACACCTGTATTAAGTCACCACGAATTCTCCTCTCTTCTAGAGTCTTCGTGTCGTCACTTCCGGCTTTTGCAAGCTCATCTGCTTCCGTGTTTATAAAGATCCAACAGTTTGCCCGAATTAACTGTATGTCTAAATCTGATTTCTGGAACTGCAACCCGATGTTGTATTTTCTTTCATTGGAGAGTCTATCTTGTTTGGGGCTTGAGATGCATTGGAGTGAGTTTCTGGAGTCTGTTAGAATGACCTGCCAGGTGGATGATTTCGTCGATTGATATCATGTCATGCAAATCGATAGTAATAATTCGCATTTGCAGCACGTGGAAGTCGTTAATGTATCTGGTCGTTCTGTAGCGTAGTCCAGGCCTTAGAACCGTGCAATAGAATGGGAACGACACAAAATATGTGCATCCAATGATTGGATTTCGGTGAAAATCTTTACTGGTTCCAGACTCGCTACAGGACCGTATTAGAGGTTGCAGTTAACCCGACTATTCGAATGATGTCCAGGTGACTTGGTACGTTGGGGTTGTGTTTGTTACCAAAGTCTAATAAATTCTCAGTGGAGTTGACGTGGTTGCCATCGACAGTAATTGATTTTTGTTGAGATTGCAACAAACGTTTTGTACTTTGGTTATTATTCGTGAGATGTGGAGGCCTAATCCAGATGCAAGGTATTCTAGACGCTCGAATGGTTTTCTCAGTGCCTGGTGGTGAGAGCCTAGAATGACTAGGTCATCTACTGAGTCGAAGTCGATTCCACGTAGCTCTCCGGTGGTCAGTCCTTGATTGTACAACTTTAGATGGGGGCCGAAGATACATCACAGTGAATGAGCTGACAGCTGCTAGCGACTCAATGCTTGCACCAGGGTCAGCGAATCAGAGCTGATCAAGACCCTATTCGGCATCCAGACGACAGCCCGAAAACAGACTGCACTAGTGTAATCGGGCTTTAAGAATAGAGATCAGTCTGAAGACTAATCCCTTTAAAACAAAACGTCAACTGAAACCTGATGTGTCAGGGCAAAAAGCGCAGTCTCACTGTAAACTACGACACGATGTCACGACGTCCTTTTCCAGAACCAAAGTAGAAGAACACTTCCAGTCCATGATACGGCAGATCTCTGTCGGACACCGGATGATGTAGAGCACACGTCCGACAGATAGAAAGAGCGTAAAACCAAAGAAACTTTCTGCATCTCCTCTTATTCTCTCGTTTAAATATAAACTGCTCAATTCGTATTCAACAAATAACAATGCTTTAACTCACCCGTTCTGTAAATGCAGCTGAAACCAGTGGCACGAAACTGTAAGAACAAAGTTGGGTATCACGAACAGATCTAATACTAGAGATGGCACTAGAAAGATGGTGATATTTAACGTTTGTGTTGAAGACAGTTTCATACGGTTCGGTCTCGTTATGAGAAAGAAGATAAAGGTCAGTCCCACGGCAACAATTGCCGTCGGGGATGACACAAATTCTTCATGTACTAAGCCGTAACTTATGTGAGGCGGTGTGGTTAGTTCCCTTCTGTGCTTTTTTTAACTTCCTCAACTCATACGTTAGGTAAACATTTTCAGCTGGGTCGACTGGGGAAGCGGATATACCAGTTACAAACAATGGTCCAGATTGTGTTTTTTTTCTGTCCGTAAGTGAATTCGAACTCTGTCGCTACTTCCAGTATTCTATGCCAGCTAACTGTTGACTAGGCTCCACGCTACCATATTATGAACAAACATTATTAATCATCATCATTATCAGTCTCGTAACCTGAAAGGTTATTGGGGCACCATTACCGCATATCGTTGAACCATTACCCGCCACTCCAGTCAGTTTTGTGTCAGGATATTTGTTCTAGCTATGGACTTTCCCATCCGCTCTCTGATGTTGTCTTCCCATCTCTTTTTCCGCTCTTACACTTCCCAGGCACAGTACCTTCCAGGATCGTTTTGGTCAACCAAGACAATCTTGAAACAAGTTCATACGACGTGAGCTGGCGTGTTCTTACCATACTCAACAGCTTTTTATATTGGCCGACCTCTCTGTTATCGGTGACCCGAATTGTCTTATTCGTGACGTAGTCTAGAGATGAAGTACCGAGGATTCCACGCAGACATCTCATCGCCATTGCACGAATGCTTCGCTCTAGAGCAGCTGTCAGGGTCAACATTTTGCAGGCGTGAAGATACACGGAAGTGAAAAGTGCACAGATTAAACTCAACTTTGATTTCTTGTTGACGCTTTTGTCCCTCTATATGAGCGTCAGTTTTGTCAGATCAGCCACTGCATCGATGTTCGTGTCTTTGCTTGGCTTCGTTCGTGCTCAATCTCCCGCTACCAAACCCTGAAAGGGCTTAAGTAGCAGAATGTAGTCCAGAGAACGAAATGCGTTGTGTCGTAGTTTACAGCTTGACTGCGATATTTGCACCTTTCAGTCCAACACATCCGACTTAAGCAAGCATGCCCTATTCGATAAAATCTGCTTAGCCAGTCTGCCCTACTGCAGCCTGTTATCCAGGATCACCGTGCGAAGGTATAGAAGGGTCTTGGCAGCTCTGGTTCGCTGGCCCTGACGGTAGCAGTAAGCTATGGGTCGCTGACCACTGCATCTCACTCGCTGATCAACATCTTAATCCCTGTTCGTGTCTGAATCTCATTTCTGGAACCGTCCGCATTCACAAGTGCTCCAAGGTATTTAAACTGTTCAACAATTTGCAATGGATCGCCTTTGATTGTAATGTGACTTGTTAGGCCCTCTGGGAAGTTGATCATAATTTTACTTTTCTCTGCACTAATTTCCATTCCAAACCATTGAGCAGCATTGTCAAGGCTAGAGATTAGATTTGCAATATCCAGCCAGCACGGTAATGTTGTTATGAACATTATTATCAGACATCAAAAAGGTCAACTAATACTGCATGTCACCAAATAAAGACGGTATAGCTACTTTTCCAAAAAGATATTTAAAACATTAGCGAATAAAATCGCTTGCTCTCAGCTCATTGTTTGTCTTTTGGTTATTTTTGTTCATTCGTCGTATTTCTCTAATCCCCAAGGCGGTGTGCGTTGCACTGTGGTTTTTATTTTGCGCTTGTCGGTCCAGTGCATTCGACTTCAGCATGCATTTTATGTAAGGGCCTGCTTCCTCCAGCATTTTCTAAGGGTTTGCTTCCCCGGGGTAACGGCTGGTGTTGTGATGGGGATCGAACCCAGCATCTTCTGGTTGTGAGCCGTGTCACTTAACCACTATCCCACGCCGTCCCTCTCAGCTCATTGTAAAGTATGTTTCTTCTCGTTCATCTCGTTTCTTTTTATTATGAAGCGAGGTGAATACTTCCATTTCTCACTGCACCGTCTTGAATAAACAAGCCAGGTACCTATCTACAGACTAGAACGAATTGGCAGTTGGAGCTTAAACTTTCTCACTTTCTTGGAAGAAACAAGCGGTGTAACCACTTTCGACTCAAACACTTGTAATATATAAAGTTGTTTCATACTTTCTGCCGTGAAACGTTCATGAGAACATTTGCAAACATCAAAGGCGGAACCTGGAATTGAAAAGCTCTCATATCCCAAGCGTGAATCTGGAATGAGTTCTGAGTGACACGTTGTTTAGAAAACATCGGCTAGCAAAACCGGAACCTAGGTTGAAACGTGAGGGCAATCGTGCCTATAGACCGTCTTGGGTGGCAGCCATTCTGGGCCAAGTTTGGAGTTCAGTATGAGTGTCTTCGCTTCATGTTTATAGATTCATGTTTGCTTTATTCTTAACGGTTGCAAGATATATTTAAAAGCATGGCTTTCTTGAAAAAATAAACAAGTCGGAGTTCTGGAAATACCGTTTAACAGACAAATATAGCTTACTTTATGGACATCAATGGAGAAGGCAGAGTCAGTTGAACGAAAACAGGCTATAAACCTAGCTTAGCCCCTATCATCGTGCGCTCCTAAAAAACAGGCGGTGTTACAACAGTCTGGCTAACGAGGCAGGAATCGAGATTGCAGTACGGCGGTGTCTACAACCAGGAGAGCTCCACTCTCTTAAGCACGCCTCGGGGTACAACAAGAGCTGCTGCAACCTGCTACAAAAGCTGTCAATGCAGAGAAACTCAACATAAGTGAATTAGAGCATCTGTAAGATAAAAACAAAGATGTTGTTGTTACGGATCCTGCGAAATGCGTGCTCTCGCCCTTCGGCCCAATGCCATGTAATAGTTTCTGCACATGTTTGTCAGTTGTTGTCTAGTGCCATACAAAGTGTTGCATGTGTCTGCCCGTGTAGGAAGAAGTATTTTTCTAACATCGTTGAGCGCCGAGCACTCAAAGAGATGATGATCAACGGGTTCGTATGGGTGTGTACACAGCTGGCACTCAGGAGTGTGTTGTGGTTGGATTTTGTTCAGGTGTTTGTTAAGTGGGTTATGCTGGATTCGCTGTCGGAAAATGGTGCCCGTATCCTTCCTTATGAGTTGATTTATACTGTCATTTGGATAGAAGATTCTCATAAGGATAACGGCTGTCCTACATTCATTGTTCGACTTGACGAATTGGTTAAGTACTACCTAGATGACGATCTGGAAATTAATTCCAGAAGAACTCAGGTATGTGTATTTCACTTGAGGAACAGAGTATCGAGACGGACAATCTAGATTGTTGACAGATATATCTTCTTCTTCTTCTTCTTCTTCTTCTTCTTCTTCTTCTTCTTCTTCTTCTTCTTCTTCTTCTTCTTCGTACGCTGTGAGAGATGTGATCTTGAACATAACGAAAAATGTAAGTACCTAAGAATTACAATGGATCGCTAATTGTCCGTTAAGGTACACTGTAAGGCGGTGAAACATAACGTTAGCGCACGAAATAACATTCTGCGTACGTTAACAGACAAGGGGTGGAGAGCATAATCAATGATGTTGACCGCATAGGCCTTCACATTGTGGTTTTCTGCAGCGGAATACGCCGCGCCAATATGAAACGAGTTAGCACACACAAGACACGTCGATGTGGCAGTAAATAAGGCGTGTTGAAGTGTAACAGGGTGCCTTTTGAAAACACCAAAGGGAAACATTTATGCAACCGCTGGCAACGCACCACAAGAAGTCAGGAGCGTCTTATACAATACTTACTAAGTTATTCAACTTCTACCCTGTGGTGTAGCGTCTTCTACCTTACTTAGTCAGTTCTCTTCTGTCTTCAGGTGTAGCGTTTTCTACTTTATTTAGTCGCCCGGATTCCACCCTGCGGTGTAGCGTCTTCTACTTTACTTTACTTAGTCGCTCAACTTCTACCCTAAAGTGTAGCGTCTTCTACCTTACTTAGTCACTCATGTGTTACCCTAGCTAACTTAGTCAGTTCTCTTGTGTCTCCAGGCGTTTTCTACCTTATTTAGTCGCCCGGATTCCACATTGGAGTGTAGCGTTTTCTACCTTACTTAGTCGCTCCTCTTCTACCTCGGGATGTAGATCTTGTCTCTTTATTGTGCTTCAAGATTTTACAGGACGGGAAGGCTTGCCCAATTCCATTCACTAATTGTCTCTTGCGGCAAGTATGCCAGTTTGCTATTTTGCTATTCTTTCGTCATCTTTATCAGTCCCCGTGCGTATTTTGCAAACTCCACATTTCTGATATTGATTTCAACTTTTTCCTGTTTCTCGAATACGAGAGTTGTACTATCAATGAAAACATTTGTTAAAGCATAGCTCAAACACTGCACTTGGCTTACCCTATCTAACTTTTAGGAAAGTCTTGATTCCAATCATTTGTTGAGGCATAGAGGAAACACTGCATTTCGCTTACCATGAATAGCTCCCCGGACAGACTTGATTCCAATCATTTGTTGAGGAATAGAGGAAACACTGCATTTCGCTTACCATAACTAGCTCCCCGGACAGACTTGATTCCAATCATTTGCTGAGGCACAGAGGAAACACTGCGTTTGGCTTACTTTATCCAGCATTTAGGAAATACATTAGAATATGGCCGGCAGCAGAAAGCAACCTCCATCTTCGCTCTGGATGAGGTCTGGAACCACTACGTAGCAGAAAGTCATGGCTGTGGCGGACCAACAAAATCGGCCTGAGAAGGTTAAGCGAATGTTATTAGTATTGCTCATAATTATCTGTTGAAGAATAGGTTAAAAACTGTCTTTTACGCACCCTAGATTTTAGTACAATTTTAGTTCTAATAATTTTGGAAAAACATACGCATCACTGAATCTGGCTCCTTGGAAAGCCAGAACCCAGTCATTAATTGTGTGGTTTCGTAGCAATGGCTTTTACCTGTTCTGGTTGCCAGTGCAAGGTACATTCCTCTTTAGTTGTTTAGAACGATGTATCAGGTAAGAAAAAGTGAACCTATTCTGTTTTCCCCAGAAACCACAGACAAATATTATTCTCATGTTGAATTGGTTGTTAACCATTTTTTGCCGTTTTCAATTGTTCATTTCAGTATATGAACTCGATGATTGTTCGAGCGATAAAAGAGCTCATGTTAAAATATTCACAACCAGAGTAAACGATTCAATTGTTGCCAATATCAAAAATGACATCCGTAGGCGTTACGTTTGTTCCATTTTTTTAAATGATTCCACTTAATTCTTTCCCTCTCTGTGACCGACTCCTTCGTTTGATTGCGGAATGTAATGATATCTGCGCGAGGCACGAGCTGAAATAATGAATATTTCATGAGCTCGCTTATTAGAGAAGATTACGTCATAATTTCACCCGAATGGTACTCGGGGAAGAATGAATTGTAACTTAACTTAACATCATGATACGGGTTTAGAAGACTCTGCAGAGTATGTATAAAACCAGTTTCATTTGATTCATGTGGTCTAAATATACATAAGCGCAACAAATATATTATTGAATGTATTAATTGTTCCTGCCTCCACTATTTCCTGTGGCAATACATTTCAAGCATGGTATCTGACTAACAAAATATGTTCTGTCCACTGATCTTGACCTTTCTTTAATTAATTTGTTTTGTGGCCTTCTCCATTTGTTCTTGTATGCGGCATTATTTTGAAAAAAAATGTATATAGTCTAATCTATCCTTTCGTTTTATTATGGTATAACCTTCTATTAAATCACTGCGAACTCTTCTCTTTTCTAAACACTGTAGGCTGGTTTTTCAGTGTTTTCTGATAACTGTAGTCCTTGAATCCCACTATCAGTTTTGTCGTTCTTCTTTGTATCATTTCCAGCATGACCCCTCTACGATAAGTACCCCACACCTGTACACAGTACTCTAATATAGGTCTAACTAATGCTTTATACAGTTTGACAATCACTTCTTTGCTCTTATATTTAATATTTCTTTGTAACATACCTAGCGTTGCATTTCTCTTATTCACTGCTGCTTGGACTTGCTCAGAGCTTACCTGTATGATCTATTATAATCCCTATGTCTCTTTCCTTTCTTTCTTTCTAATATTGCTCTTTCTGTAATTATGTTTCAAATCGGATCTGCCCATGTGGGTGACTGTACATTTATTTATATTAAACTCCACATGCCAGCCCCTAGACTATTCCAACAGTGTAACTAAATCTGCACTCAATATATCAACTTTTGCTTAAGATGAGACACTTCTGCGTAGTTTTGTTCTGCGTTGAATGCGTCGACTGTAACCTGCAAACCGGTTAACTCACTACAGCCGCTTCTAGATTGTTAAGAATAGGTTTAGTTGTGTAAGGTGACAAAAGAGGGTTGTGAATGAAACTAACACCCTCATTATATAAAACCATATGCTTTGAAAAGGCTGAGATATTCTCGGATTCAGGGTTCATGTAAACATGAATCTATGTTTAACGTGGACAGAAAAGTTTAATCGAATTATTTTTTAATCTCGGAAGAGTGAAATGGTAGTCTTATAAATGTTCGGCAACTTCGTAGCACCATTAAATCAAATGAATTGAAACACTTCAATTCCCTGCGGAGCATAGGTCATCAACAGATACTCGCCGTCTTTCCGTTTTGTCACATCATTTCCAGCACAACCCTCCCACTCCCTCTATCCTGCTGTTTGTAGGTTTCCTTTCTCCGTGAGTGATTATGTATGCGTTTACTTCTGTGCCTTGATGATTCAAGAACAGTGGCCGCCTTGTAATACTATCAGCTGGTTTCCGTAACGTGTGTCCAACCCATCGCCTTCTCAGTACGCCTACCCCTACTGGCATATGTTTAGTTGTTTTCCCACGGTTCTATATTATTGACTTTATCATAGCACTTTATTCCTTCAGGCATCTATATATGAAATCTGGATGATTTTAGTTGTACTTTTACTTGTTCACCCTGTTCATGAGACATATAATAAATAGGTCGGACTTGACATTAGAGTCGAAAATGTGTATTTTTGTGGCGGACTTAATCTCTTTTGATATCCGTAAATTTTGAAGAGCATTTTTTATTTTTTTATTTTGCGTTCGCCTTATCTCTCTATTCCCCAAAGCAGGGTGCGTTGCACTGCAGTTTTTATTGTACGCCTTTCGACCCAGTGCAACCGACTTCGGCATAAATTTTATGTAAGTGTCTGCTTCCTCCTGTATTTTCTAAGGGTTTGCGTTCCCTGGGTAACGGACGGTGCTGTGATGGGGATCGAACCCAGAACTTTTAGACCACGCCGTTCACACTTCGAAAGGCAAAAGCAACCATCCTAGCTTTTGAATTCTTCAAATTGATATCTATATCAGTACCAAGGATCTTGTCTAAATTGTTAACAAGATATTTGAATGAATCTACATGTCGTTGTATGATCGAATTGAGATTACTGGATATTGCTCTGTGTCATATGTTATTATTAAAGCTGCTAATTAAAGATCGCTTGTACTAGAAGTCAGAAAGAAGTGAACATGCTAGATCTGTGTTCTTCCTCCCGTAGAAAATTCATACGTGTCGTATCAAAGTGTTGCCCCCCGTGTAGGATATATCAGGCGACAAAAACAGGAAATAAAATAAAATGGGAACATTCGTCCCTAGCCCAATATTTTTCTTCTATCTGGAGAATGTAATGGTTTGGGGAATGAAGCCTCTTGCTCCTGAAAGAAATAAAGTAAGAAAGAAAGAGGGAGAGAGAGAGAGAGAGAGAGAGAGAGAGAGAGAGAATGAGCAAGATAATCAAAAAAACATTGTGTTTATATATATATATATATATATATATATATATATATATATATATATATATATATATATATATATGCCAGGCGTGTTGAAGAAGAATCCGACTTTCACTTTCATTTTTTGTGTGGAAACAAATGACGCAAGGGTGTTGTCATTCGGCATGGAGGTATAGGAAACCTTCATAAGCATGCGTTAATTTTTGTCCGCTTGCATCTTCCGGCAGTCGCTGGCAGTCAGGCTTTCAGTGGTGAGTGTATTGAACATCCGTCTGGTTTTCATTCCCCACGAAATGACGGAAAGAATATAGCAACAGTGTTGCATTTACATTTTTTTTCAAAAGCTAGGCGATAATCAAGTGAAAAATCGTTCAGAAGATTACTAAGGCTTTTGGTGACAACGTCTTAATCATCATACACATTGAGGAGTGATACAATCACTTCAAAGATGGTTGCAGCTCAGTAGAAGGCGGTTCATTTTCCGGTAGACCATCAGCAAGCCGAAATGATGAAAGCATTGACTATTGCTCTTCAACAGGTCCATGAGTTCAAGTATTTAGGCATTATTTTTACGGCAGACGGTAGGATCAACAGGGAAATTGAGACAAGTCAAAAAGCATCTGCGGTGACTTTTCAGCTGTCCCCACTGCCTAGACACCCGATCATTAGTTTGACAACAAAGTAACAGCTGATAAACAGTTTATTTATGTCGATTCTGTGCTACCAGTGCCAAACATGACCTCTGTCAAGGGCGAGCGAGAGCAGAATTTCGACTTGCGAAATGAAGTGTTTGAGGAAAGTCATCTGTTTTACTAGAAAAGACAGAATGCGGAACGACGACATTCGAAGTATGGTCGGCACTACGGCTTGTGTCGAATACATTTCCTGGAAGAAAATAAGTTGGTTTGGTCATTTCATGAGAATGCATCCTCATCATCTTCCACTGATGGCTTACAATGCTGGTAGATCTCGATATATGGCAAGAGGTGACCGCGAGGTAGATGGATAGAGGACATTAGAATGATTGTGCAACAACAAGAGCTCACATTAACCTATGCAATGCACTTTGCGCAGGATAGACGACTTAAGCTCCCCACCACGCTAAACGGCAAAAGTGGAAAGAAAACAAACTATGTACGGGCCTTGGTCTTACAGAACCGTCATGTCACCCTCCGAGAACTTGTGGAGGAGATGGGGATAAGCATTGGTTTGGTATTCTCCGTTTAAGTGAGGATTTGGCTATGCTGAGAGTGTCCGTGAAATTCATGTCGAGGCTATAATGATGGAGCAGAGACAACTCCGTCTGGAAGTCGTACAGCGTATGCTGGACTGCACATACGGCGACCCTGACTTCTTGTAAACTGGGATCACTGGTGATGAGTCTTGAGTTTATGGGTACGATTCGGAAACCAAGCTGCAGTCGTCACAGTGGAAACATTCATCATCCCAATGGCCGAAAAAAGCGAGGCAGGTGCATAGCAATGTCAAGGTCAGGTTGACCGTTTCCATTGACTCCCGTGTAGTTGTGCATCATGAGTACGCATCACAAGGACCACAATATTACCAAAGGGCACTACCTGCAGGTGATCCGTGGCTAACGACACTGATACTGATAGTTTGTGTACTGGCTAACGACACGGATACCGATAGTTCGTTTACTGGCTAACGACACGGATACCGATAGTTCGTTTACTGGCTAACGACACGGATAGTCCGTGTACTAGCTAACGACACTGATAGTTCGTGTACTAGCTAACGACACGGATAGTTCGTGTACTAGCTAACGACACGGATACTGATAGTTCGTGTACTGGATAGCGACACGGATAGTCCGTTTACTGGCTAACGACACGGATAGTTTGTGTACCAGCTAACGACACGGAAAGTTCTTGTACTAGCTAACAACACGGATACTGATAATCTGTGTACTGGCTTAAGACACATATACTGATAGTTCGTGTACTAGCCACCGACACAGATAGTTCGTGTACTAGCTAACGACACAGACACTGATAGTTCGTGTACTGGATAACGATATGGATGGTTCGTGTACTTGCTAACGACATGAATACTGATAGTTCGTGTACTGGCTAACAACACGAATACTGATAGCTCGTGTACTTGCTAACGAGCAGAATACTGATAGTTCGTGTACTGGCTAACGACACGGATAGCTCGTGTACTGGCTAAAGACACGGACAGTTCGTATACTAACTAACGACAAAGATAGTTCTTGTACTAGCTAATGACACGGATACTGACAGTTCGTGTACTGGTTAACGTCAAGGATAGTTCTTGTACTAGCTAAGGACACGGAAAGTTCTTATACTAGCTAACGACACGGATAGTTCTTGTACCTATCTAACGACATGGATACTGATAGTTCGTGTACTAGCTAACGATACAGATACCGATAGTTCGTGTACTGGCTAACGACACAGATAGTTCCTGTACTAGCTAACGACACGTATAGTTCGTGTACTGGCTAACGACACGCATACTGATAATTCGTATACTAGCTAACGACATGGATACTGATTTCGTGAACTAGCTAACGACACGGATACTGATAGTTCGTGTACTGGCTAACGACACGGATACTGATAGTCTGTGTACTTGCTAAAGACACATATACTGATAGTTCGTGTACTAGCTAACGACACGGATAGTTCGTGTACTAGCTAACGACACGGACACTGACAGTTCGTGTACTGGATAACGATATGGATAGTTCGTGTACTGGATAACGATATGGATAATTTGTGTACTACCTAACGACACGGATACTGATAGTTCGTGTACTGGATAACGACAGAGATACTGATATTTCGGGTACTGGCTAACGACACGGATACTGATAGTTTGTGTACTGGCTAACGACACGGATACTGACAGTTCGTGTACTAGCTAACGACACAGATACTGATAGTTCGTGTACTGGCTAACGACACGGATACTGATAGTTCGTGTACTGGATAACGACACGGATACTGATAGTTCGTGTACTAGCTAACGACACAGATACTGATAGTTCGTGTACTGGCTAACGACACTGATACTGATGGTTCGTGTACTGGCTAATGACACGGATAGTTCGTGTACTAGCTAACAACACTGATAGTTCGTGTACTAACTAACGACACGGATACTGATAGTATGTGTACTGGCTAAAGACACGGATACTTATAGTTCGTGTACTGGCTAACGACACGGATACTGATAGTTCGTGTACTGGCTAAAGACACGGATACTTATAGTTCGTGTACTAGCTAACGACACGGATACTGATAGTTCGTGTACTGGCTAACGACACGGATACTGATAGTTCGTGTACAGGCTAATGACACAGACAAATTATAGTTTTTTTTAACTCGCTTTATGTAAGAGCACATATAATCTTAAAGATGTTCATGTTGTCAGTGATGAAGTGTTAGAGTCTTCATCATGCTAGGCCTCATCGATTTATATAGTGAGGTGCGCCGGTTGACTTTTTTTGTTGTTTCTACTGTAACAGTTGCAGTTAATGCTGTTCATAACATCACCTGCATTTTGGTTAGGTATTCTTGACGACATTCTTTGCTGGGGGGTTTCGTTGACTCTCATCACATCCAGTGGCGTACTTGAGACGATAGATAACTGCTCTACTTACTGTAGTGCAATGGAAGGTCTCTCAGTAATCTCACAACATTATGGATCAAAGTGTCAATCAATCCATACCTCGTCAAGCAGACTGCCATAAACATCGAATTTTAAGGAAGAACTGATGATAAACAGTAGGAGTCTTGATTACTATGTTTCAATTAAACCTGACTAACAAAGTCTGATCAGTATGTTTTATTTGACCCTGACTAACATAATCTGATCATTATGTTTTATTTGACCCTGACTAACATAGTCTGATCATTATGTTTTATTTGACCCTGACTAACATAGTCTGATCATTATGTTTTATTTGACCCTGACTAACATAGTCTGATCAGTATGTTTTATTTGACCCTGACTAACATAGTCTCATCATTATGTTTTATTTGACCCTGACTAACATAGTCTGATCATTATGTTTTATTTGACCCTGACTAACATAGTCTGATAAGTATGTTTAACCCGACCCTAACCGGTAGGGAGCCGCGTAGCGCAGTGGTTAGCGAGCTGGCTTCGAATCTGAGTGGTCCTGGGTTCATTCCCCAGTTGAGTCGGTCATGTTTTTTCAGACCGCAATGGCTCCCGGGTCGACCAAGCCTTAAATGGGTACCGGCTCACGCCGGGAAGTAAAAGCAGCGAAGGAGAGGAGATGGCTACCTCTCTCATATAACCGAGCCTTTGAAATGTAAGATCGCTCACCACCCCTACTTTAACCGGTATAGTCTGATCATTATGTTTCACCTGACCGGACTTTGGTCTTCTCTTCCAGCTATACAAGTAGACCAGCTGGGTAGACTAGAGTAAGCCAATTAGCGGGAGCGAACCCACTACTTTTGTTTGCTAGAAATAATCCATTCACTCTTTCCCTCATAGTTGCATTTTAGTAAAGAAAATGTTTGTCTCAAAGTAGTTACACTACTGTAGGGGAATGAATTCGTTAGAGACTTTAGTATACTATGTCAAGGTTTGTCTCACAGTAGTTAGTATACTTTAAGGGAAAGATGTCGTTAGAGATTTTAGTATACTTAAGTCAAGGTTTGTCTCACAGTAGTTAGTATACTTTCAGGGAAAGAAGTCGTTAGAGACTTTAGTATACTAAGTCAAGGTTTGTCTCACAGTAGTTAGTATACTTTCAGGGAAAAAAGTCGTTAGAGATTTTAGAATACTTAAGTCAAGGTTTGTCTCACAGTAGTTAGTATACTTTCAGGGAAAGATGTCGTTAGAGATTTTAGTATACTTAAGTCAAGGTTTGTCTCACAGTAGTTAGTATACTTTCAGGGAAAGAAGTCGTTAGAGACTTTAGTATACTAAGTCAAGGTTTGCCTCACAGTAGTTAGTATACTTTCAGGGAAAGAAGTCGTTAGAGATTTTAGTATACTTAAGTCAAGGTTTGTCTCACAGTAGTTAGTATACTTTCAGGCAAAGAAGTCGTTAGAGACTTTAGTATACTAAGTCAATTTTGTTTCTTCTTCTTCT
Organism: Ariolimax columbianus; assembly: GCA_036924085.1. NCBI lineage: Eukaryota > Metazoa > Mollusca > Gastropoda > Stylommatophora > Arionidae > Ariolimax > Ariolimax columbianus. The sequence continues at coordinate 42,235,729 of JAVGWX010000014.1, forward strand.
TCATCGTACGCAGTCAGACAGGAACCATTAAATTTTTCGAAAAAGGCAGCGGTCATCCTGAGGCTGTCGACACTGCCATAGAGCTTGTCTAGTGTTGCCACTGGTGATGGCCACATCTGCTCTCTCTGATCCTCGTATGTCGGGCAGTTTTGCTCAGCGGTCATTTTCCCGGTACCACACGGGCATTCGTCGGTGCCACCTATCTTCAATTTGTTGAATAGGTGGTACCTCAGTCTATTGTGGCCAGTGCGAAGTCTGAAGACCACGACCTGCTCTCTTCTGTTCAACTGGTAATAGGCATCGTTTTTGGTGTAGCCAGTATGTTCGGTTTCCCATTTGGTCACGTATCTAGCTCTAATAAGCCGTTTTGACTCTTCGTATGTCATACTAGTATCTGGTTGTGGTAGTTTTGCACCTTCTTTTGCCAGTATGTCTGCCTCCTCGTTGCCTTGGATGTTGCAGTGAGATGGAACCCACTGCACCACTATCCTTTTTGGTGCGGACTGCTGGCATAGTTGACAGAGCACTGCTCTTAAATCATTAAGTTCAGTATTTTTCTGGCTTTTTAGTGATGTGACTACGGCCAGAGCATCTGTGAGCAGGACAATTTTTTTTTTCGTTTTTTTTTTTTCGTTTACCTTGTTTCTCTAATCCCCAAAGTGGATGTGCGTTGCACTGTGGTTTTATTTTGCGCCTATCGGCCCAGTGCATCCGACTTCAGCATGCATTTTATGTAAGGGTCTGCTTCCTCCTTCGTTTTCTAAGGGTTTGCTTCCACGGGGTAACGGCCGGTGCTGTGATGGGGATCGACCCCAGCACCTGCCGGTTGTGAGCCGTGCCACTTAACCACTAGGCCACGCCGTCCTAGGACTATGTGGCTTTCATTACTTTTACCTGTCACCATTTCTTCCACTGCCACCCTCAGTGCCTCTGCTCCGCTCTGAAATTGCTTGTGTATTTTCCAGTAGCGAATGACAGTGTTTTTTTTCTGCCATTTGGTAGGTTCAGAAATGCTCCCGCCCCTCCCTTCTGTGTTGTATTTGTTACGGAACCGTCGGTGTATGCATGAGTCCAGTCCATGCTTGGGTAGTTTTCCGTTATGTAACTCAGGGTAGTATCTCTTCTTTCTTTTTCAGACTGGCAGTTTTTGTTTCCAATACTTGGTATATTTTCTACCACCTCTGGAAATATATGCTGCCTCCAGGTATGTTTTCGTACAGTAGGGATAGACTTTAGTGTTAGTGCGTTCAAGGGGTTTTCGTGCATCTTTGCTTTGGCTATTTCTGCAAAGTTTCTTCGCTTTAGTTTCCCATTTCCGAAATTGTTTAGTCTCTGGTGCGTTGGATGGTTAGTCAGTCTTCTGAGTTTCTCTGCTTGCTGCTGGGCTCTGCAGTCTCTTCTGTCTGTTATGGATTGCAGTTTTGTAATCTTTTCAAGTTCTACAATTGGCGTTGACTTCATGCCTCCTGTTATAACTCTCATGGCTTGGTTTTGGAGTTTGCTAATGTTATCGAAGTTCGCCTTTGCTGCTGTTGTCCATGCCGAAATGCCATACTCAAGAACTGGTCTTACTCTTCCAGTGTACAGTTTCTTTGGTATACTTTCGTATGCTCCCAAGCTTGTGCCAGCAAGTTTCCTCATGATTGCCATTCTTTCTCTGGCTCTCATTCGGTTTCTCTCGATCTGACTTTTCCATGTCATGCACCGATCAAATGTGACTCCCAAGTCAAGGTTTGATTCATAGTAATTACACTACTGTAGGGGAATGAAGACGTTAGAAACTTCAGCATAATAAGTCAACGTCTTTCCCATATAAGTTACACTATTGTCAGGGAATGACGTCATTAGGGATATAATTAGGGGTATAATAAGTCAACGTTGTTCCCATATAAATTACACTCAGGTCTCAGGTCATCCCGTACCCGGTGAGGTTGTTGGGGCACACATGAAGACATCCTCACAACACCACGCCATCATTCTCTGTCAACGGCTACTGCCTGTGCCTCTTCTGGTCGGAGATTGGTCCATTCTGTAATGTTGTCCTCCCACCTCTTTTTGGGATGGCCTCTTCGTCGTCCGCTTTGCAGCTTTCCATGAAGGATCGTTTTTGCAAGACCATTTGATCTCGATATGTGCCCGTACCAAGCGAGTTTCCTTCTTTTGACAGTTGCCAAGAGGTCTTCAAAAGGTCATATTGCTGTTGTAATTCTATTTCGTATTTCCTCATTTGTAACTCGATTTTTGTTCGTGTCGTTTAAAAGTCTTCGGGAACATCTCATCTCCAAGACCTGTATCCTTCGCTGAAGGTCAGCTGTAACTGTCCATGTCTCCCAAGCATAGAGGACTATTGACAGGACCAGTGTACGCATTAATATGATTTTCGTTCATAGTGCTAACCGTTTATCTTGCCAGATGTTGTTATGCCGTGCAAGCGACGCTATTGTCTGTGCTATTCTGGCCAACACCTCACATTTTGATCCTTCATCACTGACAATTGAACCCAGATATTTAAAACGGTCAACCACTTCGAGTTCTTGAACATGAGCTTTTATCCTGGAGATGCTGGAAAAACAGATGGAGACCGTAGTGGAGATACTGGAAGGTTAGATGGAGACATTACGAGAGATGCAGGAAAGACATATGGAGACAGTAGTGGAAATGCTGGTAAGGATATATGAAGAAAGTAGTGGAGATACTGGAATGACAGATGTAGATAGTAATGGATACTGGACGGGTAGATTGAGATATTAAAGGAGATGCAGGAAAGACATATGGGGACAATAGTGAAGATGCTGGTAAGGATATATGAAGAAAGTAGTGGAGATACTGGAATGACAGATGGAGACATTACGGTAGATGCTGAAAGGACAAATGGAGACATTAAGGGAGATGCTGGAAGGACATATGGTGACAGTAGTGAATATGTAGGAAGGTCAGATGGAGAAAGTACTGGAGATACTAAACGGGCAGATCGTGACAGTAGTGAATATGTAGGAAGGTCAGATGGAGAAAGTACTGGAGATACTAAACGGGCAGATCGTGACAGTAGTGAATATGTAGGAAGGTCAAATGGAGAAAGTACTGGAGATACTAAACAGGCAGATCGTGACAGTAGTGAATATGTAGGAAGGTCAGATGGAGAAAGTACTGGAGATACTAAACGGGCAGATCGTGACAGTAGTGAATATGTAGGAAGGTCAGATGGAGAAAGTACTGGAGATACTAAACGGGCAGATCGTGACAGTAGTGAATATGTAGGAAGGTCAGATGGAGAAAGTACTGGAGATACTAAACGGGCAGATCGTGACAGTAGTGAATATGTAGGAAGGTCAAATGGAGAAAGTACTGGAGATACTAAACGGGCAGATCGTGACAGTAGTGAATATGTAGGGAGGTCAAATGGAGAAAGTACTGGAGATACTAAACGGGCAGATCGTGACAGTAGTGAATATGTAGGAAGGTCAGATGGAGAAAGTACTGGAGATACTAAACGGACAGATCGTGACAGTAGTGAATATGTAGGAAGGTCAGATGGAGAAAGTACTGGAGATACTAAACGGGCAGATCGTGACAGTAGTGAATATGTAGGAAGGTCAAATGGAGAAAGTACTGGAGATACTAAACGGGCAGATCGTGACAGTAGTGAATATGTAGGAAGGTCAGATGGAGAAAGTACTGGAGATACTAAACGGGCAGATCGTGACAGTAGTGAATATGTAGGAAGGTCAGATGGAGAAAGTACTGGAGATACTAAACGGGCAGATCGTGACAGTAGTGAATATGTAGGAAGGTCAGATGGAGAAAGTACTGGAGATACTAAACGGGCAGATCGTGACAGTAGTGAATATGTAGGAAGGTCAGATGGAGAAAGTACTGGAGATACTAAACGGGCAGATCGTGACAGTAGTGAATATGTAGGAAGGTCAGATGGAGAAAGTACTGGAGATACTAAACGGGCAGATCGTGACAGTAGTGAATATGTAGGAAGGTCAGATGGAGAAAGTACTGGAGATACTAAACGGGCAGATCGTGACAGTAGTGAATATGTAGGAAGGTCAGATGGAGAAAGTACTGGAGATACTAAACGGGCAGATCGTGACAGTAGTGAATATGTAGGAAGGTCAGATGGAGAAAGTACTGGAGATACTAAACGGGCAGATCGTGACAGTAGTGAATATGTAGGAAGGTCAGATGGAGAAAGTACTGGAGATACTAAACTTACAGATCGTGACAGTAGTGAATATGTAGGAAGGTCAGATGGAGAAAGTACTGGAGATACTAAACGGGCAGATCGTGACAGTAGTGGAGATGCTGGAAGGACGGTGACAATAGTGGAGATGATGTAAGTACAGATGGAGAAAGTAGTGAAGATACTTGAAGGACAGATGGAGACATTAAGGTAGATTCTGGAAGGACAGTTGGAGACGGTAGCGAAGATACTATAAGGACATATGGAGACAGCAGTAGAGATGCCGGAAGGACAGATGGAGACAGCAGTAGAGATGCCGGAAGGACAGATGGAGATAGTAAAGGAGATGATGGAAGGAGAGATGGAGACAATAATGGAGATGCCGGAAGGACATATGGAGACAGTATGAAATGTGGTCCACAATTACTCAGATCTGAGACTGGAGTTGAAGTATTCGTATCATGTTACGCCGATGTACACTGTTAGCCATCTAGACCCGGTCGTTTAGGTCGTCTAATCATTTCGCGCTTCGTTCGTCTGTTAGTCAGTTTGGAGAAGAGTGAAGTTATATGTTAATGTCACGCCACGACCCCCTGTTAGCCAGTATTGAGACTGGTGTAAAAGTCTAGTGGTAATGTCACGCCACTCTCCTCTGTTAGTCAGAATCGGAGACTGGTGTTGAAGTCGTCTGACAATATCATGCCACTATCCTCTGTTAGTTAGTCCAGAGACTGGCGTTGAAGTCTTATTGACTATGCTACGCCACTATCCTATGTTAGTCAGTTTCAGAGATCAGTGTTGAAGTTGTATGTTCATTTCACGCCACTGTCGTCTGTTCTCTGTAGTTTTCTTCAGTTACGTGACGCATTGTAGTCCTATAACAAACACTGCTTCCGGGGATGAATTGTTAAAGACTTCATTGTGGAAGACCACATCTTGTTTTTATAAAATAAGATAAACCAGTTTCGTTCCTTGCTCATTTGCTTTCCCTAGCAGCAATCTAGAAACCCATTTACAGCTTGGTAAATGTGAACGTGTCGATCACAGGGATCAATCCCAGTGCCTATGCCTCGAGTAGCGAACGATCTACCACTCTGTTCTATAAATGATCCATTTAATCATCATAATAATTTAACTTGTCACTCCAGAATGCGAGACATAGATCCATCGATTGCCTGTAACCGGGTCCTGCTGTGGGAAGATTTGAATTGTAACAAGCATGACTACGAGCTGCTGGGCATAGAAATGGCTATTTCATCCTGTAAATACCCTAAGCCACAACAACCTCAAAAAATATGGACAAGTCAGATACATGCTCAAACATCTAAAACAGTGCCAACAGCGTGAGACGAGAGATTGTGGCGTGTATTTTCTGAAAACCTGTGCTCCAATCGGAGCTGACAAGATTTTAGTAGATTAAATCAGATTTGAGAGAATTCTGAATCAGATTGTTTGCAGGGAGTTTCAGTTGCAATGGTTTTTATTGTGGTGAGGTTGCTAGCTACAGCCACATCCATCTCAAGTCGTTTTGTATACTTAGTGAAAGAAAATGTGGTAGTCTTTCCTTGATACAATTGATTTCTTTATTACGACGACCAGGATAAGGAGATAATCATCATCGAATCCCTGGGGTTAGCTGGTTGGTTATTAATCTAGCAGCCTGCAGGTTCTTGCCCTTTGGCCCAATGCCATATAATGGTATATGCAAGTGTCTGTGAGCTGTTGTTTAGTTCCGTACATAATGTTTCATTTGCCTGACCTCGGAGGAAGAAGCTCTTTCCTACCTCCGTCAGGCGGCGGACATACAAAAATATGGTGTTCATTATTTTCATAGGGATGTGTGGACAAACAACACTCTGGTGTATGATCTGGTTGGATTCTGTTTAGGTGTGTGAGCTGATGGCAAAGTCGTAATATAGTGATTTGATCTCTCCTTTTGTTTTGAGGTTGATGTTGTCTTTGGGATTTGGGAATGACAATGTGTTTGTAGATATGTCTCCCAGTATTTCTCATTGCTCATCTATTCAGTCACGGCTCTTTAATCTCAGTCTTTAATAGTTGTTTGAACTGTCGGTAGGGTTGTTGGTGAGAATTGTTGTTCTTGACTTGATCCCTTCTTAGCCAGTGTGGCTGACTTGTCATTGACAGATGTATTTGTGTTGACAGGGATCAACTATTACATACTTGTACAACTATTCTGACTTTAAATAATGTAATAATCTAGGTGATAGCAATGGATATTTGGCAATGTGATACTCACAATTACCACGGTCTTCTTGAGATCGGATGTCATACGATGAGTCTATAAAGCTAACGATGTTTTGGCCCTTTTGTGGAAAGGTACCACATGCAATCTTCAAGTGGCACAATGCTTCTTATAGTAATGGTATTTCTTTTCCCAATTTGCGGAGACATATAGTCTGAGAAATTGAGTGGTAGAAGCCAAGGAAGTATAGTAAAATGAAGTAAAGATCCCGTCCCGTCATGCGGCGCATAGGAAATGTAGTGTTAGAAGCATATTGTTTTGTAACCCACGGCACTTAGAGGATGATGGGGTCTGTATCACATCGGCCACCTTTACTTTCCGGACTGAACCGGTGTCAATTTAAGGCTGGGTCGACACGTGAGCGATTGCGGTCTGAAAAAAAACATTTCCGTTTCGCTACGCGGCTTCATGGGAGTATAGCCGAAGAATTCACCGAGTTCTTTCTCGTCTAGTTTGGTGTTCGTCATGACAAGGTCGTTGTGTCGTAGTGTACAGCGAGGATGCGACGTCGAGCGCCTTTCGATTCGTCCCACTCGATTCTCACTGGCGTTTTTGGGTATCGGATTTGCCCTGCCTTTGCGATCCCATTCCTTATACAGACTTCACTAGTGACTAGTATAGTTTATATCCATGCCAACTACTTGTAGAGTGAATAGGGTATAGGTCAGTTGTGGTTAGCTGACCCTAGTGGTTGGTTGGTTATTGATCCAGCGGTGTGCGGGCATCTGTTATTTGGCCCAATGCCATATACTACTATCTGCAAGTGTTTCTGAGCTGCCGTTTAGTTACGAGTAATGCATTCCTTATGTCTGAGGTTGTTATTATTTCGAATGTCCACAATGAGTAGGTTTACTCTTTTGTGCGCCCTGAAAAGGACGTTAAGTGGCAGGTTACAGTCGCTTTCCTCACCTCCTGAGCCTGATAATGAAGGTGGACCGAGATCACCCAGGTGATTGTTTTATACTTGGTATCATTTACGTGGCGTTCACTACTATGGGGATCTCATCGATCCATCACCCCGTTAGTCAGGCTGTCATGAAACAGTACATTTACAGAGACGGCTACAAAGAAGTCGAGGTGCCGGACGTTGTGCCTGACCAGCCGTTAGGCGTCCTCTCCGGTCTCGGAGAAAGAAGCTCTTTCCCAACACCGGTTAGCCCCGGACACTCAAACAGATGGTGTTCACGTTTAATAGGGATGTGTACGCACCGGCAATCTGGAGTACGTTCTGACCCTGAAGCAAACAGTCAGCTATGAGTCGATGGCTGCTGTCAGCTCATTTTATGCACCAAGTTTAATGTCAAGTCGTATCATACTTAAGTCTACCCAGCTGTAAATGATTACTTGACTTCCAGTTCTAGAAAACAAAGAATGATAGAAACCGGTCGCACAATCCAATAAAAATAGTTTTAAAAGTCCCAAACAATGCATTCAGAAGAACAAGCACAATGTCTTGTTATTATAGAAAAGCAGGGAAAAGCCATGCTTGGGGCGTTATAGTATAGCAACAGCTTTCTTCCTGGCCCAGAAATCTAATCCATACTCAGCCGGTTTTTGACTTTTTGTAAACTACATGGCTTGAAAGCCATGAATTGTACAGTCTTCTACCACGGTGGGATATCATGATACATTTAAGCTATCAACTCAATACACTTGAAAAAGACGGATTTATTTCTGTATATTGAGCCATATTTTATTGACAAATCCTTCCAGCTTTGCGGCCCTTATGCGAAGTTGATTTTAATTGTGTTTTTAAGTGTAAATTCAAACAAAGTATTACGGATTTATTAGAAAACCTTGTTATTTGGAAACCGATACCGCAATCTGGTGTACACTGACGCGATTTAATCTTTCCACGGGTTTCGCAATAGCGAACAAAACATGGCGAACGCAATATGGCGGTATGAGCAGCTAGAAGTGTGGACTCGTGTTGAGGCAGTGTTACCCAAGCACGGATCGATTGGTGTCCGTCCAATAGGGATACGTGGTACAATGAGTGCCACGTTCTTTGATCGAAAGGCGGGGCAAGTGATCGACAGGGAAGTTTACAGGAAGCATGGGGAGAGTTCGCCGCACGAGCGCTGTTAGAACAAGGATTGGCCGTGTATACAATGGGAACTGATCCACTTCTTCTTCTCTTCTTTTTCTTCTTCTTCTTCTTCTTCTTCTTCTTCTTCTTCTTCTTCTTCCTTCTTTTTCTGCTCCTATTTCTTCCACTCTTACTTTTTCTTCGTCCTTTCCTCTTCGTTATTCTCATGTTTCTACTTCTTCTCTTCCTACCCGTCCGTCTACCTCTACTTCTCTACATTCTTCTTCCTCTCTGCTTCTACTTCTCCTTCTTCCTCTATTTCTTCCACTTATCTTCATCCATATCGTACATCGTCTTCTTATAGTCGTCCTTCTCTTTCTTTTCCCCATTATCTTTCATCTTCGTCGTCTCCTACTAGGTACCCACCTCCTCTGTTATATTGTTGGTCTCCCCCTTATTCCTTTTCTCCTCTCCTCTCTCTTTCATCTTCTTCTTTTTATCCTCTTCTTTCTATTTCATCTTCTTTCTTTTTCCTCTTCTTTCTCTTTAATTTTCTTATATTTCTCCTCTTCTTTCTCTTTCATCTTTTATCTTTTCCTTCTTCTCAACAGCCCTCTCCTCCTTCTTCCCTGTGATTTTCTTTGTCTTCTCCTTCTTCTCAACCTCATTCTCTTTCATATTGCTGGTCTGCTCCACCTGCTCCTTCTTCTTCCTCTTCTTCTTCTTTCCCTTCTTCGTCTCCTTCCCTTCATCTTCTTCGTCTTCTCCTTATTTGTCTTCTTACCTTCATCTTCGTATCCTCCACCGATCCTTTTTCTCCTACTCCTTCTCTTTCTCCTTCTCCTACATTGTCCTTCTCCTTCATCCTGTCTCTCTCTTCTTCATATGTTTCTTCTTCTTCAAATTCTAAAGAAAAGAGAACTTTCACTAACGGTTTCTGTGTTTGTATATAGGATATTGTTTCTACAGCTATCGTTGGAATTCTTTTTCTTCTTCTTCTTCTTCTTCTTCTTCTTCTTCTTCTTCTTCTTCGTACGCTGTCAGATGTCAACTTGAATTTGTTCGAAGAAAGCAGCTGTCATCCTGAGGCTGTCGAAACTGCCATAGAGCTTGTCTAGTGTTGCCACTGGTCATGGCCACATGTGCTTTCTCTGGTCCTCATCGTTGGAATCCAAGACTACTATTCCACATTCATTTGGTGAAGAGGAAGTGTCCAGGTCCTACATGAGCTGGAGACTCTTCTACACTAGATATGCTACACCGTATCGTTAATCGCCTATTAAATGATTTTCTCAATATGGATGGGGAGGGAGGAGAGAAGTGATTTTTTTAGATGGGAGGGAGTGGGGGGAGTGGTTACAAGATATAGATTTCAGAATGGTTAGAATACCAGCTTAGGACCAAGAGTCAATGGTTTAAATCTCCAGTACTATCAATTGTGTGTTTCTGTCGTTGAAATAAAAATCTAGACTGCACAGTGGGCGGTGACTGCAGGGACAAGAGATATTTATTTTATTATACATCCTCCCCTACTTTCCTGATGTTTGCAGACAGGAAAAGGTGGTGGGTGTGGAAACGGGGGAGGGGAGGGGTATTGCTCTGTTTATGCACGATTCCTCAGCGCATCTGTGACCAATCCCTGGGCTCAATAAATATGAACATCTCTAAGTAACCACGCGAATAAACTCTCATAATGATACTTTTTTTTACTTAATGAAACTATTTGTGACTTAATGATACTATTTTTTAATTAATGATACTATTATTTACTTAATCATAGTATTGTTTACTTAATTATACTATTTTTTCACTTAATGATACTATATTTTAATTAATGATACTGTTTTTTACTTAATTATAGTAATTCATACTCAATGATACTATTTTGGCCAATAAATAATATAGGACCGTTGTTAGTACCGCACATGTCGTAACAGACGACGACAGAAGGTTGTTCTTGGGGCTGGCACCCTCATCGTGTAAAACCTTTTACATGTATGCTGAAACTGTCACCGAAATTGATCAAATGCAGGCTTCCTGTAAACTGGCCAGCTGTAGTGGTGCCATCCTGCATCGCTTGACACTTACAAGCGAATGATGATTATATTTTGTTCAATGGCACATCTTGATAACGTGGTAACTTATTTCTATCTTATTCGGTATTTTGTTTTTCCCTCGTTAGTACTGTTTTCTAAGAGTGCGTTGTACTGTATTATGTGCCGAAACGACGCAGAGCATCCGACTTTACAACGACTTTTCTCACCAGCTAATCTCTCTAAAGAGCATGACCTTACGGATCCATGAATCCGAACACAAACAAGCCCGGCGTGTGGGCCGTGCCACACCCTCGCCCTTTTATTGAAACCAACGTTGTTGATGTGCGTGGACATCCATTTCTCCAACTGTGTCCAACTTCCTCATATCCTAGGGCGCTGACATTTTGTATTACCCCTCTACTAGTGTAGGGTGGTGCCTAGTTGACAGTGAGCTGGCTTATGGCTTACTAAACTAGCATTACAGCTTGCCAGGGTTCGAGTTCACGGACAGACAGAAACTAATCCGGGCCGTGTGGTTCATGCTCCTCCAGTCAATCCAGCTGTAAATAGGTACCTGACGTGTTGGTTGAGAAGGGTAAAACCAGCAGGGAAGGGAACTGGCCATCCCACCTCACCAATGCTGCGGGTTATCACATAAAGAGTTATCTTCATCTCCGGCAGCAAATGTTCCCATGGGACTGCCCTTTACCTTTAACTTACATACTAGCATGAACTGTTAATCCATCCCATTTTGTCGAATCCTTGACAGTTCATTCAAAAGATGTTATTCAAAAATGCACTTTCTTAATATTTACTAGTATAAACATATGTTAAATTCCACTCAATAGTAGTTTGTTGGCCCTTCCTCAAGATGTCGTTTCAGGGCGTTTTAAGCCGATGTTCCTGGCGGGTTTGTCCGGGAGAAATAACATATTTCTTAGTATAAATAACAGATTGTATCCAAAAACGTAATTTTATAAATATATAATCTTTATTTTTTTTCTGTTGGTTACGCTAATATATGTTTCTAGTTACCCTAACATATGTTTCTAGTTACCCTCACATATGTTTCTAGTTACGCTAATATATGTTTCTAGTAACCCTAACATATGTTTCCAGTTACGCTAACATATGTTTCTAGTTACGCTAACATATATTTCTAGTTACGCTAACATATGTTTCTAGTTACGCTAACATATGTTTCTAGTTACGATAACATATGTTTCTAGTTACGCTAACATACGTTTCTAGCAGCTAATACATGTTTCTAGTTACGCTAATATATGTTTCTAGTAATGCTAATATATGTTTCTAGTTACGCTAACATATGTTCCTAGTTACGCTAACATATGTTTCTAGTAGCTAACATATGTTTCTAGTAGCTAACATATGTTTCTAGTAGCTAATATATGTTTCTAGCAACGCTGACGCATGTTTCTATTTACGCTAACATATGTTTCTAATCTATGTTTTCCCAGTTTGCTGCTCTTAAAATATAGGGGTTCAACTACAGTGACACTGCTGAAGAATGCAGCAGCGTGTGACCAAGGGAATGGTAACTTGACTTACAGCTCTACCGGATTGGGTTCAAATCTCGCCTGGTTCGGTTTGACCGACCCGACATGTTGAAGGTATATTTATGGTATGGCTTCCTGGTTGACCCAGTTATAAATGGACACATGACAAAATCAGGTGACACTTTTAAGGAAATAGAAGAAAATGGAATAGAAGGAGGAGGAGAAGAGGAAAAGGGGGGTATAGAAGGAGGAGAAGATGACGATAATAAGGATGAATGTAAAAGTGGAGAGAAAAAGGGAGGGGAAGAGAATATTATCGAGAACAAGAAAAGAAGACTAATGCGGAGGAAATGACGACGGCGAATGAAAAAGTGGAGCAGAAATATAAGAAGAAAAAGAAGAATGAGAAAAAGGAGAAAAGGTAGAACAGCAAGAAGAAGAAGAAACAGAAGAAAAAGAAGGTGAATCAGTAGTAGGAAAATAGGAAGAAGAACAAGAAAGAAATAACGACCAACAAAAAAAGAAGAAAAACAAGATGATGAAAATGATAAAGAACGAGATGAAAAAAAAGATAATGAGTAACAGAAAAAGAAGAACAAGAAGAAGACGACAAAGCAGAAGACTAAGAAGAAGACGCATTAGAAGAAAAGAAGAAGAAGAAGTCAAAGCAAAGAAAACGAAGAAGAATAAGTAAAAAAGACGATAAAGGAGGAGGATAAGAAGAAGAAGATGAAGAATAAGAAGAAACAGAAGAAGAGAAAAACGAAGATGAAGAAGAAGAAGAAGAAGAAGAGGAAGAAGAAAAAGAAGAAGAAGAAGATGATGAAGAAAAAGAAAAAGAAGAAGAATAAGAGGAATAAGAATAAGAAGAAGCAGAAGAAGAAGAGGCAGAAGAAAAGGAATAATAATAATAATAATAATATGACGAAGAAGAAGAAGAAGAAGAAGAAGAAGAAAAAAAAGAAGAAGGAAAAAAAGAAAAAGAAAAATAAGAATTAGTAGTAGAATAATACGTGAGTCAGCTACGGAGTTCAGGCTCATGTCGCAATGTGATTTGTTCTATAAAAAATTGTCAATCTTGTATAAGCAGCCAGCACCAAAACATGTTGTGACCTGTCACAGATTAGCTGTATATCAATCTACTTATGCATGATGAAGTTGCTAACCTCACGCATACATGACATGAAACTTAACTCTCATTGTATTTTTTCCTAGTGTCGAGATTCGTTGATGACATTTACAAAGTTGAGGAATAAGGTCGCTAGTCCGTTGCAAACACCACACAGCGCGTATGGTAAGTTTTTATTTCATTTCCGAAAAGAAAAACAAAGATATGTCTTACTGAGGTTTGAACTTGTGCTCGGGATCAAGATACTGAGCAGCGTATGAGCTGCAGTGGTCAGCGACCCATAGCTGACTGTTAGCGCCAGGGCCAGCGAACCATAGCTGCCAAGACCCTTATACACCTCCACGCGGTGATCCTGGATAACAGGCTCCAGCAGGGCAGACTGGCTAAGGAGATGGGATCGAAGAGGGAATGCTAACCCGGTACTCAAAAAATGCTTGCTGAAGTCGGATGTGTTGGACCGAAAGGTGTAAATATCGCAGCCAAGCTGTAAACTACGACACAACGCATTCCGTTCTCTGGACTACATTCCGCTACTTAAGCCCTACCATGATTTGGTAGTGGAAGATTAAGAACGAACGAAGAAGAAGAAAAAGAAGAAGAAGAAGAACTTGTGCTCACTAGAACAAGTGACTGATATCCAAAATGCTTGACCTTTTCTCCTTCTCGTTATTCGCCGGTTAGGACACTCATGAAACATTGAAGTGTTCTTGTTCCTTACTCCCTGAGCATATAACAGGCGTATATTATATGTTCGGCTGTCTGTATTGCTTTTCCGCACATTCCCATTGGCGGTGGAGCCAATTTTAGGCAACGTAAGTGTCCAATCACTTTGATATGTCCCGTTCTCATGCAGAACAGAATACCATGCTCTGCTCGATCAGGACAGTGATAGTTGTCTCTCGTTTGGTCGACATGGCTTCAATGATAGTTTTCATGTTATTGTTTCTTCTTATTATTCTCGTGTTGCTCTTTCTTTTGGTGACCTAGCTGCTTTCTCTCTCTCTCTCTTTCTCTCTCTCTCTCTCTCTATCTATCTATCTATCTCTCTCTCTCTCTTTCTCTATCTCTCTCTCTCTCTCTCTCGCACACACAAACACACACACAGACACACCTCCTCGCAAGTCACAGTGTGGTGTTATATACTGTATATCTACCAATCGTGACTTTCTAATGCCTTTTCAGGATCTGGCAGTTTATTATTGAAGGCTTGGAAAACTGACAATGCATCTTTAAGAGCGAGTGTTAAGGCTACAAAGGAATGGCATCAATGACACCATGAGAAAATGGATGAAACTATTTATCATAAAACGGAAGGCAAGAATTGCCATGGTCGGTTTTAATAACAATGAATCCTCCTAAAACACGGAGTTTCTCGGAGCCCATTACTGTCTTGCGCCTTGTTCCTTCTGTGCATAAACGACGTTACCAACGGTATGTCACAAAGAAGCGAGGGTGGGTTTGTATGCTCCGTAATTAGTGGTGTGGCATGTAAAAGAAAACATCATTGCAAATAAGGGAATACATGGGGCAGCAGACAACACAGTAGCATGAACAGATCAATAGATAGTGCATATCAAGGCATATAGATACGCAACACTCTTCAAGCTGCCACACACAAAAACGACTCGCAAGTACATGTCTGAAAAGAAGATAAACCAGATAAATTGGATAACTCTGTATTGATATTATGACTTACAGTTTAACGATCGCAGTGCCATCAATCAATGTAGTTAAATAGGTAAGTAGGAAGGTAAGTAGGTATGTACGAATGTAGGTAAGTAGGTAGGTAGGTTGTTAGATAGGTAGGTAGGTAGGTAGGTCAGCCATTTAGGTGACAAAGGCAGGTCGCGCCAAACGCTCATGCGGCATGCAGTGAGGATAATGTATTTCCAATTTAACTAAGCTAGACGATGCGTGGACGGCCATGTGTTCCAGACCATGACGCAGAGGGCCACTTAACATCCTTGATGTACATGGCCTGCATAAAGTACAGCTGGTCAGGAGTATCCTCAGTAAGGCTAGTCATGTTTAGAAATAGGGTCAAACGGCGACGGTTTAGAATGGTAATTATTCTCTCGAGGCCTTTCGTGGAGTGAATTCGTCGTTTATGAAGTTGTTATTTATCCACTTTAAAATATCACTATTATCCTCATCCAATATCCCTACGACTAATGCATGCTATGTCATGATGCCTTGTTAATCATTAACAAACACGTCATTCTGACCAGGACAGTAGACTCACACAAACCCGTACAGGCACTTGCTATCTATGTTCCTTCACGAACCTGCGTATAGTAAACTCTACTGTAAACGGCTTCTAAATCCAACCAGAAACTGCTTGGTATTGGCATAAGGTATCGGCAGTTTACGTCAGAAGTTACGTTAGAGAGGGAGTGTTAGAGACTTCAGTGTCTGGGGCTGCAACTTAGCTTCACTTTCATGCTGCCTTTCCTGTCCTATCTTTAACAGCCAGACGCCCATTTACATTTGAAGGTGTCTGGAACATCTCGTGTTCTACTGGGCGAAAGGTCGGTGGTGTAAGTCCAGGTGTAACAGACTGACTTAAACCTTGACTCTCTAGAAACAGGCTGCTTTACATGTCTAACAAGAAATGTAGGGATCGTTACGTTGATCACTATTGGTTAAGCCTTCTGTTGACCTAGAATTGCACTACAACGATGAGGGTCCAGGACCATCTTCTTCAGTTCACGGTAGAATGCAAGAAAGTATACTACAGTTAGCTATAAAGGAATATTTACAATAGTGAAGTATTTGCTGATCTGAACTGTGCGGACGAGTTTTTTTCATCCACCATATATCCGCAGTCAAAGAAAATATGTCTTCCCCATCCTAGCAGAAGGCAGAGAAATATCATCCAAGTCACAGCCGGAGTTAGAGAAATAACATCTATTACACAGCCGGAGTTAGAGAAATATCATCTATGTCACAGCTGGAGAGAGAAATAGCATCCAAGGCACAGCTGGAGTGAGAGAAATATCATCCAAGTCACACCCGAAGTGAGAGAAATATCATCTATGTCACAGCCGAAGTTAGAGAAACTATCGCTTCCATCACAAGGTCGCCGAGAAAATATATCTTTTGTCAAACATCCCGCAGTCAATAAAAATATCTCTTCTATTCCACAGCCACAGCCATAGAAAATATTTCTTTCATCTCAAATCTGCAGTCAGAGACAATATTTCTTTCTTCTTTTCTCAATTCCAGTCAGATAAAATACCTCTTCCATGTCACATTCAGTCAGACAAAATACCTCTTCCATCCTACATTCACAGTCTGAGAAAATACCTCTTCCATTCCACATTCACAGTCAGAGAAAACAAGAATAATTGATCAGAGACCATGTCAGTTGGAAGTGGTAATCCATAGACAAATGAGGCAAACAATTACGAGATGAGAAAAAAGGCAACTAACCAGAATCAGATTGCATTGTAAGAACAACTCTCCCAAAATGTTGAATAAACCAAATATCTTGGTAACAATATCAGCACTGTAAGATGTGCAGATAAACATAACAACATTACACAATAAAAGGAGAGATGAGCTTACATTGCGCTGGGAAATTTATATAAATGCTATTTTGTTTGAAACGAGTGTCGCCCAACTAGTAATGTCTAGACGACTATAAAAGATGAATTTAAATTACCTGTACTATTTCTTGGGGGATAGACAGATAGATAGATAGATAGATAGATAGATAGATAGATAGATAGATAGATAGATAGATAGATAGATAGATGGATGGATGGATGGATGGATGGATGGATGGATGGATAGATAGATAGATCGGTAGATAGATAGATAGATAGATAGATAGATAGATAGATAGATAGATAGATAGATAGATAGATAGATAGATAGATAGATATATAGAAGGATAAATTATTTCTTGAAATAGTTACCTGCCACTGAAACACATTTACCTCCCTTGGCTCCAAGCTGATGTATTCCGGCAGCGTACACTTCTTATGGCTAGTCACTAAGCCCATGGAGAACCGTCATCTGTGTAAAACTGTTCCTTCGGAGAAGCTTTCAGATATACAAAATGGTGACAATTACTCGAAGCTAAGCCGTCATTGTAAAACCATTGCAATTGTTCAAAAACTGCCTCAGTGTTGACGGATATATGGGGGTCTCACGTTGTTGTGTTGGAGAAGGACACTATTTGGTCACATTTGGGTTGTTTCGGCACTCATTGTAAAATGTAAAGTAACCCATAGCATTACTGCCGTAGGGGTACGATGTGTTGCCGATCTCACATTTCAAAGGCTCGGCTATATGAGGGCAGTAGCCATCTTCTCTCCATCGCCGCTTTTACGTGCCGGACTAAACAGGTACCCATTTAAGGCTGGGTCGACCCGGGAGCCATTGCGGTCTGAAAATAAATTACCGCCTCAAATTAAGAATGAGCCCAGAACCACTCAGATGCAAAGCTACTGCGCTACGCGGCTCCATTGACAGGAAAGTTTATGAAAATGGAGATGATCTCTGATGATAATGCACACATAACATTTTCCTATTGTAGTAGCCTTCGCAGCTTCGGGTACAGTAACTTGCAGATTGTTCAGAATTACGTTTTGACACTGTGTTTTGACACTGTGTTTTGACACTGTGTTTTGACACTGTGTTTTGACATTTTACGATTTATCTTCACATGGCACATCCTTGATGGTTGGGCAGTCTTCATGAAGCGTTTATAACATTCAACAGTAATCTCTTCTCCAAACACGCAAGACACTCGGGGATAAATTCAGAGGGTTTTGAACCTACTTTCACCAGAGAATACATCACAATACACTGATCCACTTTGGCGTCAAGTGGTCCGACGCTATTTTGATTTAGAAAGCGCGGGAAAACGGAAAACATTTGCTCATTTCACCACCAGATGTCAGACACATACAGTTCACTTTTGAATAATTGCTTCATTTAATAAATGATTATTTGGGGCTACCCTGACAAAATCCGGATATTTACAAAACGCTTTTTAAACGCTTTAACACTGACACAGTGATCATCAACTTCGTTGTCTGTTGTGTAGAAGTAAGAAACCTGTAGAAGAACAAACGCAACAGCAATAAGGTAAAGACGTTCGTTAGAAGGTATATGTGCTTAGTGGATTACAAGTGTATGATAAGAATCTACTATTCCCGAGTGGTCTATAGGGGTCTTTGTGTATGACGAGGGCAAACATAACAGCATTGTTCCACAGAGAGTATCGTAAGAGGCAACTAACCACGTGACCGACCTGGCATTTCACAAGCCATGGTTATGTGGCTTGTTGCTTTGTTGTTGTTTAATGCCCACAATAAGTAGGTTTACTCTTTTGTGCGCTCTAAAAAGGACGTTAAGTGGCGGGTTGTCGTAGCTTTCCTCACATCCCGAGCATGCTGATGAAGGTAGACCGGGGTCCTCGAGGCGGTTGTGCTATGCTTGGCTTAATCTGCGTGTCACTCACTAGTACGGGGATCACGTCGAACCGCACCTAGTTAGCCAGTTTTTTCCTCGACAACAGCCTGTTTCCAGGACGACCAACGAGGAGGTCAGGTGAGGGTCTTGGCCAGCATATTTCTCCTGGCCCTGACTAACATTGTCTGATCAGTATGTTGTGCCTGGCCCTGGCTAGCATTGTCTGATCAGTATGTTTTGCCTGAAAATACGTTAGCCTCATCTTCCATTTGTGACTTATTAAGAACAGCATAGAACGCGACTAACAGGCAGCGGGTCTACTTTGCTCTAGTGTTTGAGTATATTTAATTGAACAAGCACATCGTTTAACCAACTTCTGCAGAGCTTATTCCAACGCAGCGCAGTAATACGCTGCTCGAGCCTATCCCACTGAGCAGAAAATCCTCCTCCCGACTATATCCAGCTCAAGCCAAAGCTGGGATCTGCACAAGAGCATCCGCCATTGTAGAAGTACACACTATGAATAATGGGGAACCTGTGGAAAAAACTAAATATATCACTTGTACATGCCGAGAGGAGAATGCGCTGACGTTGGATATGATACTTATTGAAGAAAATACCTGATAACACTGCATGAGATTATCTGTTCTTGTTTCCCAAAAGTAATAGAGGGTGAAGTATAACAATAATACACTCGGAGAAGAGAGTTACACACAAACATAGTATAAAGAGCGAAGACTTGGACACAGCCGGATAGGATATTCACGGACATGGTGACTTGACGTGTATTTTTTTAATACCTGTATTCCATGTGGTGCAGGCAAGCTCTGATTAATTGATTAATTGATTGATTGATTGATTTAAAAATGGAGTGCAAGTAGCTTAGCATAACACTTCCACAAGTTCTATATTAAAGAGGAATGCTACTATTTGTTTTGTTTTGAAGAATCGACGTCACTGCACTCCTGGCATGCCCATAGGTGCTCAGTCTCTCTCATGTCGTAAGGTATGAATGCTGATGGTCCCTGTAGCTCGCTGGTTGTACACTCTCCTGCGCCGTCCTCTCATGCACCCGATTCCGCTCGAACCTCGTTTAATGTCGAAACTTTGCAGTCCGTGGATTGCTGCTTCATCTATTGTGGTGTCCTCATCCAGCAGGTGATCATTGATTGATTTGAAAATGTCACTTCTATCCATCACTAATGGTCCCATGCTGGGAGCTTGTGAAGGCAAGATGTCTGCTCTTTCATTGCCCTGAACCCCGGCATGAGCAGGACAGTAGATCCAGATCAACGCCTGGAGGTTTGAGGTCTCAACGGCAGCTATCTACTCATACCTAAGCCATCCCTTTTGTACTTTCTGAAGTACGGCTGACGTGTCTGTCACGATGACTGCCCTTGTTATAGAAGTCTCAGATATCCATTTCAGTGCTGAGGTCACCGATTCCGTCTCCATTCTCATACTGGATGCTGTTGACATGTACGCCCCTCCGCTCTCACTCATGCCGAGAAACCCCAGATTGATGTCCCACTGCGCACGACTGATCCGTCGGTGTATATGATAGCGTCATATATACCACTACAGCGTCTGGAAGGATATAAGGACACCGTTTGCGTGTGTGGGGATCATGTTAGTCTTAAACTTAATCGACTTGTTCTTCTACAGGGCCAGATGCTTCTGTGCAGGTCTCAGCTCTGGCTTGAGCTGGATGTACCAAAGAGCATGATCGTCTGTTTAGCGGTCTAGTCTCGAGCAGTTTCCTACTCCGCTAGGTTGGGACACGTGTTGCAAAGGTTGATTAATCGATGTGCGAATTCATCTTACTATACACAAACACTAGAGCAGGTAGACACGCAGCCTGTTAGGCGTCATCTATGATACTCTTAACAAACAACATAACCATGGTCGGTTCTATGCCATGTCACACAGTTAGTCGCTTCTTACGACATGCTATGGGGAGGAAGACTAACGTCTGGTCAGGCAAAATATACTGATTAGACATTTTAGTCAGGGTCATGTTTGTCATTCACAAACAACAACACGCCAAGTTGTCTGTGGGTTAGTGGTTCTTGTCATACACAAAGATCCCGACGAACTACTCGGGAACGCTTTACTTGGTAAGAAAGAAGGCCCTATTGCACTCTACTGTATAAGTATACTGTATAAGTAGGTCAGGGCAATTCATCGTCGATGACGATTCCATCGTGGAAAACAACGTCCCACATAAACCAACCTCCTCGCCTTGTGATCACAACGTTCATGTTGACACTGTCAGACGAATTTCCGTGATGAACCCGGACGCTATTTGGAGATCCTCATTAACTCCAAGTAGTTTTGAATTTAGTGTCAAATCGTTGGAACAGTGTTTTAACCTTAACCGGCCATACAGGAGATAGCACTGTAATACGTGCTTAGTAGTTTGTTGGTTTAATTCTCAGTCGAAAACAGACAGCTGATGCTTGTATGTGCGTTTATTTAACAAGGGGACTGAGTAGTCTCGGGGTAGGACGTCCGTCTCGGGTTGTGGAGGTCGCGGGTTCAATTCACGGTAGAGACCGGGATTTTTCACGTGATGAACTTTTTGGTATTTCTCTGGATCTCCTGTAGTAGGGATCGGACGACCGCGTGCAGTGTCCTGCACGTTAAAAATCAATAGGTGGTTGGAAATCGAAAAAGAGTATGCTTATTGGCTGTCATGGAAATAGCCCGTTTCCAGGAAGGGCTACGAGGAAGCCGAGGTGAGGAACTTGGCCAGTTTAGTTTATGGGACTCGGATTAACATGTCTAATCCGTATGTTGTGCCTGACCAGACGTTAGTCTTCCTCACAAAACTTAAGGTAAATGATACATTTTAGGTCGTCCGTATACGTTGAGGTAAATGGTACATTTTAGGTAGTCAGTATGTCTTGAAGTAGATGGTACATTTTAGGTATTCAGTAAACCTTGAAGTAGATGGTACACCTTTGATGGTATGCTGATTATTTAGTTTACTTCTAGGTATATAGTGTACCTAAGGGTAAATCATATACGTAAATAAAGATGGTGTATCTTAAGGTAGATGGAATATTGGTTTACCATTGAATAAATGGTTTACCTTTGGGTAGATAGTTTCCTCTGAAAAAGTTGGTTTACCTTTGAGTATACGGTATACCTTGGGATATCTGATATAATTTTGTGTGCATGATTTACTTTGGAGAATATTATATGCATTGTGGTAGATGTTTTAACTTAGCATATATGTTTACCTCGGGGTAGATGGTATACTTAAGGAAATACGGCACGCCTTGGGGTGAATGCTTTATTTTAGGATAAATGAATGCTTTGTGGTAGGTAATTTACCTTGGAGGTAAATGATATTATGGGTGTCACTGTAGTAAAGCTGTTAAGGCACTTGCCTCTCACAGTAATGAATGGAAACGGTGGGCGATCGAATCCCGAAAGTTTCAAGCGACCCCTGGTCTCACGGGATGTAAGACCAGAGTGTCTGCATCCTGAGTTACCTCCAGTCGCCTCGACCAATGAGTCTTGCCACTGATACAAGGTAACTCGAGATAAGAGTGAGATTGATGACCAGCGCATATCACATTGATGTTATTGCATCATCGCTAAGCGATAAGCAGTAACTTATTTTTAACATATATACTTTGTGGTAGATTGTATACTTTGTGGTAGATTGTATACTTTGTGGTAGATTGTATACTTTGTGGTAGATTGTATACTTTGTGGTAGATTGTATACTTTGTGGTAGATTGAATACTGTGTGGTAGATTGTATACTTTGTGGTAGATTGTATACTTTGTGGTAGATTCTATACTGTGTGGTAGATTGTATACTGTGTGGTAGATTGTATACTTTGTGGTAGATTGAATACTGTGTGGTAGATTGTATACTTTGTGGTAGATTGTATACTTTGTGGTAGATTGTATACTGTGTGGTAGATTGTATACTTTGTGGTAGATTGAATACTGTGTGGTAGATTGTATACTTTGTGGTAGATTGTATACTTTGTGGTAGATTGAATACTGTGTGGTAGATTGTATACTTTGTGGTAGATTGTATACTTTGTGGTAGATTGTATACTGTGTGGTAGATTGTATACTTTGTGGTAGATTGTATACTTTGTGGTAGATTGTATACTTTGTGGTAGATTGTATACTTTGTGGTAGATTGTATACTGTGTGGTAGATTGTATACTGTGGGTTAGATGTGAAATCGCTTGGCTTCATTTGTTCTCAATCTCACGCTACCAAACCCTGAAAAAAACAAGTAGCAGAATGTAGTCAGGACAACGGAATGCGTTGTGTCGTAGATGTGATATAATGGGGTAGATTGTTTACCATGAGGTTGATGATTAAGAGTATTTGGTATACTTTAGCGTAGATTGTATACTTTGAGATTCATGTATACTTTGGAATAAAAGGTATATTTTGTGGTAGATGATATAGCATAGGAAAGGCGATTCACCTTTAACGTGTATACTTTGTGGCAGACAATCTGAGGTAAATATACTTAGGGGAAAACACGCTATGGTAGGTATGCTTTGGGAAATATACTCAGAGTTAGGTATACTTTGGGGAAGATACTCTGAAGTAGGTATACTTTGGGGACTATATTCTTAGGTAAGTATACTTTGGGTTAGATGTTACAGCATGAGTAGATGGATTGAATTAAAGTAGATGTTTTACCTTGGCGTAGATTGGATAACTTGGAGTAGAGGGTGTACCTTGGGCCAAAGGAAAGGAGCCCATATACGGCTGGATCAATAATCAACGAACCAACCATGGGTACTTGCGGATACATGTAATACATTATAGTTGAAAGTATAGTTTTCTAACACAGGCAGTTAAGTCGAATTTTGATAACCCCTTCAAGACTTTTATCTGGTGACGAAGAATAGCGTCACAGTCAGATGAAACATACTTACCTTGACCCAACTCACGGTGTGCCTGGATAACATGATGTATTGCAGTATTCTGGCCAGCGGAGTGGAAATTGACACTGTGTTCGCACTAGTTGTGAGCCAATTGAGAAACCGTGCATTACACTACAGTAAGGACCCATATTCTTTCTTCAGTTGACTTTTTTTCACTGCAGTCAGGATGATCGATATTCACATTCTTCAGATGACTTTTTATTTGATTAATCATCGCTAAGCTCTAGTTCTTGGTTATTGGCAGGCTATACTGAGAAGCTGTTCGCGTCTGCCAAAGATTGAATTTTGGTTTGTATTTTCAAATGTGGTTCGGAATAAGAAAGAACTGTTTCGCATATCTTATGGTAATGGTCAAGATAGCAGGTGATGTGCTATCGTTGTAGATGGATATCGACAGTGGGTACGGTTCTGATCCGTGCTCTTTAACCTTTTTAATACTTGGCACTCACTTCTATATCTTTCGTGAGGATAAATTTAACTTATCACCGGCTAAAATTATAAGTGTGGAATGATTTCGATGGCTGCCTTCTGACAAGGAGGGCAGTGGATCCAATCCCCGATAAGGCCTGTGTTGTTTTTCTGTTGGGGCGAAATAGACAAACATAGACAGCACACGACGTGGCTACAGAAGTGGCGAAGCGGCCTGCATTCATCACGCTTTAAGACCCCTCGACTACTCTATCAATGGCAAAAATGTCCTACGACAGATTTGTTTACCCCCTTTTTATTTCTTTAAAAAAAATAATCTAAACTGAAGACATTTCCATACAATGACAATCAATATGGAGATCAGTTGGTCTAGGAGTGAAACGTCCGCTTCCCAATCCTTACGCACTTGGTTCGAATCCCACGGTGTTCAATTTGGCAGCCATGTATTTTTCTTCTCAGTGCGAAAGCTTCCTCCTACACGTACGGAAAGAAATGGTGAACTACCTGCCAAGGGGGAGAAAGACTAACGTCTGGTTTGGCACAACATACTGATCAGACACGTTAGTCAGGGTCAGGCAAAACATATTGGACAAGACCCACACCTCGGCTTCCTAGTACCCCTCTTTGGAAACTAGCTGTTTTCGTGACATCCTGGCTAACAAGGTGAGGGATCGACGTGATCCCTGTAGTAGTGAGTGACACGCAGATAAAGCATGCAGTCAAGCATAGAACAACCGCCCGGATGACCCCGGTCTACCTTAATCAACAGGCTCAGGATTTTAGGAAAGCTACCGCAACCCGCCACTTAACGTCTTTTTCAGGGGGCACACCAGAGTAGCCTACTCATTATGGGCATTCGCAAACAACAACATCCTGCCAAGAAACGTCCTAAATAGTGAGGTTCTGCAAAGGACATGCTATTTCCTTTTTTTTTTCTTAAATGAAATGCCTGATCCTGATGCTGAAATGTTTAATACCTGGTTTGATAATCGTAAGTAATAAGCGAAGGTCTCCTCTTTCAGTGATTGTCAGACAGTTTCTATATTTGTTCACAGTTTGATTGGCAGCAATAAAACCATATTCCCCTTGATATGGTGTATTTTTATTTTGCCAGTTTTTGGTGACCAACATTCTTGAAATTCAATTTACTATCTTCATCACGCTTAGGTCCCAGTAGTTCTTCTTGTCCTACTGTATCAGTCACATCAGCATTTATAGTTAAAGGATTTACCATTCAATGGTACACTTTCATCCAATCACACACTCTCATCAAATCATACACTTTCATCCAATCGTGCACTTTCATCCAACCATATACTTTTTTCCAATCATTCACTTTCCTCCAATAATATACTTTCATCCAATCATATACTTTCTTCCAATCACACACTTTCATCCATCATATACTTTCATCGAAACATACACTTCCATACACTTTCAAATTCGATGTATCGCTAATCGTTTTTCCATGTCCGATGTTTAGTTCATTAAGGAGACTACCGAACATGCAATGTCCTCTGGAATTACCTCATCTTTTATTGATGACAATTTCGAAAACTGATGCCATGCCTTCGTCAGAATAATATGACGAAAATCAATTTGGTGTATCGATACATAATGACATAATAGCTTTGCAAATGATTAATTTTATATTGACTACTTGACGTTGCAAATTAATTACATTATATTTTTTTTAAATTATTGCCAAATAAAATGTATACTGCTTTACTGTTTGTAGCTGTTGACAGAGGCCAGCCTCATTTTCACTTGCCTAACAAATAATCTGCATGACACTATTATATAATTTAACAAAACGAATCAAGCATGTGCCATTTGAGAGCTAACGTACTTCAGTGTGAAACAGTAACCTCATAAAATGCTCATTATTGTCCTGGCACAGCTGGCCAAACATTTTTGACATTAGATTTGATTCTATTTATAGACCTAATTATCATACATAATGATGAATGCAGGCTTGTACTCAAACGTTTTCCTACAATATGTTGCCTATGTACCACACAATGAGTACAAAAAACATGTGCCACCTACTCCTTCAAATAAGCAACAAACCCACGATAGCGACCAGTCATTGATGGCGCCCTATCAGATGCGCAAATAACAATATTGTTAAAGGGTATATTATATTTTTGCAAAGTTTGATTGCATTCACAGCATTAAGTATTGATAATAATGTTATATCTGTAATCACAAAGTGAATAATACGTCGTCTTAAAGTGTTTTGTTCAAATCAAAATATGGACATATTGTTAGGAAGGAGTTAGGCCAGTATAAAAACCTATTGACAATAGTAAAAAACACGAAAATTGACATGGTATGGACATATATCAGCATCGATGCGGCTGACCAAGACCGCCCTGCAAGGCACTGTGCCTGGGAAGCGTGGAAGAAGGCGACCACAAAAGAGATGGGAGGACAATATAAAAGAGTGGACGGGAAGGTCTATAGCTGAAACTAATATCCTGACGAAAATTAGAGACGTATGGCGTGAACTAGTTCGTCAAACTGCAATAACGGGGCCTTAAGGACCATTTAGGTTATGGGACTGATGATGATGTACATATGCCATCAATAAATCATTATCATATGCGATGGTAGGCTCGTCTAACTGCAAGGAAAATTATGAGTTTTGTGAACAGCTGTACGTTTATGTTGAACATTAACCGCCATATTGTCAATGCATCGTCTTACCGTGGTATCGCTAAGGGGCAAAGGTATACATTCGGCTGGATTTACTGGATTACCGAAGGACCCGTTCTAGAGCGGCGGATACACTGTTGCGGATCCCAAATTCGCTTCTAACGGTCTCTGTCGTGGGCCACGGCGGACCAGTGGATAATGAGTCGCCCATCTGTGGCATCGTGGATGTCGGGATGCAGGGGAGTCAGACCAATGTGTTGGTGATCGTCGTTGATGTTGTTGTTATTATCCCATAGCTGCTGAGCAAGCCTGCTTTTGGCAGCCCAATGCCATTCTAATATATATGAGGGTCTTCGTCAGTTGTGTCACTGCTCCGTACAGTGTTGGTAATTGTCGGCATTGTTTGTAAGAATTGTTTCCTCACGTCCGCAAGCGCCTTGCACTCAATGAGTAGATGTCGAACTGTTTGGTCATAATGAGGATAATGTCTGCACAAGGGCCAGTGCCGGGGATTGATGAGGTTCAAGTGGCTGACTCTGAAATGGCCTGTTCGGAACTGAAATATGGGATTTTGATCTCTTCTACGTAGTTTATTTATGTCATCGTCACTTTTTGGCTGTGACAGTTCGCTAAATACACTGCGACCTGTTGTTTCCGTCGCCTGTTCATCCAGATCTCACGAGTTTTATTCTTAATAATGTGTTTTACTGTGTGGTTACTGTAGGGTCTTTCCAATTGTTGTTTTGAGGCTCATGTCTTTGCCAATCTGTTGGCCATCTCGTTCCCTAGTAGCCAACTATGTCCAGGGATCCATTGCAAGACGACTTTTATCCCGTGATCGAATGTGATCGTCCTGTGGTCGTTTCCTGTCTCTGGGGTACCACATTATATTGAGATAAATCCTGTAATTTATAGTATTATCAAAGTTGTTCCAGTGTTATGACTTTAACCACTTCTTACAATTAATTGGGATACACAATAAACTGCAGTTAATCGAACTTCGTTCTTTGGATTTTGTTTATTGAATGATGTACCAGCTGTAGAACGATTTTACAATTTTCGTACAGTTCTTGAAAACATTTAATCGGTATATCTCTTATTTTGTGAATGCCTTTAGCAAGATGTTCTTGTAATCGACTTGCAATGTTTTGTGGCACAGTAAACACACTGGAAGCTGTTTGCTTGTAACAGATTCAATGAAACTCATCTTCAGGTATTCGGGTAAATAGCCACGAGCGAATACTATTTTTGTTGAGACATGGTTTCAGTTTTATTCAGTCATAACACAATAATAATAGTACGAACAAGACAGAAGTCACGTGTTCAGCACTTCGATCACTTAGCACACAGCATCGGACGACGAATACAACCGTTATGAAACAATCGTATACTAAATGAGAGGTGTAGTTACGAGTACAGGATTGACAGACGATGAGAGAGAAAGACAATCTTTCAGCAAGAGAAACGTTATTATAGGTGTAAACAGGATCATGCTAACGACATGTGCGAAAGGGGACAGTCGATTCACATTAGTGAGGAGTGAAGATTGGTATAATGCAGTCATTATTCAAGCTTGACACCTCTCTCGCTTAAGGCGACATAACTTTTGCGTCCAGAGACCAAATTGACAGGCAAACTAGGAACTTCTACATTTAGAAGTTCCAGAGAGACAATATATGCTCATCCTGCGAGCGACAGTTAGATAGAAAGCTCTACTATCGTCCACTGAGTCTAAATATGTTGGATGTTTTCAGTACAGCGTATAATTATGTTGCTGCCGCCAACATGAAAGCTAAAATCGCCCACTTGTCGACCCAGGCTCAAGGACACTGGTTTAGATTCTCCTCTGGAAGATCCCCTATCCCTCTTCTTCAGTACGCTTCGGAATGACCACTATAACTCGTTACTTCAGAAACGTCTTAGATATAACAACAACAAAAATAGTAGAAGGAATTCCGAACAATAACAACAACAATAATAAAGATATTATCTATCAAGAAATGTTCATGTAAATGTTACTTGTGATCGGACTTTTGATGTTTACTTAATCAAATGAGTTGCTGTGATATACTAGCCCTTGTTTAGAGCTCTACTTTTGCTCCGTTCATATTTGAGTTCAGTGTTGAATCACTGAGGAAGTGGTGAAAGACGTGGGCTAGTGGTTAAGTGACACGGCTTACAACCCCAAGGTGTTGGGTTCGTTCCCATCACAGTCGTTACCCCAGGGAAGCAAACCTTTGAAAAAGCAGGAGGAAGCACACCCGGGTGCACAACTCGGATGCACTGGGCCGACAGGAGCAAAATAAAAACGGCTACGCAACGCACACCGCCTTGGGGAATAGAGAAATAAGTTAAACGCCAAAACAATTTTCAAATTAAAATAAGGAAGTGAATTTTCTTTAACTGTCCGTACATACAAATGAAACAGATAAGCGCGATCAAAATCCTGAGCTGTAAACGACCTGTAGCTGTCAGCGACCCAAATCAGACTGCTAGCGTCAGGGATAGAGACCTAGAACTACCAAGACCGTTCTCCACCTTCAGGAAGTGATACTGGATAACAGGCTGAAGCAAGGCAGACTGGCTAACTTGCTACCCAAACATGTGATTCTGACGTCGGATGTGTCGAACCGAAAGGTGCAAATATCTCAGTCAGGATGTAAACTACGACACAACCTGCTATTTCCAAAGCCCTTTTCGTGACTTGGTAGCGGTAATTTGAGAACGAAAGAAGAGGAAGAAGGAGCAGATAAAGCAAGCTCCCATCTTATCAATTGCTATAGCTGTGGATGTCTGCATTTCTTTCTAGACCAGGCGCCGGCTACATTCTACCAGACAAGGCGTCGGCCCGGCTACATTGTACCAGCACATGGGCCGGATGATATATATATATATATATGTGAGTGGGCAGATGATCAGATCATATATAGCTAACTAAGTTAAAGTAGTAATAATATAATGCTTCTACTATTTTACAGAAAGTGTATGTAAATGTCAATAGAATGTCTGCTGTCTTAAAACTCATCTGCCTATAACCGAGGTATTCATTGACAATTTTGTGCGCAGTGCCATGGCTCGTGTAGAAATCTACGGCTATTTCATAAATAGTGACTCGCCTGTTGCCATGACCTAGCTGGTTGATCGGTTTCAGCAAGTCAGTTGCAACGTTTGCTGGTCTCCATCGCCGCGGTTCATCAATGTCGTTGTGTCTTCCGTTTTGAAATGATTCTCCTCTGACTCAAGCAGCTGTCTCCATACTGAACGTCTATTCTTCTGTAGATTTAACTTGGCTTTGTTCGTTTTCAAACTCCCGTTACCAAGCCTTGAAAAGGGCTCAAGTAGCAGAATGTAGTCCAGAGATTGGAATGCATTGTGTCGTAGTTTACAGCTTGACTGCGATATGTGCACCTTTCGGTCCAACTTCAGCAAGCTTTCTGTATATTTAAGAAGGTATTATACCCTCTGGCTGTAAAAAAAAAAATCAAAAATATTACAGACAAACGAATAACTCCTTTTTGTTTTTAATGGTGCAAGCCTTGTTGTATACCATATTGCGCATGTGCATACAGTTCGATCATCACCATCCCTACATAGAGTATTACTAAAGAGCCACTTTCTGTACTGAATTAAGATTGTGCATTGTACATACTCTTCCATGCACTTTATAGTAAAATACATGATACATAATTATTATCATTCACATTTCTGGTCTTCTTCTTCTTCTTCTTCTTCGAACGCTGTTATACGTCAACCTTTATTTTTTCGAAAAAAGCAGCGGTCATCCTGAGGCTGTCGACACTGCCATACAGCTTGTCTAGTGTTGCCACTGGTGATGGCCACATCTGCTCGCTCTGATCCTTGTATGTTTGACAGTTTTGCAGCAAATGCTCAGCGGTCATTTTCCTGGTACCACACGAGCATTCGTCAGTGCCACCTATCTTCAATTTGTTGAATAGGTGGTACCTCA
Organism: Ariolimax columbianus; assembly: GCA_036924085.1. Classification (NCBI taxonomy): domain Eukaryota; kingdom Metazoa; phylum Mollusca; class Gastropoda; order Stylommatophora; family Arionidae; genus Ariolimax; species Ariolimax columbianus. The sequence continues at coordinate 42,266,306 of JAVGWX010000014.1, forward strand.
GTCTATTGTGGCCAGTACGAAATCTGAAGACAACGACCTGCTCTCTTCTATTCAACTGGTAAAAGGCATCGTTTTTTGTGTAGCAAGTATGTTCTGTTTCCCATTTGGACATTTCTGGTATAATCTCTACCTCGCAAAATTGACTTATCTCCCTGTTATCATATTTGTTATGTGTTCTCTGACGTTCCTTGTTTCTTGTATATATGTTACATCTTCTTTGTTTGCATTTCTAATCTCCTGCTGCCTAATGCTACACTTCTTCCAAATCAATATGGTTTAACTTAACTTAACTTAACGTCGTTATACTGGTTTAGAAGACCCTACAGATTCTGTATGCAACCAGTTTCATTTACATCACCTTTCTCTAAAAGCATTGCGCATCCAATTTTATCTTAAATGCATAAACTGTCTCTGCCTCAACTACCTCCAGTGGTAATGCATTCCAAGCATTCACCACTCTCTGGCTATACAAATATTTCGTAATATCTAATCTCGACCTGTCTTTAGTTAATTTGTAGCTATGCCCTATTATTCTTGTGGTGGCTGAATTTTGAAACAAAATTACTATCGTCTAATTTATTCATTCCTCTGATCATCTTATAAAACTGTATTAAGTCACCATGAATTCTTCTCTGTTCTAGACACTGTTTGTCTAAACAATGTGTCATTATGATTCTATTTTATTGTCACTGTCCCCTTCGGGTCGAACCCCCGCCCTATTTAATTTCAGCGTTAATGCTATCGTTTTAACCTCGACCATCCAATGTGTGTGATTGAAACTCTAAACAGAGTCAATTCAAACGATCTCCTCACGTTCCTCCTGCTAGCTGAGAATACCTCAATTAATTAAACTTAACCCATTAATCACAGAGCTATATTGTGCAGCTTTGACCACACTTCGCCAAAGCTTTGTCATTTCTCAAAGAGGTTTCCTTCGAGTTCTCCGGCCACTGACGGGCCAAATAGAAAAAATAAAAGAGGCAAGAGCTAGAAATGTAATGAAAAAGCTTAAGACATTTTCCAAGTTGGATTCTATTTACTGGGACAGTTTGGAAATCGCGGAAAATCCTTAAGGGGTGGCTAAATGAACCAGCAGCGGGTCTCGCAATCATCATAGCAATCAGCGCACGAGGTCCTGGCACAAGATTGACATGGCTGACTCGGAAATGAACAGAACTGAGCATGCGTACTGCGGCGTGCAAACACGCATCGTGACGTATGCGCTATTTGGCCGCTTATCGAAGCCCAGCTCCCACGAATGGCCATTTAACTCTAACGGCGCGGGGACTTCACTTCTAGATTAGCCCTTCTTTATGGACATCCAAGCGGAAAATAAACACAAATTAATGCGCCCGAGCTATCGGGGGTGAAACAGACCGAAGACGTGCGTCTCTGACAGGTCTCATCTCACTAGATGAAGGAGCAGATGACGGTGATATCCGAAGATTCCAGAAGTGGAAAATAAAAGGTCACCAATGGGGGCTTGTCTAGCGTTTCATGACCGCGCTTCTGTTACGGGGGTCCAATTTAAGGGCTCGACACTTTTCTAATTTCCTTTTTTTTGTTATTTAAAAGTGACGTATTAGTCTTTTTTGTCTCTTCCCTTCTCCTATAAACTCTTAAGCATTCTCCATATCCTTCGGAGTCTGTAAACAAGCAATCATCATCATCAGGTGCCCTGCCGGTTGGTGTTGGCGAAGATGGACCTCCATCCACTTATATCACGTGAGTCGTTCACTAACTATGTTGTTCATTATCGCCCGTGCCATACTCTCAGGTTTTCCAACATCTTCTCCTTCTGTCTTCACCTGTCTTTTTTTCCTGATATATTTCCCGTTATCAAAAACGGGCTCCAAGCCGTCTCTTCTCATAACATCCCCGATAGAGCATGACTGCCTTGTTCTGATCCTTGCAATGACTTGTCCTTGTGCCTCTTCGAGTACTGTATCATTAATTTTCCTTGCGATAAATCAAATCCGCATTTAGTATAAAACTCATATTCCCAGCTGTCTTCATTTTCCTTCTGAACCTAGTCAGATATCTCTAGTACTTCAGTTTATGTCCTTATTCTATATGAGCCCCATGCATGGCCAGTGTTCAATCCAGGCCTCATCTCGTTCTTATTTCCCGCCTCCAGCAGAAGTGAATGGTCACCACAAGAGTTATCCCATATACACGGCAACCAAAATAGTCAGACAAGCCCTGGTATGGAATCAACAGCGGAAGAGAAACAGATGTCTACTAAGAAACATTCGGCCTGTGAAAATCGTCTTCGATCCCTGAACCTTAACTGGAGAAAGGCAGAAGGCTCGAACTTGCAGGAAGAGGATTGTCAATGGTTTATGCCCCGATTAGAACGACTAGCATTGCTAACAGCTATCCGTCTTCATGAAGCCTGTCAAATTACTTTGCCTACTTTTGCAGTTGTGATTTATGAACCAACATGTTTTACGTGATGACGTTGCAAACCGCATGCACACCTCTCGTTAATCACCTTCTGGGCATGCATGGAGGTGCAGTAGACCTGTTCTTTCCTCTTCAGTAAGGTGTCCAGTTATCCACTCAGGAAAAGGCAAATCTTGACTGCCAGAAAATTGGTGTGTGGAATAATTGATACCCTACATGTTCCCTAGGAAAACAAAATGGGACACTGCTTCCCTCCCTGAATATCATAAGAGGCTACTAAGGAGGGATGTGCATTGAGTTGCCAACTTGATCATGTAAATAGATTTGTCACAGAACCGCACTTGTCACAGAATGACGAGTTTAACGCTTCACCATCGACGGCAGTTTCTGCTATATACGAGGCGTGTTCAAATGAAACCGGGCCAAACTGCAATAAGTGAACATACGTACGATGCGCATGATGACGTCACTTTTTGTATAAACAGCACTTACCAACCGTCAAGTTTGCAAAATTTCTTCATCTTCCGACTCGTAGTGCCCTCGGCAGAACGTTGAAAAATGGTTAGTGTGAAACAGAATCTGTCCAGAGTTGATCAGCGAGCGGCGATTCGGTTTCTAACAGTTGAAGGATGTCGACCAGTTGACATTCATCGCAAAATGCAAACAGTGTGTTGTGAAAAACGTGTGTCGAGGACAATAGTGAAGAACTGGACAACGATGTTTGAAGAAGGGCGTGAGTTAAAGCAACAATATTCGCCTGACCTGGTCTCGGAAGATCATATTATATATGACCAGCAGTTCGTAGGTCATCGACTGCTGATTCAAGATTCCACCTATTTTGATGGACTCCGTTATAATTATCCTAAAGAGTAACATGATCCTAGCTCCCGTTAATGTAGAAGAGAGAAAAGGTGCGAACCACCCTATAACAGATGGGGATTAGCTAAGCAGCAATTAATAAACACATGTAGATCCCTTTACATAGTATTGGGCCAAAGGACGAGACCCCTGATGCTGCTGGATCCGGAACAACAGCGACAACAAGAAAGTTAACACTTACCGTCGGTGATGAAGTGAATAAAACTTTATTTTGTTAGATTTAAGAAATTGTTGATTAGGGATACAAACTCCCGTGCACTATTTTGGGCATGAGCCTTCAACAGATGCATGCCAACTCTACGATGTCTGTTTCTGATGAAGTTGTCGTCTTTTATTGTGGCTAAAAGGAAAGAAGGACAGCCCCATGCCCACCTGTCCCTGTCGTCTCTTACGACGTGACTGGTAGATTGGAGTGTAAATATCCACCGCTACCTTTCAGGCCGCTGTTCATGCTCGAGTGTATTTTTATTTTTTTGAAGTATCAATTTACAGCTGGGTGAACATCAGCTATCAAGGAGGTTCCAATCTTGTTTCTGTTATTGATAGCATGGACATACATACATATTTGCATACATACATATATACATACATACATGCATGCATACATACATACACACATACATACATACATACATACATTCATTCATTCATTCACATACCCACACTCTGACAAACGCACACACACACAAACATATCTTCAATTATCACTCCTCCAAATGTTGACCTTTGTAAAAAGAATAACACCACTGTAACGTTCCAATCACGTTGTAAAATGTGACTAAATATAGATGTGTACGTGGTTGGCAACCTCATCATGTAACATTATCGCAAGAGCAGACGCCACTGCAAATTCTCTGATCAGACTTCCAGTAAACGAGTCAGAGTGGTGGCCCTCCTCTTCACTAGGAGAGAAACACCCAATCATCTTCACCATTCTCCTCCTAGCATCCAGTAAATAAATGACAGTTTGTTGACAAAGAACTTCCCACATGCGTTAACCGATGTTTATTGGAACAGCCACCAACTTTCGTTGTCTCGTGTTAGACTAATCCCCGGCACGGCAGCTCAAATCTTCGACATTCTTCGATCCTCTGATACGCAATCTTCCAAAAACACGGGCTGGTGTTGAAGGGCACAAAGCAGATTGTCACAAATTGTGAATTATAATATCCAACTATCGACAGTCCCACAAAAATAGCTGGCTTTAGTTTAGAGAGCAGCACAGGAAATGGAAGTCGGTGTTAGTCCTAGACGGCTACGATGGAATCTCTAGGTTTCTAATAAAGGTCTGGTCTTATCTGTGTCCCTGGAGTAGGGAAGTCATTTCAAGTCGCGGCAATTCACAGCTCCCAAAACAGCGTCTGCAGCTAATTCATACTACGTGTTAATTAGAATCAGGAGCAGGAACTTGGAGATATAAGCAGGCGTGCAAGAGGCAAAATATGTGTGTATGTATATATATATATATATATATATATATATATATATATATATATATATATATATATATATATATATATATACATATATATATATATATATATATATATATATATTTATATATATATATATATATATATATATATATATATATATATATATATATAAATATAAATAGATACTTAGACAAACATAAAGGCAGACAGGCAAGCAAACAGACATACATTCCAACATAGATAAAGATAGGCAGTTAAGGTGGGCCGAAGGATGGACGGCCGGACAGACAAACAGACGGTTAAACGATTGGACGCTTGAAGGATTGGACGGTCATTGATGGGTGAACGGCTGAACGGGTGAATTGGGTGGATAGATGGATAGACGATAAATGCATAGACGCACAGACATATAGATATTTAGATAGACAGACAGACGGACGAACGGACGGACGGACAGATGAATAGATAGATAGATAGATAGATAGATAGATAGATAGATAGATAGATAGATAGATAGATAGATAGATAGATAGATAGATAGATAGATAGATAGATAGATAGATAGATAGATAGATAGATAGATAGATAGATATAGATGTAAACTGTTCGGTTAAATTACATAAACATCTTTGTTTTCTTTTGTCCAATAATTCATGTGATATTGTTTGTAGTTGTTGCTGTTCGTCCTCTTCGTCGTCTTCGTCATCTTCTTTTTCTTCTTATTATTATTCATCTTCTTCTTCATCGTCTTTTCTCTTTCCCACTGTTTCTTCTTGTTGTTGTTCTTCTTCTTCTTATTCTCTTTGTTTTCTTTTCCCACTTCTTCTTTTTCTCTTCTTATTTTTTTTCTTAATGTTCTTCATGCAATTTGTTTATTTTGCTGTCTTCTTAGTGGTCTTTTTGGTGTTCTTCTTCTCTCGGCGTCTTTTTCTTCCTCTTCTTCTTCTTCTACGTCTTATTTTTCCCTCTCATCACTTTGGTTTGCTAAGTCCATCGAACAATGTTCCAAGTAGAGAGTCCCGTGTGCTATTTTCTCCAGTTCATTCTCTATTTCACGATATTTCCCTTGAATCGACCTATAGGTCACTTCCCCATTTGCTCGGTGGCCTTCCTTTACTTATTCTTTGCTACTGTTTCGTTGAAAGAAATTCCCTGCGAATACTAGATTACCCCTTTCTCAGTGTGTGACCTATCAGACGCATATTTCTTTACTGTCCCACCTGTCCGTGTTCTGTTCTCACCTGTAATCTTTCCTTTGTAACTTAATCGAACAGCATTCCCAGAAAATTCCTTAGAAATGTGTCTATAAACCGTGTAATCTATTTTTAATGAGTTGAGTCATCGGTCATGTTTTCGTTCCAAAAATAGTACTCGCTTCACATTGGAGTTGAAGGTGCTCGGCTTATCATGCTTAGATGCATTCAGATCATTTGAAAGTTTCATATAGTTTTCTAACCACAGCTATTGACTTTTATACCTCATTCTCATCTTTATAATCTGTCTTGTTTATGATCATCCTGAGGTTTGTTGTGCACTCTACTTTTTTCAAAGGCTCTCAATTTCATATGAAGACATGATGTGTTAGAAAAAAATTATGTTTTTATTTTTTTTACATTTTTAGATTTTCTGATTGGGTTTTTAGACCTGCTTGCTGAGATATTATGTCTAGTGCGTCATCTGTTCTGAAGGTTTATGCCTGATTTTGTGATTATGTCCCTTGCAAAATTTAGGCCTTATGTCTGTTTAAATCAGATCCACTTTATTTAACTTCACGCTTAGTCTGTCGTCTGTTTCACAATCCAATCAGAGATAAAAATGCTGAGCAGGGCATGAGCTGCAGTGGTCAGCGACCGAAAGCTGACTGCTATCGTCAGAACCAGAAAAAACCAGAGATTTCAAGACCCATCTCCACGCGGTGATACTGGATAACATTCTGGAACAAAGCAGATTGGTAAAGGAGAAGAGATTGAAGAGGAAAGGTTAACTTGGTTTCCTGAAATGCTTACTGAAGTCGGATGTGTCGGACCGAAAAGCGCATGTATCGCAATCAAGCTGTTGACTACGACACAGTGCATTCCGTTCTCCAGAAAACATCCTGCTATTTCCAAATTCCTTGTCAATGCTTGGTAACGGGAGTTTGAGAACGAACGAGGAAGAAGAAGATACTGCAATCAATTTCGAGCAGGAACAGACAGTGGATAAATCTTCCAACATGAACTCCAGATGTTCAATGATTCTGTGAGTTGTCCATCGTGTAGAAGACTTCAGTAGGTAAAATGCGTTGATTGACAGTTGTCTATTTAGGAGCTCTTCAAAGTATCCATCCCATATTTTGTTCTGGCCTTCAAGATATGGTATCCTTCTTTCCACTTTGTGTTATGTTGGTCTCTTCTTCTCTTGCGTTAAGAATCCTTTGGATATGATATATCTGCATACCAGTCGCTATGATGAAGTATGTAGTATTCACCAGGTCGGAACGAACTGTTATTCCATAGCTTTTGTCTGAGCCGCACACACTTTAACCCTGTCTGGCTTCTCATTCCACTGCAAATTGGGCTTTCTTGTAGAATGTTTTCAGGATTTATTAATCTACTTTGCTGTTAGTATATGTTATTTTCTTGACAGTTTTTTGCAGTATCACACATACTTTTCAAGTTTCCTGTTCGGCTTCTGTAGCCAGACTACTCATATATATTCTCTAACCTACCTTATTACTCGTTTTGGCTACTTTATTTTTATTTGGCTACTTTGCTTCTATTCGGCTACTTTGTTTCTATTTGACTACTTTGTTTTTATTTGTATAGTATGTATGTGCTTCAGCTTCGTAGTTTTAGTTTTGTTGTTGAGCAGTTATTAATTCTTTGTGCTGTTGTTTTTGTTTTAACCCAAACCAGCCTCGCTCCATGTTTTCTAAACATTTTTTAACTGTTCTAATTTTGTTGTTCAGTGCCAGCCATTGTGTCTAGTTGCTCCAGTGCTTGTAAGTTATTGCTGAGTGTCATGCTGAACTCTACTTTCTTCTCACATGATTAAAGATAACCCACATTATAGCGAGGCTTGTTGCTTCTTCTCATTTGATTAGAGATATCCCACATTATAGTGATAGTTGTTTACTTGCGTTGATCTTCAGTAGTGTCAGCTTACCTTTCTCCGTCACTAGATAAGGGTCTAAATCCACATGGTCTCCTCTGGTGACCTTGACATCCTACAAAAATCGTCTGACATTGTATATTTATGCAGATGTGATCAATCTAGTTTCTGCATTACATGATCTGGGTATATACATGTTGACATGGATCTTGGTATGTGGGAATATGCTTTGCCCAAATAAGCTTACAAATATCTCACCAATTTCATTCATTTCATAAAGATCATTTTTACTCATAATCCTCTCCCAGCATTCACTGTCTTTTGCTATTGAAACATTAAAGTCTTCCGTTAGCACGAGTATGTCTTCTGAAATTATTTTACCCAATCGATTTTGTAGATTGTCGAGTAAAGGTTTCTAAATGTTTTGTTCGTGTCAGTTTAGTTGGAGAGTTGTACGATGTTTAGGTGTATCTGTTAACGTGTCGTTCTGAAGGATGTCATGATCAGTTTTGATGCAGGTACGTGCAACTTAACAAGAGCACTATAAGGTTCGACTGATAGGTCAATATCAATATTGTTAAAGCGTGCTCTGGGATTGGGAGTTTCCAAATAAACGTCTAGAGCCGACAAAGGCATCAGTGTTGCCACGAAGGTAAAGGTGTAACATGCTGTTCATACCCGTCCGTGAGACATCGGCTTGTTAGTTGCCCATCGCAAGCAAAGATGGTGACAGTGTCACAAATCTTTATTCAGATTTGACTGCATATGACTGTACATTCCAATCTGAGCGTGACAAACTCTACCGCACGTAGAGCATGGGGGAACAGCATTTGGGATTTGGCCTTGTTGCATTCTTTTCTTTCGTGCAGCTTACTTTTGCTGAGCCTCCATGATGGTCTTCTGCGCCAGGTTGAGCGGTTTGGAGTTAGCAGCTCCCAGTCAGCAACATCAATGAACAAACTTTTCAAAGACACTTTTAGAGTGTCTGTGTGTCGTTTCTGTTGTTCCCCTCCCCATCCCCTCTCTCCCCCTGCAATCGCTATCCTGTCATGATCTCACCCTACAACATAGGGAGGTGCACATCTGACATGCGAACAACATGCCCTGTCCATCTGATCTGGACTTTATGTAGCAGCTTATGGATGCCAGAGAGTCTAGACCTGCTGAGGACTTCAGAGTTAGGCACTCTATACTGTGTACATGGACAGTGTATAGCAGATATTCTACACAGCTCAATCTTAAATTGAGTTGTCTATGTAGGCTGTCTGGATCAGGCGGCAGAACAAAGTGCTTAACTCTGAGATCCTTGGAAAAACTAACATGTTGAGCCTTTATATACTCCTGAAAATACTTTAGTTAAGCTGGACTGGACACGTTGTTTGCATGTCAGATAAGCGAATCCCAAGCAGCTATTATAAGGTGAACGTATAGCAGACAGGCGCTCCCCGGGGGTTCTGGCGGTGGAAAGACAGGCAGAAGAAACCCTACAGACTTCTTCAAAATGTATCTGTAAAGCTTCAAATTTGATGTCACATCCTGGGGGATGCTTCCACAAAACCATACTATCTGGCAGGCAAGTCTCACTTATGGTGCTCATATCTCAGAGAGTATAGCCATCACGGATGCTCAGCGAAGGCTTGATGATCGTAAAAGCAGCACGCACGACGCTTCCACAGCCCACTCCCCATATGCGTGCCCTGAATGTGGCTGTCTATGCTGTTCCAGAATTGGTATTTACAGCGATTATAAAACACATTTCGCAACAATAGCATGACGCTGTCGCCATCTTTACTTGCGATGGGCAACTACTATTATTATTACTCTGATGCTTCTGATGCTGTTCCTTCGTTGTGTGCTGTATTCTCTTCCTCGGGACATGAATATATAATTGCCTCCCCTCATATTAGCTGCCCCTTACCCGCTTGTGTCCATCTTCTTCAATGGACTTAAACATGTTGAAGATTTATGTTCATAACAACTATATATACGCCAACAACCCTACAGCTAGTCAAACAACTATTGAAGACTACGAACAAAGAGGCCAGACTGAATAGATGGGCAATGAGAAATATTGGGAGAGAAATCTACAAATGTATGCCCATTCCAAGTCCCGGAGACAACATCAACATTCTGAAAAGGAGAGACCAGGGCACCATTCTCCTACTTCACACTTAACACATGCAACGTAACAGTCACTTTAACAGAATCCAACCAGAACATACTCCAGAGTGCTGGCTGTGTACACATCCCTATAAAACTGTTGAACACCATATTTTTGGATGTCCGGCGATTGCCAGTGTTAGGACAGAGCTATTTCCTCCGAGGCCAGACACATAGAACACTGTGTACGGAACTAAACACCAGCTTACAAACACTTGCATCTATATGGCATTGGGCTAAATGGTAGGAGCATATATGCCTCTGGATCAATAACCAACAAACCAACCAACTAACCAACCACAAATTTTTCTCTCTATTGCAATTCGATCTGTTCTATCCGTCTCCAACATGGTTCTCACATTCCAAGTGCCTAGTCTGGAGGTCATCCTTGACGATAGTATGGAAGTGGCCAAACCAATGTCTTCGTGATATTGGCTGGACCGATTCATACACCCTTTTGAAGTGCGTTTTTCTCTCAACGTCGGCTCGTTGATCTAAATGTATCAAATTTGATTTAGGAGGTGGGGGAGCAGACCCCATTCCCAACCATTCTCCCTTCTTATCAAGACACAGTACCCTCTGTCACGGAGCCCTATTTGTGTTGAAGAGTACCCAAGATGGACAAGTACGAATCAGATGCCGCATCAGAACAAAACATGAACAGAGCCTACGTTACCAAAAACATAATGGTTTATCTTATATTGTTTCGAAGAGCCCAACCAAACACTGTTGAGTGGAACGTTCATAGAGGACGCTGACGAATATGTTTATCTGGGAAGGCTGCTTAAAATGGAGAACAACATAAAACCTGTGATCGCAGATGGAAAAGCGGGCTGGGCAGCCATCAACTCCATCATGACAGCAACATACTCCACAATGGACACCAGACTACGTGTGGACATCTTAGACTCGGTAGTCTTGCCAGCGCTTTGCTATGGTAGCGAAACCTGGTCTCTAACCAAAGCAGCAGAGAACCAACTGAGAACAGCACACGCATCTCTTTAAAGACGCCACGTGGGTATAACTCTCAGACAACAGCGGCAGAGCGAACTACACAATAGCGACATCCGGAGAATGGCACACATCAAGGATGTCCTACAATACGTCAGCCATTAAAATCACCGCTGGGCTTGTCATATTTCCAGAAGCCAAGATGGAAGACGGAGTACCATAACCACCATGGGTACCCGAGCGACAAAAAGAGACCTCGGGACGGCCTCCAACTCGCTGGCCAGATTCACTAGGAGAATACACTATTCACGACCCACAACAGATAGACTACTATGACACTGGAAGCACGCGCACACGATAGAAACGACATGATCCTGAGTTGGGATCCGCTCAAGGGTGGCCATCCCTTGAGGAAGAACGGATCGAACTGAGAACTAATATACTGTTGTGTGTGTTGTTTGTGAATGCCCACAATGAGTAGGTTACTCTTTTGTGCGCTTTGAAAAAGACGTTAAGTGGCGGGTTACAGTAGCTTTCCCCATATCCCGAGCATGCTGATGAAGGTGGACCGGGGTCCTCCAGACAGTTGTGCTATGCTTGTCTTCATCTGCGTATCACCCATTACCAGGTGGATTACGTCGATCCCTTGTTAGCCAGACTGTCGTGAAAACAGCCCGTTACCAAAGAGGATTACGTGGAAGTGGAGGAGGAGTTCTGTGGCGTGATGGTCACTGATCGATTTGCCTGACATTAGCGACGTCTCGACGATGTGCTGTGGGTTTCTTGCTGTTTTAAAAAAAAACATTGTCAGGTGGGATGGTCTCTGATCTGTTAGCATGACACTAGCCAAGGATCAGAGATGCGGTTAAAGTTTGCTGCTGTATTTAAAGACTCCGTCAGGTATCAAAATCCCTGATAGATGTGCCTGACGTTAGCCAGAGATCTAATGAGTGGTTAGAGTTTATTGTTGTGCTTAAAGTTGATCACTGACAGCTTTGTTAGTCCTTGATCAAGAATCTAAACAGAACAAGTCTACTAATCCCAACAGCATGTTTAAGTCTGGGATGCGATCAGGCAAAGATGCAGCAGTGAATAAGTCGGCAGCAGCCAGAGACCCATAACTGGTTGCTTTAGTCAGGATCAGCACACCATAACTAACCGAGACCCTGTACCACCTCCAAATGACGACCCTTAAACAGACTGCAACCGTACATCCTTTCTAAGAGAATAGACATAGACGAGGAATGTCAAACCTAACCACGTTAATGCTGTGCTGAAACCGGATGTATTGTTGAAAAGGTCCAGGTATCGCTGCTTCGCTGTAAACTATGACACAACATTGCAGCGTCTTTTCCATGGCAAACGTCGAAGGAGAATTGTGGATATATAGATTCAAACCTAGACCCTTCAGACACTCGTAATAAGCTAGTGATGTGCATACCATCAAGCAAAACCATCGCTACCAAAACAACAGTTCCAACAATCTAGAGATGGTCCTCGCCTGAAGGTGGCAGTTGCAGATGTAGTCGTATGCTTCACTTGGAGCCGCTGATCGTAATATATAATACTATAAACACACAAAGAGTTTGCTCTCTGATTGGATGTCAGTTTTGCTCCAACAATGAAACTATCCTTTCCTTTAATGCTATATAGCTCATTGCTGCTAAAACTATATTGACAGTTCATCGTATCAGAACCCCGCGGCTCAGGCTACGTGAAAGGAATATACAAGTTCCGGGATTAAAAACCAGTGCCTCGCTGAGTGACCGTAAGGGAGACCACTCACAGCTGCCTGTCATCCTTCAGTCAGTCACGGAAGTCAATAAAATTGCCGATCTTTAATTTACCATATTTCTTCCAGAGTTTGGACAGAGAGCTCCACGGCGACGTTTTCATTACAACAGATTGACACCCTTATATGGATGGAGGGAAACCATGGACGAGGGGAATTAGAAAAGGGATTGAGGGAACAGTAACGGACGGAAGACAAAAAAATAGAAAAATGAGAATGAGACATCTGTCTTAATTAGTATTTCTGCCACTCCGCCGTGCCTCCCTGTAGACGTGGCAACTCCGCTTGGCGTCGTGACGTCAAATAAACCATTATTTGGTTCATTGACCAGGATAGTTCACTTTAGAAGAACTAACAAAATGGCCGACTCTAGCGTTTCCGCTTCCGTAATAGATTATCACGTGATGTCTTCAGTGACTGAGAGCTCTAAACTTTAGACTTCATTGACAGCTGATGTTTTTAATTAAAAATGAATTGTTGCTTTAAATTTGTGGGCATAGAACATTGACTGTGAAATTTTAAAACAGAAAAATCAGTGTTTTTTGTTTGTTCTCCTTTTAAACATGAGTCAATATGACTTTGATTTATTTTTCAATGACACCCTAGAACCTTTTAGAGCAAAGATAGTGTCCCTTATCTTCGTTTCCCTCTGCTCATCTTTCTGATCAAATCAACCCCCCCCCCCCCACCCCCCCCCCCACCCGCCAACCAGTGTTCTCATTTCTCCCTTCTTCTAATATCTCCTTCTTCTCTTCCCTCTCATTCTATCTCCACCCCAATTCCCCCTACCCCTCTAAAAGCCAACACTAATCATGTTTTTCTTCTAATTCCTACAAACCAAAACTAGCCCCATCTAATTCCTAATGAGCAGAGCCCAACTCGCGTCCTAATCAGTGATACCGATCCCGAGAGACGAACCTCTTTCGCGAGTTCTCTGGCTACTAATAACTTTGAACGGACAGTATCGATTACATCTGGCTAAATGTTAGATAGACCTGACGATGAGATTCGATTAGACAAGATGGGTAGTAGTAACAGCCTTTGTTGTACGTTATGTATGTGCATGGTGTAATGGTGTTATGCTTTGATGTTATTTTGCAACTGTGTTATGCCATGACACGTAGTATGTCATGTTACGAGGTGTTCTGTTATGATGCATTTGGTTGCGCAAGGCACACACATGTCATGTTTTGTTGTTATGTTATGCCACGTTGGTATGCTACATTATGGTACATCGTTTGGTCGCATGACATACTGGCATTTGATGTTATCTTATGTTATGCCTGCTGTTTTTTTTATTGTTATGTCATGTAATGTCATTAAGTTATTTCATGTTATGTTATGTTGTGTTACATTATGTTGTGTTGTGTTATAGTGTGTTATGTTGTGTTTGATTGTGTTATGTTGTGTTATGTTAAGTTTCGTTGAGTTATGTTGTGTTGTGTTAAGTTATGTTGAGTTATGTTGTGGTATGTTGTGTTATATTAAATTACGTTATACTATGTCATGACATATTACGTAATGTGATGTGTTGTATATATTATCAACATAGCTGAAATATAGAAAGACTCATAGGTGTTTAGTCCCTGACACCAAGCTGCAAACAGAAGGAGTACTCATAGCACCGCAAAGTTATGCTCCCTCCTCACAGGCGTCGCTTTCAGAAAGACCATTTCAACGTAATGCTACTGTCACCACTCAGATAGTGGTCACTCATTGGTATACTCCCTCTCCATTCCGACTTCCTCACCCTTTTCATATTCATTGTCTTTTTCACGTTGTGCTGTTGAGGTAACGTTTTCATCTTTTTGAAAGCCGCTATCTGCATTCATGCTATGGAAGGGAAACACAGCCTCTAACACAAGACACGGAGAACCACCTAAGTGCATCGCATACCTCGCTTGAGAACCGTCTCGTGGGCCTATCACGTAGTCAAAAGCGCCTGGTGGATCTACACAACAGTGACATTCAGGTAATGTAACACGTCAATGATGTCCAGCAGCATGCCAACAACTCCAGGTACCGCTATTCTGACCATGTAGTTAGAAAAAAAAAAGAAAACTCGAACACAGCAATCACACTGTGGTACTCAGAAAACATACAAAGGACCGCTAGGAGGAAACTGTCACCTTCATCCTCGTAATGGTTCAAGAGGACATTACAAATTTATTAAGATGTTCTTTCTGTTCATGTGTGAGCATTCGTGGGACCCACGTAGTGTAGACATTGCGGAATGTCAACGTTTCCATCACAGTTTTCAACGCATTGAAGCCGATATTGAGCTCTGAAGACAGTTCCCTGGTCGTTATCTCAAGTTTTGCCTAGAGGAGCTGATCGAGATGTTCTTCATTGCGTTGTGTGACAGCTGTGCATGGACGTCTCGAAATATAGGTTGTCCTTCATGAGGCTCTCGTCACTGCTGAAACGCACGAACTCACTGTATCACTTTGATAACATCTACTGTTTATCTCCTTAAACAATCAGCAAATGTCGAAAATTTCAATTGGTTCAACTTTGTCTACATGGATGAATTATGTAACACACCTATATTTATAACGTACTTTCAGGACAAATGTCATTTTGTCAGATTGCTTCTCCACTGCCTCCTGTCGGACGGAAACAAAATTCAGCCATTGACTGATCTCACAATGTTTCCACTAACCAGTTTCAGAGATCATAGTAATTGGTACCTGTGTGATTTTAATGTCAGCAGTTACGTCCCCAACATTTCAGTTAACCCACACAAGCCACTGAAGGATTGATACACTTGTCTTCTATATGCTCTAGCTTGAGTATCTTTCAGCGCCCGATACTTGAACTGCCTTTGCTATAGAGGTCTTATAAAACCACATCATACTCCATTCTATTTCTTTGACAGCGATGTAAAAGAATTAAACAAGTCGTTGAGAAGCGTTGAACGAAAAACTAGTAGAAGTTATAACAAAACATTTATTTTATTAGAAGGTGAGGCAGCGATGATGAAAAAGCTCACATAACTAATTTTGCTAATACGCTATGACTTTGTAAACATGAAATTTCTCTGGGACCACATTTACAGTGATAGTGAAAGATAACAATTTGATAACAACCATATTGTACAGGCAATTTGTAGAGAACAACTCTATTCTTACTTGAAATTTCAACACCTCTATTTATGGATGTTCACTGCATACAATCCAACAATCAGTTCTTCTTGTTCCTAATCGTGTTTTAAAATTCTTGAGCAAAGGAAAGCTCTTCGAATGTTCAATGATGTTTCATATGTATATAGCAATCATCATCATCATCATCTTCTATTGACTTTTGGTTATATGCCGTGGGGAGGAGTAGTTTTCTTTCGTGTGTCAGCTTTGTCGCCAAAGTTAGTCTCAGTGCGTGTTTATTTTGACATTACTGGTCACCTTCTAATCAATTTATATAATGTGTCATTATATATATATATATATATATATATATATATATATATATATATATATATATATATATATGTATATATACATATATATATATATATGTATGTATATATATATATATATATATATATATATATATATGCATATATATATATATATATATATATATATAATATATATTTATATATATATAAATATACGAGATAATCAGGAAGTGATGTCTCCTATTTTATTATGATGTCTCACGACGCCAGAAGTGAAATTTGGCCAAATAAAATCTATGTCGTAAAATAAGTTATAGAATGATTGCAATCTTTTTCTAGAGCATTATGGTCACTGACTCAAAACTGACCATAAACGTGTACCGACAGCAACTGATATAGAGAAATGTACTGCAACCACCACATTCTTCCCTTTTCATTGCTCACGACAGAATCACACTTATTATTGTTGAAAATTCAACAACAACAACAACACCCAGCAATAACAAAAACAACACCCAGCAGGCTAATGGAACCACCAGTATCCACACACGTCCCCATGAGCTAAAAGGGATTGGTCACTTCTGGTTTTTCCTCGAGCGCACTTACGTCGATTCATGACAGTACATGTCCAAATTAAAGCTATTATGTAACTGTAGCTGACGGACACATATCTATTTCCCCCTGCTGCTTCCTGGCTATGTTCGTTTGTATAAATCAATCAATCGATAAAATATGTTACAACGTCATGTGGAGCACAGGCCTGCAAAAAATAAGCGACAAGTCATCATATGTTGATCTGCCATTTAAATTGGGGTTTCTCTGGCTTACATTTGTTTGCAAGATTTGGGAGACAGCCTCATATACAAATAAGATAAATCATATTTTGCGATGTTGCTGACATGTTTAGATGTTACTATTCTTTGCTCTCAGCTTGGGCCCCGGTAACACTTCAAAGGTTTGGGAAGCGTGCACTAATGAGTGAGCGACATAGTGGCATCGGAGAAGAGCGCTCGATTCTCACAGTCCAGCTACCAGGCTCGACTCTTGTTTTAGGCAAGTCCAGATCAACCTAACTGTAAACGTTTGCCTGATTTACTGTTAGAGGAAAATGGCAGTGGACGGGAACAGTCCATCATAATGAGCTACAGACTACTGCAATGCAGCTTCAAATAGTTCATTCACACGAGAAAAAGAAGAAGAAGAAGAAGAAGAAGAAGAAGAAGAAGAAGAAGAAGAAGACAAAGAAGAAGAAGAAGAAGAAGAAGAAGAAGAAGACAAAGAAGAAGAAGACGAAGAAGAAGAAAAAGAAGAAGAAGAAGACGACGAGGAAGAAGTAGAAAAAGAAGAAAAAGAAGAAGATAAAGAAGAAGAAAAATAGGAAATAGTTCATTCAAGATTAGAGACTCAGCTATGGGAATTCCTTTATCTTACACTAGCGAAAAGCGTTTAGTTAGATCTCTCGTATATAAAAATAAAGACTTCTTCGAAGACCCATATCGATACTCTTCAGTTGACCCAGGTGTAAATGTGTACCTGGTTTACTACGAGGGAAGGACACAACAAAATAGCCTTAAAATAATTATACTGTTTTGAATTTATTTTTGGCAACTTCTCGCATTAGGAAAGAGGAGGCACCAAAGAAGGGAACTAGTGAGTCTTAAACAGCTGATGCCTGGTACAAGCACGTCTTTAACTTTTCATCCTTGACATGAGTTTTTGTTTAAGTCAAGTCCAATAACCCGGCTAAGCAACCAGTGGCCGTCTCGCTGATCGTCCATGACAACGGTTGATTCTAGGCATCTAGGCATCATGCAGGGCGAAAGAAGTGGTGGCGCTGTATTTCAGTTAGGTCCTATTCGGGACGACTCCGTGAAGTGTGCGTTCTTTTCTCGACCCTGATTTACACGTACATGAATATAAGTCGAGCCAGGACGTCCTAAGAGAGAAAGATCACTTGGCCGAAAGAAGAGAGGCGGCGCCGATCCAGCGTTGAGGAAATGATATCAAGTTGTGTGCGACGGAAGATCTTGATGTTAGTGATTAAGTCTTGCCAGCGAACTACTCTGAGGATCGAGGATACAACGTTAACTGCTCATGTGGAAGGCCTTGAGCCGCTTCGGACGTCCCTATAAGACCTATGGGTCTCAAAGACGTGCAAAATGATTCAAATTACACCGAATATATATATATATATATATTTATATATATATATATATTTATATATATATATATATATATATATATATATATATATATATATATAGACGAAGCACTGTATCCAGGGAGAGCCTTTGTTATTACTAGACTGTGGATAAGGCTCATGGACGATGCTGGAGTCTCTGCTACAGGGCATCCTTCGCATTAGTGAAATGATTAATTATGTATACAAGCATTATTAAGTGTGGTCTGACAAGACCTAACACTTTGGATTGGTATGTCATCAGATTTATCAGCGGATCGATGCTATGCAGTGGGAAATCCTACTGATGTGTCTCTCCTGGTGTGGGAGAACACGCTACTGAACACACGGCACAACAATCTCCAGTACAAGAATGGAGAAGGAGGTCGAGATCTAAGCTTTAGGGTGGTTTTATGGCACCGGTTTAACAATCGCAGTCATCTTTAAGACCCCCTATGCCTACTTCGGTAGATACAGAAAGTTTGGTACAGTCATGAGAGGATAATAGCCTTATATTTGGTTTAAATCTCTAGGGGCTAGTGTCTCCCGAGTGGTCTTTCTGAGTATTCGTCGAGGACGTAAAGACAAGAACAGCACCACTGCCTCACAGTCAAATGGCATACCATGGTTAGGTGGTTTGTTTAGAGCAGCGTAGATGGCGCCTAACAGGCTGCGGATCTATTTTGCTCTAGTGTTTGAGTCTATTAAGAGGGACTTGTACATCGGTTAAACACCGTCTATAAGCGCTTGTCCCAACGCAATGGGGTATTAAGTTACTCGAGCCTAACCAGCTAAGCAGGATACTCTTTGCCCGGCTACATCCATCTCACACCAGAGCTGGGACCTGCACAGGGGCATCTGCCTCTCTAGAAGTACAGGTCGACTATTAACTAAGTAGTAATGGGCTAGAGTGGTCAGACTTTCCCGATGCTGCTGGAGTTTGGGGCAACCCAATAGTTGACAACCTGGCTTCTCAAGCATCATTATGGGCATTGGTTAAGGGGTAGCGATGACATTTCAAAGTCTATGAGTAACTGTCATCAAACTGCAATAGGTGAACTGGTAAAGTACAATATACATATTTCTGAAATCAGACTTTATTCCAGCGAGGAGGGGCTGCCTGAGAGACTTGAGCAGGAGTTCGTTGAAGCAGCGAGCTACAGGAACTATCTAAATCTGCACCCTTTACATTTTACTGATAGGAGATGAGCATCTATCGGTCTACCCAAAGAGCAATGACTTCGGTTTTTAACAGGGTGAAAAGGAACAGAAACAAACTATCGAACGATTTTCCAAATGTACCGTCCTTTGTTGAGTGAGGCAACAGTTGTGGTTAAACCAGAAGTGAATTCAATTCTTAAGAACAAAACAGACCAGCCAACGAACAACAGGATCCATCCGTTTCCGCATTCATCGCCATTTCGTGAGAAAATCTAGACACCTATGAGTGTGCCTGGAGTGTAGTGAAGTCAATTCTTAAGAACAGAACATATCAACCATCAAACGAAAGGATCCATCAGTTTCCACATCCATCGCCAATTCGTGAGAGAGACTAGACACCTATGAGTGTGCCTGGAGTGCAGTGAATTATATTCTTAAGAACAGAACGGAACGTAGCCCAGCCTCAACACAACACTTGTATCGTACTGAATCTCCATCTTACATGATTTCATTTCTTCCCATTCTGCACGCCGGCCACTGCTCCAAACAAATGTCGTCTCATGTCAGGCCTCTTTTCAGGAGGATATTTCATTGAATCTGTCAAATTTCAAGAGTATTTATTTCTCTAATTAGCTGAGGGAATTCTCTGTTTTCCCTTGTGACTCAAGCTGACGCTGTAATCCATTTGATCGTGGCGACTGATCTGTGCACAGATCTCATTTATTAACTCGCTGCTTTGATCTAATTATTTCTTTTCCAGCTCGCTGCCAAGAGAACTCTGTTGAGAGCGTTTCACAATTGTTTCCCTTGGTGATTGAGAACTTCAAGTGAAGTCAAAAACATAGTTTATGGAAGTCTTTCATGGAACGAAATCTGGTTCTACAAGACACAGAAGCTGTGAAATCAAGTAGCGGATTAAATGGAACTGTGGTATCATTGTCACATATACGAGTGGAAGAGCCAGACGTTTTGCAATAATATTGTCAGCATGTTTTGTGTTAGTTTGTTTTGTGCGTGAGAGTGTGTGCGCGCCAGTGCGTGACAGCAGAGAAGAATATAAGAGAGGGGAAAACGTATTCAACGACGAGGGAATATAATGCAGAATGAAGTATTCATCTTCAAAGAAATTCCAAAACTTTTATGTGTCTCCAATTTGGTGTATCATTAGGAACCTTATGGAAATCAAGAGAAATTAGGATTGAAACAATTATTAAAAATGTTCAACCCCGGTTCTATAGCTTGGCTTAAAAAAATATAGCGTCAATGAAATCAACATTAAAAAATAGACAGGCATTCATAAATGGATCATGCGCATAGAGGAGTGATTGAAATTATAAACGATCGCAAATGTGGAACTGTTGTATACAATTGGGAAAATAACATTGAAATAAACATGGTAGCCTACTTAACAATCATTACAGTAGCTTTTCTTTTTCCAAGATCTAGCCGTGGAATGTACAGGACTTGAGAATAATGTACGGTGCCCAGGTCGTTGTTAGACAGTGTGCAGACTTTGTTTTGCTCTAAGACACGCGAAATGGAGTACACATACAATAAATCGGGGTGGAAGGGACGAGGTGGAGGTGGCATATTCAAGCCAGACAATGCTAACTACAATTTGGTGATACTGCAGTAGATGAATCTACAGTGGACAGGAATCAAACGTTTAGAATCAGGTTTGAGTCGGGTAGAGGGGCTTCTGTGATGACGGGACAGGGGAAGTGTGACAATCCTGCGAGATACTAGGCCCAACCGTATTGACACACTCTGCCATTAGATGAAAGAGACTAAACCGCTGCGAAATAATATCAAACAATATGATATGATATCAATTTGTTTTTAAAATGTAACACACTTTAATGTCATATAAAACATGATGTCATATCTTGCCTTGCTTTGCCATGCGCTACATTATATGGCATTGTATTGCATAGCATGACATTACATTATGTTCCATTGTATTATACTATATCATGTTGCATTGTATTGTATTATAATGTATTGTATTACATTCTATTGCATTAAATTCCATTGTATCACATCACATTGCATCACATTAAATTATATCACATCAAATTACATCACATTACACTACACCACATCACATTACATCATATTAAATCACATCACATTACATCACATCACTTCACGTCACATCACATCACAGCACGTCTCATTACATTACACCACATCACATTACATTATATTGCATCACTTTACATTAGATAACACTACACCAAATTACATTATAATACATCGCATCACACTACATTATATTATATTATATTATATTATATTATGTGACATTGTGAAACGTTATATTATATCATCGACTGCGATACAGGCCACTCATTGGTCTGCTACAAAATGAGACTCCAGCCCAAGTAGATCCACCACGTAAGACCTGTGGGTAAATGCTGAATAGACAGAGCATGAACTGATATTCCTGAAAGGGTGGGAGAATTCACAAAATCCCTCTCTGAATGAATGGCAACGCAGCGCACTATTGGAAGCGCTACAGAAAGGTGGGAACACGTCAGGGGGTCAACACACCCCCCCCCCCCCCCACCACCACAGCCTTGGCAGTCTTCAGAAAGAAGACAACAAACAGAAATGACTGGATTGAGGGTGGGTTTCCCATTTTTGCACCAGCCATTAAAAAGCGTCAATCTACTCACCTGGACTTAAAGATTTCTCCGTACAGCACGATCTTCGAGGCTTACAAAGACTGGCAAGGAAATGAACAAATGACTTCTTGCTTCAACTCTGCAAGTCTAAATTGTCGGCAGCGGATACATGTATCTTCAGGGTAATGTACAAAGGCATAAAGAAGGCATTTGGACAAACACAAAAATCTACAGCGCCTCTGAAATCTGTGGCAGGTGAGATTATTTTGGACAGGGATATGCAAATGAAGAGATCGGCCGAACACTATTCAGTCTTGCACACCTGTAATATCGTAGTGGCGGACTCTGCTCTCAACGCACTTGATATTCTGCAGGTATTGCAGGAACGAGGATAAACCGAGCATACAAGATTTGGAAAAAGCTATGAAGGGTATGCCAGTGAGAAAAGCGGCTGGTAGAGATGGCATTCCAGCAGAAATCATAAAATTCGGGGGAAACGTACTTCTTCAATACCTATTCAAACATATCTGCCAGTGTTTGGACGAGGGTGGGGGCGGGGGGGGGGGCGGTATAAAAGGACATGAGAGACGCCAACATAATCACTTTTTTACAAGAACAAGGGAGACAGAGGAGACTGCAACAATTACCGGAGAATATCGCTCCTCAACACCGTAGGGAAAGTGTATGCTCGCATCATCCTTAGCAGGTTGCGAATGCTAGCCGACAGGGTGTATCGAGAATCTCAGTGTGGGTTTTGCGCAAAGAAACGTCCACCGTTGATATGATCTTCTCACTGAAACAATTGCAAGAGAAATGCAGAGAACAACACAGACCACTATTTCTTGCCTTCATCGACCTCATCTAGGCATTCGACCTGGTAAACAGAGAGGTTTTTTTTTCAAAGTATTGTCCAAAGTGGACAGCCCACCTAAACTACTGAGCATGATTAGGTCTTTTCACGTTAGCATGAAAGGTACAGTGCTGCATGATGGTCAGGAATCTGAGAGCTTTGACATTAACTGCGGAGTTAAACAAGGTTGTATCCTGGTTCCGACACTATTCGACATTGTCTTTGCCATATTCTTAAACACGCCTTTGGAACGGCACATAGAGGGAAAGGGGAGGAGGAGGGTGGGGGTATTTCGGCATACTAGGTCAGATGTGAGACTATTCAGTCTAGCCAGACTGCCAGCACAACGTTAGAGAAGGGAAACTGTCATTCGGAAAATTGACGTTCGCAGACGATGTTGCCCTGGTTGTCCACACCGAATCCGACTTACGGATCTTCATTAATAGGTTTGCTAAATCATGTAATATATTTGGACTCACCATCAGCGTACAATAGACGAAAGTGATCGTGCAGGGTGCAGATCCACCAGACATTGTCTTAAACATTACAAATCTGGAGGTAGTAAATCACTTCAACTACCAGGCTTTCACAGAGAGTGTGCAATAAAAACATGCTGATCATCTCTACAAAGGTTGCTGTGTACAGATCATGTGTGATTAGTACCCTGCTCTATGGTAGCGAAACATGGACACTGTATGCCTCACTAGAACAAAGGCTAAATGCTTTTCAAATGCGCTGCCTGAAACGCATACTTGGTATTTCATGGAGTAACAGAGTGACTAACAACGAAGTGTTGGCTCGTGCAAAGATTGTCGGATTAGTTACGATCCTACGCCAGCGCCGCTTGCGGTGGCTAGGTCACGTGTGCAGAATGAAGGACGGACGAATACCAACAAATATTATTTATGGAGAACTGACCACCGGCAAAGCGTAAAGATTGAAGACACTTCCTCCGCTAAAAAGATGTTTGCAAGAGTGACATGAAGGCGCTGGATATGAATACCTTCAACTGAGAGGAACTTTCTAAAGATAGACCTGGCTGGGAGGCAGGCTTTGTGTGTGGGTCTGTAGGCAGGAGAGGACAGGTTGCGTCTAGATACAGACTACAAATGTTTACGGCGAAATTTAGGGCAACAAATGACTGTCCTATCTCCAGAGTGAAGTCTATTGTCTCTCAAGACTGACAGGGTGCCAATCAATCTATATTACATTATATTATATTGTATTTTAATAAATAATGTACAATCTATTGTCTGTCATGGTGTAGGACATATTTTAGCTTATTGACCTACCATGACGCTGTCTATCCATTCGTGAATGACTTATCGAGAAGGGTTGCTGAGCAGGGTGGATGATAATGATAACTAAGACATCACAGAATACGAAATATTTCAGTTTGAAGCCTCTTACACTTCGTCCCCGACAGTAGTGTCTGCTGTGGTACTTCCTTAACTTCTCCTCTATGTTGCACATTATCTATGGTCCTCCGTATGGGTCAGGAAAGATAGAACCGACTGAGACTATGGTCACACGTATGGGTCAGGAAAGATAGAACCGACTGTGACTATGGTCACACGTATGGGTCAGGAAAGATAGAATCGACTGCGACTATGGTCACCCGTATGGGTCAGGAAAGATAGAACCGACTGCGACTATGGTCACCCGTATTGGTCAGGAAAGATAGAACCGACTGCGACTATGGTCACCCGTATGGGTCAGGAAAGATAGAATCGACTGCGTCGCTCAACGCATCAGAAAAACGACGACAAAAGATGATGGTTGGAGCTAGCACCCACCGCTACTCCAAGAACATGCCAAGTGTTCTGATGTGTATTTTTAGGATCAACTGCAGGTGTAGTTCTAAGGTTCACGATGAGAAGAATGGATCTGTTACAACAATACAATAAATTCGTGGCTGGATGTGGCGTCTACCGTGTTAGCAGTGTCATTATATAAAACCATTGATGCAGACATCTCAGCTGCGAGTGGTTAAATACGGGATTTATGTAAAGATACGGAAGGAAGTGCTGAGTCTGTGTTTGATAGTATAAAACATTTTCACCGACGATTTCCCAAAAGAGACTATTACATTGACAAATATATTTTAATATATTGTCTTTGTGCGCTTTTTATTTGCAACTTGGATGCTAAACAAACTGAGATTACATGTTCACACTGTCCTTGTCTATAAGAAAATGATCTAGAACAGCAGCAACAACTGTATCATGTGTTTGTTAATTTTAACAACGCGTTTGATAGGGTATGGCATAAAGCGGTTTGGGCAACCATGAGGATGTATAAAATCAACATAAATATTATAAAGGTCCTTGAATACTGGTATGACAAGGCGTCCAGCGCAGTTCTTGTGAATGGGGGGCGAGGAGACTGGTTTCGCACATCAGTTGGTGTGAGACAGGGGTGTACACTCTCTCCAACTCCTTTCAATATATTCCTTGAGGGAATTATGAGTGAGGCACTTGAAGGTCACGATGGTACTGTCAAGACAGGGGGCCGAACGATTACCAACCTTCGTTTTGCA
The DNA here is from genome assembly GCA_036924085.1 of Ariolimax columbianus. Taxonomy (NCBI): domain Eukaryota; kingdom Metazoa; phylum Mollusca; class Gastropoda; order Stylommatophora; family Arionidae; genus Ariolimax; species Ariolimax columbianus. Next base: position 42,291,773 of record JAVGWX010000014.1, read on the forward strand.
AATGATATCGACGGGTTGGCGGGTTCAGAAGCAGATCTCCAGGAATGGGTCAGAAGGCTCGATGAAACAGCTCTTGACTATGGTATGGAGATAAACTCTGGAAAGACCAAATTAACGACCAGCAACGCCTTGAGCTTCAACAGCAGGATAAAAGCTAATGGTCTGGAACTCGAAGTGGTGGACCCTTTTAAATATCTAGGGTCGATTGTCAGTGATGAAGGATCAAAATGTGAAGTGTTGGTCAGAATAGCACAGGCAATAGCGGCGCTTTCATGGCTTAACAAAATCTGGCAAGATAAATGGTTAGCACTATGCACGAAAATCAGATGAATACGTACACTGGCCCTGACAATATTCATCTATGCTTTTGAAACATGGACAGTTACAGCTGACCTTCAGCGAAGGATACATGCCTTGGAGATGAGATTTTTCCGAAGACTTTTAAACGTCACGTAAAAAGATCAAGTTACAAATGAGGAAATACGAGATAGAATTACAAAAGCAAAAGTGTTTTTTGCCTCTTGGCAACTGTCATAAGAAGGAAACTCGCTTGGTACGGTCACATATCGAGATCAAATGGTCTTGCAAAGACGATCCTCCACGGAAAGTGCAAGGCAGACGACGAAGAGACAGCCCCAAAATGAGGTGGAAGGACAACATAAAAGAATGGACCAATCTCTGACCAGAAGACGCACAGGCAGCGGCCACTGACGGAGAAAAATGGCGTGGGCTTTTGAGGATGTCTTCATATGTGCCCCAATGATCTCACCGGTTACGGATTGATCTGACCTGATCTGACCTGATTCTTTGGAATTCTTTCTGGACACAAGTTTCTAATACACGGTCGATTTTGAACTGAGGCAGAAACCTTTTTGGCCGAATACGAATACAAACACAAAAAGTGAAAATATGATTGATGTAATAATTTGTGTTTTAAAATTATATAATGTTGACGAATAAATAATTACATAATAAATTAGGGAAACTGAAACGCCAGTCTGGTCAGGCACAATATACTGAATAGGATCACTATCTCTCTTCCCTGTAGCGTTCCCTGAAAACAGGATGTTTTCAAAGCAGCCTGGCTAACGTTAAGTGGATCGGTGTGATCACCGTAGTAGCGAGCGCAACGTTCAGGAAGCCGAGCATAGAGGGACCATGTTTCGTCTTCATCTCGTAGTATTATCCACCAACTAATAACATCTCTTCCTATTGAACGACTGCCTTCAACGATACCCTCTAATATGGTCTTCAACAAGGAGGTATGTCTTGTTAAATGATCAAAATAAATTATTAATTATCTTTTCATCTTTCCCCCCAACCACAATTTCTTTGAATACCTCCGAATTTGATTTCTTCGATTTCTAAGAAATGCGTCCAACCTTTTTTTTAACCCATATTCCAAAGGCGTCAATCCTTTTTTCGAACTTGCTTTTCATTGGCTATGTTCCTGCGTCATAAATTAGTGACAAGTATACATAACACCTGTCAACTCTCATTCTCAAATTATGATTTATCTGTTTGGATGTTAGTATGTATCGCATGGTGCTGAATACCGTCTTGGCCTCTTGGCCATACCTACTCTCTTTCTGATTTCTTTTTCGCATGTTCATTTTTCCGTTTTTATTGGACTAATAAAAGAGAAACTCTTTACTTGTTCCAGTAGTTGATTTTTTTTTTGTATTTACATAAAGGGTTTTTTGTAACTTTTCCCAAGTATCAAAGTCTATGTTTTATATATATGTTCATGTCTTACATCCTAACCCCTACTTAAGTTGTACATTTATATATTGCAGTAGCTTTTCTTACATCATGAGGCCGCTGATGAAGGTCGTTGAGGCTGTTGTGTTATGTGTGGCTTCATCTGCATGTCGCGCACTACTTCTGGGATCACACTGTTCCTCCCCCCCCCCCATTGTTAATGAGGCTGCAGTAACACAGTTTGTTCCCAAGAAGAACAGCATAGAAGTGAGGTGGCGTCTTGATCGATATGTTTCACTGACCCTGAATAACATAGTCTAATCGGTGTACTATACTCGACCCTAACTAACACAGTATGATCAGTATGTTTAACCTGACACTGACTAACATGATCTGACCAGTATGTTTTATCTGACCCTGACTAACATGGTCTGACCAGTATGTTTCATCTGACCCTGACTAACATGGTCTGATCAGTATGTTTCACCTGGCCCTAAATAACATGGTCTGATCAGTATGTTTCACCTGACCCTGACTAACATTCTATGATCAGTGGTCTGATCAGTATGTTTCATCTGACCCTGACTAACACGGTCTGATAAGTATGTTTCACCTGACGCTGACTAACATATTATGGTCAGTATGTTTTACCTGACCATGGCAAACATAATCTGATCAGTATACTTGCATCACCCTGACTAACACAGTCTTATTGGTATGTTATGCCTGACCCTAACATAGTTTGATCAGTAATCTTGTTTGACCCTGACTAACATAGTCTGATCAGTATCTTTCACCTGACCTTTAATAACATCGTCTGGTCAGTATGTTTGCCTGACCCTGACTAACATGGTCTGACCAGTATGTTTGCCTGACCCTGGCTAACATGGTCTGACCAGTATGTTTGCCTGACCCTGGCTAACATGGTCTGACCATTATGCTTGCCTGACCCTGACTAACATACATAGTCTGACCAGTATGTTTGCCTGACCCTGACTAACATAGTCTGACCAGTATGTTTGCCTGACCCTGACTAACATAGGCTGACCATTATGTTATGCTTGACCTTGATTAACATGGCCTGACCAGTATGTTTGCCTGACCCTGACTAACATAGTCTGACCATTATGTTATGCTTGACCTTGATTAACATGGTCTGACCAGTATGTTTGCCTGACCCTGACTAACATACATAGTCTGACCATTATGTTATGCTTGACCTTGATTAACATGGTCTGACCAGTATGTTTGCCTGACCCTGACTAACATACATAGTCTGACCATTATGTTATGCTTGACCTTGATTAACATGGTCTGACCAGTATGTTTGCCTGACCCTGACTAACATGGTCTGACCATTATGTTATGCTTGACCCTGACTAACATAGTCTGACCATTATGTTATGCTTGACCCTGACTAACATAGTCTGACCATTATGTTATGCTTGACCTTGATTAACATAGTCTGACCAGTATGTTTGCCCAACCAGACGTTGTTGATGCTGTAGTAGTTATTGTTTAATGTTCACAAGTAGTACATGTGCCCTTTTGTGTGTCCTGAACCGGGCCTTTCAGCCGTTAATGGACATAGTAAAAATCAAAATCTGTTCATAAACATAAACAAAACAAAGATAATGACCACCGATAAAACACAATGTCAGCATCAATTTATAGTGGGTGGTGAGGAAATAGATCAGGTTACAGATTTTGAATATCTGGGCTCCAGAATCGACAAAAATGGTGACTGCTCGAAAGAAATCAGAAGACGACTAGCTATGGCAATGCAGAGACTGAACAACCTGAAGAAATTATGGCAGGGCACCAACAAAACCATAACAGTAAAAGTCTTGAAAGCCTGTGCTTTTCCTGTGGCAGCTTATGGCCGTGAAGCATAGATGATTACCAAAACTTATAGACAAAGATTCGAATCCTTCGAGTCAAAATGTTACAGAAAGATCCTCAGAATACCCTGGACAGAGAAAAGAACAAATTTAGACATTCGGCAAGAGTTGAGCATAGAGGAGAACTGGTTTATGAATTCCATTTTGGCTAGAAAATGCAAATACTTTGGTCACATCAAGAGACACAACGGTCTTGAGAGGACGGTGATGGAAGGTATGGTGCCAGGCAAAAAAGGAAGGGGTAGACCAAGAAGACGATGGCACCAAGATATCCAGGAGTGCCTGAATATGACAGTGGCGGAAGCTGGTGTTTTGGCAAGGGAACGAGTTTCTTTCAGACATACTGTGATGGGAGCGACGTTCTACAAAGGACATGCTACATGATGATGATGAACCGGGCCTTATATGACGGGTTGTTATATCTATACTCACATCTCTATAGTGCTGATGAAGGTCAGCTGATGTCTTCTATGCGGTTGTGTTATGCTTGGTTTGAACTTCGTTAGCCAACCTCGCAATGACAACAGCACGTTTCCAAGGAGAAAGTGAGGTGGGTGTCTTTGCCAGTATATTTTACCTGAACCTGTTTAATGGGTTGGATCAGTCACCCCTGACCAGACGTTAGTCTCATCTCCTTTAACCATAAGTTAGTCTCATCTCTCTTGACCAGACGTTAGTCGATCTCCCCTGTCCAGACGTTAGTCTCATCTTCCCTGACTATTCGTTAGTCGTATCTCCAATGACTAGACGTTAGTCTCATCTCCCCTAACCAGACGTTAGTCTCATCTCCTTTAACCACAAGTTAGTCTCATCTCTCTTGACCAGACGTTAGTCTCATCTCTCTTGACCAGACGTTAGTCGATCTCCCCTGACCAGACGTTAGTCTCATCTCCCCTGACTAGACGTTAATCGCATCTCTCTTGACCAGATGTGTGTCTCATATTCCCTGACTATGCGTTAGTCTCCTGTCTTCTGACTATGCGTTAGTCTCCTCTGCCCATATCAGGCGTAAGTTTCTTCTCCTCTGACCATGCGTTAGTCTCCTCTCCTCAGACCAGGATTTAGTCTCCTCTTGCCACAAGAAATAGTATGTGAAGAATCAGTTAATGCATTCATGAATAGCTTGGATGTACATATTTACTTTTAGATCAAGCGAAGTAGAATAAGCTGCAGTCTTCTAACCAAGGACAAACAAGCTAAGCTAAGTTAAGAAAAGCATACATTTAAACAAACAAACAAAAACAATGATTCGGGCATTCTGTAAGAGTGCGGCCTAATCAACTGAAACAGAACAGCAAAGTAAGACATTATTTCTACAGTGCACGACACAGAATCCGAGTGGAACCTGATAAAATTACATAATCCTTCAACTACATGGACTGCACAAACCGACACCGTACGCTTGATCCAATATAGACAGAATATTAACTCTCGTCACAGCGCATCTGCAGCATAGATGGCGCCTAACAGGCTGCGGGTATACTTTTCTCGTATGTTTGAGTTTATTAAGTTGGACTCGCACATCGGTTAACCACCCTTCAAGGCAGACTGTGGAGTGTTTTCGAAACTATAACAACAACTTTTCAGTTAAGTTAAGTGGATGGGCGTCTAAACGTAATTTCACATTTACATTAAAAAATCCATTCACCTGTTTCTGTCATAAGACAATGTATGATATCTAACCAACTAGTGCCAGCAATGCGGAAAAATATACGTTTCGTACTCAATCTCATTGTACTATTTGACCGAATACGAACAACTTAATGAATGCACTGCTCACACCTCAGAAGCGAATACTGAACGAATATTCCAAATAGCCTTTATATGATGTAATCAAGATGGACTAACTTCCTATAAAGCAGTTAAGATGGCGAATTACGAAATACACCACATAAAAGACGGAATTGGCCTTTGCGAAACTATACATCTAACGGAACGCCTAATTAAGCCATCTTTATTGCAGATAAAACACAAGATCGACAGAGCACGGATAACAGCAAAATAGCTGTAAAGAGAACTCTGCTTTTATCAAGTAATAGCTGATTAACACTATTGTATTGAAGGGCATGACAGGAAGAAATATCCTTATAAATTGCAGATATCGCTACAAGGCTGATAAATGGGCTCAACAAAATATCGTATTTATTGTTATAGTTACGTGTGTTTGTCACGCCTGACCTCGACTGTATAACAGAAGCGGTTTTTGTCAGTATAGCTATTATTAGCAAGCCAAACAATATGCAGATCAGCTTAAGCTTCGCCGCCTCGGCCACTTTTGTTCCGTACATGATTATGAGGCGCTTAAATCATCCATTCCTTCATCAGGATTGACTAAATGACTCGGCGTCTGACATTCTGATTGGCCTGTAATTGCAGCCACGTGATATGTGACGCCATCATCCTGATTTACGTCTTCTAACGTCTAAAACCGTCGCCTGGCTTCTGAAACGTGGGCAATGATTTACTCATTTGTCTCTCCCCGCGTGAAATTTGGCCAACAGCACGTCATGCAGCTGGCGTACATACCTCGTGTACGTAATCCTACGTCATAAGCTTGGACAACACCTGCGCTTACGGCCTGGTGCACGAAACGGTAGTTCAGATGGGGTGCATCTGACAGGATGGCCACTGTTATTTTTCGAGGATGCTTTGCAGAGTTTTTCAGTATATATACAACATATCAGATGTCATTAAGGCTTGTCACGGTGTAGGGGTAAGATGGAGGAAAAACATCTTTAATCAGGCGTGGATTGAAGGCTAGGTTGATGGAGCTTAGCAAAGAGCCGTAGTTTGGTCATTTAGTCAGAATATATCATGACTAGCCTGCATCAAGAGCATATCATATGCATGTGTCCGGTCCACGAGCAAGATGCAGACCATGACTTTGATGGATCGAGTGTGTCTCTGACAATTTCCTGAGGTTACACCTAACGACAACACAGACCTCCATCTTGGCGATAACAAGAAATCAATGCATCGCACCTCTCTGTGACGCCGAATGGCAAGAGGACACAAGAAGAAGTAGTCTGAGTTGATAGTTGTCATGTGCACGACGAGTGTTGGTCTCAATTAAAATAAAACAAAGGTCAATGTACCTTGACTGGGTGATACTTCTTCTTCTTCTTCTTCTTCATCGTACGCAGTCAGACAGTAACCATTATTTTTTTCGAAAAAAGCGGCGGTCATCCTGAGGCTGTCGACACTGCCATAGAGCTTGTCTTGCAGTTCCACTGGTGATGGCCACATCTGCTCTCATTGATCCTCGAATGTCGGGCAGTTCTGCAGCAGATGTTCAGCGGTCATTTTACCGGTACCGCACGGGAATTCGTCGGTACCATCTATCTTTAATTTGTTGAATAGGTGGTACCTCAGTCTGTTGTGGCCAGTGCGAAGTCTGAAGACAACGACCTGCTCTCTTCTGTTCAACTGGTAATAGGCATCGTTTTTGGTGTAACCAGTATGTTCGGTTTCCCATTTGGTCATGTATCTGGCTTTGATAAGCCGCTTTGACTCTTCGTACGTCATACTAGTATCTGTTTGTGGTAGTCTTGCACCTTCTTTTGCCAGTCTGTCTGCCTCCTCGTTGCCGTGGATGTTGCAGTGTGATGAGACCCACTGTACCACTACCCTTTTTGGTACGGACTGCTGGCACAGTTTGCAGAGTGCTGCTCTTAAGCCATTAAGCGCAGTGTTTTTCTGGCTTTTTAGCGATGTGACTACTGCGAGAGCATCTGTAAGCTGGACTATATGGCTTTCATTTTCTTTGTGTGTCACCATTTCTTCCACTGCCGCCCTCAGTGCCTCTGCCTCCGCTCTGAAATTGCTTGTGTACTTACCAGTAGCGAATGACAGTGTTATTATTCTGCCATTTGGTAGGTTCAGGAATGCTCCTGCCCCTCCGTTCTGTGTAGTGTTTGTTACAGAACCGTCGGTGTATGCATGGGTCCGACTGGGTGATACAATCTAAGAAACTTTTCGAAACACATCTGTTAATATTATGCCCAGCTTATAACGTTGAAATATGGAGAGGAGGCAAAATATACGGATCGGACATGTTAGTCAAATTCAGGCAAAATATATCGATGGGACATGTTAGTCAAGTTCAGGCAAAATATACCGATCGGACATGTTAGTCAGGGTCAGGCAAGATATACTGACCAAGACGTGTAACTCACTTTGATGTAGGTTTTCTCTTGTTTTCATTGCAGTCTGGCTAACGAGGTGTGAATCGACAGACTCAAAATAGTAAGCGACACACAGATGAAACCATGTATCGCACAACTGCATGTATGACCCCGATGCACCTTCATCAATACACTTTGGATATAACAAAGCTACTGCAAACATCCAATTTACTATTTTTTCAGGATCACAGTATGGGTTTTCAAGAATAACATAGCGTTGAAACCCCTTTTCACATTTGTTTTGTTTGCCTGTTCTTCACATTGTACAATTTTATGTAACGTTTTCTATTTGTATTGCACGGCACAATGAAAACGGTAGGCATTGTCTCTGATGTCTGTAGTGAAAGCAAAGGCTTCTGAGCAGGCTTGCCACTACATGGATCATAGCAACGATCCCCACTTAGTTATTCAGGGTGCTGTAGAAAGCCGATTTCCATGTGCAGAGCGGAGAAGATAGGATAGGACCCGGTCATTATGTTGTGTCACATACTGGCGCAAACAGTTTAGTTCAGTGAGAGGATGGCAAAAGAGACACTGAAATCCAACACATATGTAATAAAGTAAGTCAAATCATTGGATTGGATCAAGATACTGAGCAGCACATGAGCTGTAGTGGTCAGCGACCCATAGCTGATGGTTAGCGTCAGGGCCAGCGATCCAGAGCTGCCAAGACCCTTCTACACCTCCACGCGGTGATCGTGGATCGTGGAACAGGCTGCAGCAGGGCAGACTGGCTAAGGTGAAGGGATCGAAGAGGGAATGCTAACACGGTACTCAAATAATGCTTGTTGAAGTCAGATGTGTTGGACCGAAACGTGCAAATATCACAGTCAAGCTGTATACTACGACACAACGCATTCCGTTCTCTGGATTACGTTCTGATACTTAAGCCCTTTCAGGGTTTAATAGTGTGAGCTTGAGAACGAACGAAGCCAAGCCAAGCCAAATCATTGGAGAAAGGTCCCCGATATTGCAATGTTAACACGTGCCAGTGGATTAAAAAAACGCTAAACAATTTGGGAAATGGGAAACTAAAGCGGAGAAACTTTGCAGAAATAGCCAAAGCAAAGATGCACGAAGATCCCATAAACGCACTAACAACACCAAAACCCATCACTACTGTACGAAAACCTACTTGGAGGCAGGATATATTTCCAGAGGTGGTAGAAAATATACCAGGTATTGCAAACAAAAACTGCCAGAGTGAAAAAGAAAGGAGAGACACTACCCTAAGCTTCATAACGAAAAGCTACCCAAGCATGGACTGGACCCATGCATACACCGACGGTTCTGTAACAAACACTACACAGAACGGAGGGGCAGGAGCATTCCTGAACCTACCAAATGGCAGAAAAATAACACTGTCATTCGCTACTGGTAAGTACACAAGCAATTTCAGAGCAGAGGCAGAGGCACTGAGGGCGGCAGTCGAAGAAATGGTAACACACAGTGAAAATGAGAGCCATATAGTCCTGCTGACAGATGCTCTCGAAGTAGTCACAGCGCTAAAAAGCCAGAAAAACACTGAGCTTAATGACTTAAGAGCAGCACTCTGCAAACTGTGCCAGCAGTCCGTACCAAAAAGGGTAGTGGTACAGTGGGTTCCGTCACACTGCAACATCCAAGGCAACGAGGAGGCAGACAGACTGGCAAAAGAAGGTGCAAGGCTACCACAAACAGATACCAGTATGACGTACGAAGAGTCAAAACGGCTTATCAAAGCCAGATACATGACCAAATGGGAAACCGAACATACTGGTTACACCAAAAACGATGCCTATTACCAGTTGAACCGAAGAGAGCAGGTCGTTGTCTTCAGACTTCGCACTGGCCACAACAGACTGAGGTACCACCTATTCAACAAATTGAAGATAGGGTGTACCGACGAATGCCCGTGCGGTACTGGTAAAATGACCACTGAACATCTGCTGCAGAACTGCCCGACATACGAGGATCAGAGAGAGCAGATGTGGCCATTGCCAGTGGAACTGCAAGACAAGCTCTATGGTAGTGGCGAGAGCCTCAGGATGACCGCCGCTTTTTTCGAGAAAATAATGGTTACTGTCTGACTGTGTACGCAGAAGAAGAAGAAGGACCGAAACGTGCAAATATCACAGTCAAGCTGTATACTACGACACAACGCATTCCGTTCTCTGGATTACGTTCTGATACTTAAGCCCTTTCAGGGTTTAATAGTGTGAGCTTGAGAACGAACGAAGCCAAGCCAAGCCAAATCATTGGAGAAAGGTCCCCGATATTGCAATGTTAACACGTGCCAGTGGATTAAAATAACGCTGTACAACACGCTATTTCTACCAACATTGTGCTCTCAGTGTCACAATTAGATATTGACAAGCAAAGATAACATGAACTATGTAACAACAGAGATGAAATGCCTACGCATAATGCTTGGTGTAACAATAAGGGATAAAATTAAAAACGAAGATATTAAAAAACAAGTATGTACAACACCAGTGCTAGGCCTCATCAAGATACAACAAACCAAATGGTTCTGCCACGTGACAAGTCAAATATGAGATAGTATTCCTAAGAAAACAATGCGATACAGATACAATGGATACAAAGCTAAGAGCCGACGACGAAAACAATGGATAGCAGAAATAACAGAAGCAGTAAAGCTTCCCCGTGTACGAAGCACATACTAGGGCCCGGCTAAAAAACCTCTCCATAATCTGAAGCTGAAAGGTACAAGCAGGACAAGAATAACGAAGAAGATGAATAAGAAAAGTGAGAAGCAGGATCGTTGTCGAGCAGATAAGAAGACACGTGACGACAACCATCTTTATGAGAACTGAGACTCAGGTAGTGACTTCATTTCTAGATGGTAGTACATGAAAACGGTTAGGCTACACATCTTATATCAAGGGCGCTTGAATTGAGACCAGCTACAACTTCTAATCATTTTGACAATTTTGTCTTTGGTCCACTCTGTCACACCAAATCTCACACACTCCTGGTTACTTCTTTGTATGGTTGCATCATTTTGAGAACAATTGACAAGAACACTCTGAAATCAGTGGATAGTTAAGTTGCTCGTGTCAGGTCCAACATACTGACCAATACCCAAGCTCATACCTACATCATCCAACTGGAAGCACAATGTGTTTCAGCAGCCTGGTCAAAGAAGTGGGATCCACTAAGTGATCAATGCAGATGTGACCCCGCTGGGAAACCAAGCATTACACTACACCAAACAGACAAAGCGGTCCATTCCACTGTCTTCAGTGATCATTGAGAAATGAGAAGCCACAATGTAGTGAAGAATTCGTCATGACTAGCTTCAAACAACAGCAACATATATATCGCACTACCACCACCACCACTGCTACTACTCGCACTAGTAGTACCACCACTACTACTACCACCACACACACACATATATATATATATATATATATATATATATATATATATATATGTATGTGTGTGTGCGTTCGTGCGTGTGTGTGGGTGTGGGTATGTGTGTGTGTGTATGTCTGTGTGTGTGTGTGAGTGTGTACCTGTCTTTACGGTACCGAGGTTTGGGTTGTTCAGTACCTGATCAAGACCTTTTTATATCGAAAAGTTGGTTAATCTCATTTCCAGTTTCCAATTAAACTGGTTTTTTAAAACTTGTTTGTATTTAAAATCGGTTGTGTTACCGGTGACCAAAATTAAATAGAAGAACAGTAACACTGTAAGCTGCCGTGCAAGTCGTAATAGCTACAGGGAAGGTTGAGGCAGGTCAGAGCGTGTGTAAACCTTAAACCCGACAAACGGAAACAATCTTTGGATCCCTTCGCAGATGAAGAGTTGACATGAGCAACAGCTTCTTCTTCTTCTTCTTTTTCTTTTTTTTCTTAATGTTTTTCTCTTCTTCTTCTTCTTTTTCTTCTTCTTTTTCCTCTACCAACTGATGCTATGCTTCTAGCCCCGTCAGCTTCACGTAGGAAACTGCGTTTCAGGTCTTCGCCGGTCCGCTTTTCGAGCATGGTCGATACCCGGGACCAGAGTGTCTCTCTTTGGTGCGCATTAGTTGGTTAATTATACAGGATATGTTCTGGTGTTTTCTTAGAGGCTCTCCAACGCACGTGATGGTGTCTCTCAGACTCATTTAGTGGAGGTGGGTCACGAGTTTCCATAGTTTCGGTTTGAGTCTGAAGGTCTTTGTCTGCCAATCACTGCACAATTTGCATTTGCTGTCATTATCTGGCTGGTATTCTTTGTCCTGATCTCTCCATTCCGTCCTCATGGATCTTTAGATGAGTGTTCTGGCTTCCTCATAGCTCTGTGGGTGACGAATCTGTTAGCCGGATCTTCCGTCTTTTGCCAACGTATCTGCCTTCTCGTATTCCGAGGAACCCACAGTGGACCAGATTCTACTGCAGGGCTAGATCTGTTTCTTTAAACAGCAACCCCCCGATGTGGTATTTTATTGTGTGTGAGAGACTATCTTGTTTGTGGCGATAGCTTGGAGTACGCTCCTGGAGTCTGTTAGAATGACCGTTTTCCGCGAAGCTGTGCTTCGGTTAATGAAAATATGAGTTCCTGCATGTATTGCTGTTGTTTCAACTCTGACATTGGTACAGGTCTCACCCGTTGGTATACAGTGGTGCTCTATGTCGGCGTTGGAGTGTGCCATGTAGATTTCACGTGTTCTATGTCAGCGTTGGAGTGTGCCATGTAGATTTCACGTGTTCAATGTCGGCGTTGGAGTGTGCCATGTGGATTTCACGTGTTCTATGTCGGCGTTGGAGTGTGCCATGTAGATTTCTCGTGTTCTATGTCGGCGTTGGATTGTGCCATGTAGATTTCACGTGTTCTATTTCGGCGTTGGAGTGTGCCATGTAGATTTCACGTGTTCTATGTCGGCGTTGGAGTGTGCCATGTAGATTTCGCTTGTTCTATGTCGGCGTTGGAGTGTGCCATGTAGATTTCACGTGTTCTATGTCGGCGTTGGAGTGTGCCATGTAGATTTCACGTGTTCTATGTCGGCGTTGGAGTGTTCCATGTAGATTTCTCGTGTTCAATGTCGGCGTTGGAGTGTGCCATGTAGATTTCACGTGTTCTATGTCGGCGTTGGAGTGTGCCATGTAGATTTCACGTGTTCTATGTCGGCGTTGGAGTGTGCCATGTAGATTTCACGTGTTCTATTTCGGCGTTGGAGTGTGCCATGTAGATTTCACGTGTTCTATGTCGGCGTTGGAGTGTGCCATGTAGATTTCGCTTGTTCTATGTCGGCGTTGGAGTGTGCCATGTAGATTTCACGTGTTCTATGTCGGCGTTGGAGTGTGCCATGTAGATTTCACGTGTTCTATGTCGGCGTTGGAGTGTTCCATGTAGATTTCTCGTGTTCAATGTCGGCGTTGGAGTGTGCCATGTAGATTTCACGTGTTCTATGTCGGCGTTGGAGTGTGCCATGTAGATTTCACGTGTTCTATGTCGGCGTTGGAGTGTGCTATGTAGATTTTACGGTCGCCTCTTTTATAGCTACCTACGGCCGATAAGTGCGGCAATATTTCAAGCCAATATATCGACTATGTAGCAACTGTAAAAAATTGTTAAAATAATATATCGAATCTGTAGCAATGTTAAAAGGTTTGCAAGTCAATATATTGGCTCTGTAGCAATCTTAGAATGTTTGCAAGCCAATATATCGGTTATGTAGCAATGTTAGAAGGTTGTAAAGAAACTATATCGGTTCTGTAGCGATGTTAGAATATTGTAAAGAAAATAAATCGACACTGTTGCGATGTTAGAAAGTTTACAAAAAATATATCGGTTCTGTAGCGATGTTAGAAAGTTGTAAAGAAACTATGTCGGTTCTGTAGCGATGTTAGAAAGTTGTAAAGAAACTATATCGGTTCTGTAGCGATGTTAGAAAGTTGTAAAGAAACTATATCGGTTCTGTAGCGATGTTAGAAAGATGTAAAGAAAATAAATCGACACTGTAAGCGATGTTAGAAAGTTGTAAAGAAAATAAATCGACGCTGTAGCGATGTTAGAAAGTTGTAAAGAAAATGAATAGAAAATGTAGCAATGTTAGAGGAGACTGCGTGAACTAGTGGTGAAGAGCCCATTTCACAATCCAAACGCACCAGGTTCGAATCTCGCTCGTGTCCAGTTTGACAGACATGGTATTTGTTTCGCTCCTCTAAGTGCGGAAAGTAATGGCAACCTAACGTACTGAACACTTATCAAGAAACTTATAACAGCCAAATAGGTTGGCGGATATAAGAAACGACGTTCTGCAAAGGACATTCTACTTTTTTTAGCAATGTAAACAGTTTTCAAGCGATTATATGTGCTCTATGAAATGAACCAGTTAATGTGTCCCCTTCCCATTTGGTTACACCCCGTGCTAGATCATGAATCAGAACCCACGTAATATTGGTTTGTGAGCATAGCCATTAACCCCTCCACTACATAGAACCGACCGTCTCACCCCCGACACCCAACGCAATGTACACCCCCCTCCCCTTTTTTTTCCTCCTCATAGTATTGATGTACTTATATATTCTCACTATGCAAAGAGACCCTCAAGCTTTTCATCTGCCTGAAAGCAGGCATGATCATATGGCGTATCCTCTCCAGCCATCGCCCCGTCCGCACGGTTTCGTGAGTGTATCCATTAGTACCATCCTGCTCACGTGCATGCGAACACACTCATCATTTGCGCTCGCATCAGAACTGGTGCTTCATCTTCCATCGTTCGTGACATCCCCAACTGCTCACCAACAACGGCCCGAGGACGTGGCGCCTCGCTAATACCACGAGATGGCTGGCGGATATAATAAAAGTCCAATCATAGATTTGGCTCCGGTTATGATGAATAATCTCATAGTGATTTGAGGGCCCTTCCTGGCAATGCTCATTCACCGGGGGATCATTTGATGTCAACATTGTAACTTGCAAAATGACAACTAACCCAGGTCGTTAGGTTATTAATACATGATTCATCTGCTTCTTCTTTCTACTCTCGAGATTCAATCAGAACGTTAGGGAGTTTGCTTATTTCGCAAAAGTGCCGAGTTCGCTACCATGTGGCGGCACACTCGGGAGTAAATGGGAACCTGAACTACTGTTGCACAAAGAAAGTCAGCGAGTTTTGGAACAGGTCAGCGTTATTGGCCTTAATAGAAGTTTACACATAGTGCAATGACGTTGAGACACTTGATTAGCGACGGCAGTGCTAAATGGATATGCGTTTCTTTTCTGTCTTCCTTTACTTCTCACGGTCTGCTTCTTCTCCTACTATTACTTCTACTTTAATCACCACTGCCACCATTACTACTACTACTACTACTACTACTACTACTACTACTACTACTACTACTACTACTACTACTACTATACTACTACTACTACTACAACTGCTACCACCACCACCACTACTACTACTACTACTACTACTACTACTACTACTACTACTACTACTATTACTACTATTACTACTACTACTTTTACCACCCCCATTACTTCTACTACTACCACCACCACTACTGTACCACTACAACTTCTACTACTACAACCACTACTACTACTACTACTACTACTACTACTACTACTACCACTACTACTACCACTACTACTACTACTACCACAAATGATGCTACTACCACCACTTCTACTACTACCACTACTACTACTAATAATAATAAGAATGCTACAACTGCTAATACTACAACTAATACTACTACCACTATTTATATTTCTAGTACTACTACTACGTCTACTATTGCTACTACTACAATTAAACTGCATTTGCTATTACTACTACTACTACTACTACTGTCACTATTACCACTACTATCAGTACTATTACTACACTACTACGACTACAACTACTGCTACTACTACTACTATTTCTATACTACTTCTACTATTGCTATCAGTAATGGTATTACTAGTACTACTACTAGTACTACTACTAACACTACATCAACAACAAATACTACTACTACTAATACTACTATTATACTACTACTATTGCTATTAGTAATGGTATTACTAGTACTACAACAACTACTACTACAACTACCATAACAACTACTTCTTCTACTGTTACTATCACTCCTGCTACATTTTCGTATTTGTTCGCATTTCATTCTTTTTATTTCAATAGTGCCACATTGAGTTGTGTGATTAGGAAGTCTGATCATTATTGCCCAATTACGTCGTGTTCGTCAGACTAACTCATACTAGTATTTGACTGCTCTCAGACTGCCTGCAAACAGGAAATTTGATTTGAGGGCAATATGTTGTGCTGTGTGATAAATTACTAAATATATGGTTTAGTAAATATATATCAGAACTTGCAAATTAGAATCCTTAACGGATATGTGCATTCAGTTTTATTGTATGGAGTAGAAACCTGGACAATGAAACAGAAATTGAAGAAGAGAATTGAAGCTTTTGAAATGTGGATGTTCAGAAGACTTGGACAAGTTCCTTGGAAAGATAGGAAAACAAGTAGTGAGGAGTGTCTGGTACAACTAAAGGTGTAGAAGACTCGTCTGAAGGTAATTGAAAGCAGAAATATAAAATATTGCGGTCATGTACAACGCCACGAGTTTTCTTAAAATAACTATGGAGAGCAAGAGAGGCAAAAAACGGCGGAGGTACAGACGGACAGACATCAATAAAATGTGCTGTGACCAATTTTGACTCAGTGTACCAACCTGGCGCAGGACAGAGACAGCTGGAGATCCATTGCGGTCAACGTCCGATGCTGAAAGGGCACATGATGATGGTGATTTGATATATCGTCATCGTTCTGATGTTAATGTAACAGTCTATAGCTTAGTGTTTTCTGATAGCATTCGGGACAATCGAGGCTCTAAAACGAGGCATTGTGCAGGACTATCCATCTCTCTATTTTTCATTATATAAATATATATATATATATATATATATATATATCCGATACAGTGTCCTAAAATCAACACAGCCGATACATACAAACCCTGAATGTCGCCGTATCGAGAGATGGCACGAATTGATGCAGGCACTAGAGATGGAACTTCGGGGGAAACCTGTTTCCAGATATCATCTACCAAACACAATATGGAAGTCGCCGAACAGACTCCGAACTGGTGTATTACGGTGCTAGAGGAATTTGAAACGATGGTAATACACAGATCATGACACATGAGACTGTGGTGCAATACAGGACCCAGACCACCTGATAACCTGCCCCAACCTCCAGGAAACATGCAAATGGTGCGACATGCTGGAGGCAAATAACATGGCAATCCCTGTCGGTGAATACTGGATGGAACTTGTATAACGTGCTGTTTGGCCACGAAAATAAGTATAAGTATATATATATATATATATATATATATATATATATATATATACTTATTTTCGTATCATATATATATAACAGTTTGACTTGAACGCCGCTTGCATATATATATATATATATATATATATATATATATATATATATATATACGTGTGTATGTGTATGTGTGTGTAGTATATGCTGCTGTGAATATGTTTCGTATGTATGTGTGCCTGTTTCTGTGTATGTGTGCGTGCAGTCCACCGTACGGTTAGTTCAAAACAGACAGACGCATATCAGATATACAAAAGAAACACTACAGAGACTCCTTACTTTGTCTCTGAAAAGCTTCAACATTTAAGTTATTTCCTAGGAAACTATTGTACATAACCGCTCCACCAGTTTCGCTAGCATCACACAGGGCTCTCAGATCACTCCACCTCAGAGAAAGCGAACAGCTTGACAAAAAGAAAACACAAACTAAAAGCAATATCCCATCTAACTCCTCACATGTATATCCCAAATGCGGCTCTCTCTCTGGCAGGTCAGGATTATAATATTCAGTCAGACGCGTCTTGCAACACAAGTTTAATGTCACCGCCACTTTAGATTGACAACTACTGCAGCTAATATATATTTATACGAGGCGTGTTCAAATGAATCCGGACCTAACTGCGCCAAGTGAATATACATACAATGCACACGAGTACGTCATTTCAGGTGTAAACAGCACATACCAACCGTCTAGTTTGCAAAAGTGCATTATCATCCGACTCATAGTTTCCTCAGCAGACCGTTGAAAACCTCGCTGGTGTGACACGGAATCCTTCCAGAGTTGATTAGCGAGCGGTCATTCGGTTTCTAACAGGTGAAGGATTCGTCGCATAATGCAGGCAGTGTATGGTGACAAAAGTGTGTCGAAGACAAGAGTGAAGAACTGGACAACAATGTTTAAAGAAGGACGTGAATTAACGACAGATCTTCCGAGACCAGGTCAGGCTCATATTGTTGCGTCAGGGGACGGCGGGGGCAAGGGGTTAAGTTACAAGGCTTACAACAAAAAAGTGCTGGGTTTGTTCCCCATCACAGAACTTGCCGTTACCCAGTGGAAGAAACCCTTTGAAAATGCAGGACGAAGCAGACCCTTGCATAAAATGCACGCCAAAGACGAATGCACTGGGCCAACAGGCGCAACAAAAAAAAATAACAACATCCGCACTGCAGGGAACACCGCCTTGTGGAATAAAGACATAAGGCTAATGCAAAACAAAAAAATATATTGTTTCGTCAAAAGATGTCCTCGTCAAAATTGATGCAGCAATTCGGGTGGACCGTTACCGGAGCGTATATTTGCTAGCATAGGAATTTGCTGAGTCGCTAAGGACAGTTCAAATGGTGGTTAACAAGAAACTGAAGTATCGGAAGGTGTGTTCCCAATGGGTACCTCGGTTGCTGACCAACCACAATAATGAAGAACGCATGGGATGGAGTTTGAATCACTTGCTGCGATACGAAGAGGGGGGTGATTCGATTCTCTGCGCATAGTGGCAGGTGGTCAATCGTGGTACCACAACTTTGAGCCGAGCAGCAAATCTGCTAGCATGCGCAATGGAAACATCATGGATCACCGAATCGAAAAAAAATAACAGTCACACATTTCCGCTGGTAAGATTATGCTGACATCATTTTTTAACCATGAGGGATTTTTGTAGGTAGGCTTTAAAGAGTGTGGCGTGAACACCAATGCCATCCGCTACAACGACACACTAGACAAGCTGCATACAGCAATCAAGAACAAACGACTCGGCATACTTTCGCGAGGTGTGATTCCACATGTCCCGGCCATTATTCAGAAAGCGTTAGCACAGAAACGGTGGGACGTACTACCATACCCATCATTAGCTTTGACATGTCCCCTTGTGACTTAATTTGTTCGGACCATTAAACAAAAGTCTGAAGGAACAAAGATTCGACTCCGATGCAGACGTCATGGCCTCGGTGACCAAGTGGTTCAACGATGAACCAAGGTCTTTTTTTCGGATGGCATTCGCTGTCTACCCAAGCGGTGGGATGCATGTCGAAATGCCTATGACAACTTATTCTAACTAACAATGTGGCATGTGTGCTTAATTTAATTCTGTCAAACTAGATGATGAAACTTTCATATGTGTGTAATAAATCCACTGGGTCCGGTTTCAGTTGAACACACCACCTGTATATGTATATTATATACACAGACACATACACACACACACATATACTTTTTAATCGTAGCAGGTCAAAATCCATCCATTGAACGACACTTGATGCTGTCCTCCTAAGATAAAGGCCACCGTCCATCGCAGACGATAATGGCATAATTAATTTTGCTAGCACTATTTTTAGTTAGGATTAATTGCGCTACTTTTTATACTCACTCTCTCGTCTCGAGCCACCCGACCCCAGTGGCAAGTCATGAACAAGACGACTAGGTGGCCACTACGAGATGCAGGAGACTCCACATCAAGCATCCGTGAAAAAGACGGCAGAGTCCGGAGTCGAACCCACACCACCTGATCATGAGGCCAACGGCTTAGCCACTTCGCCACGCCTCCTACCGACTGGCATTCGGGGCGGAATTCATCTCTGTCAACGCTTCAACACTCTAACCCTGCTTCCATCTACCACTCGGTACGCCACTGCTTATGATGTATCATTATTATTGATAAAGCCAACGACCCTGATTACGATACAGCTATATTTATTCTCTGACTATGAAAGCATATTTAAACAGACAGATCGCTCGTACGTTACGCTAAGATAAATGGGCAGCCCAGTCAAGTGTGCACCGCGCATTGCTAGGGACTCATTCTGATAATGGTACTGCCTACAGCTGATTTGTACCAGGCCTTGTTATCGCTTGGGTAAACATCTGGTGTGATATCCTACCCCGATGTCCGCTACTGAGTGATCCTGGTTGCTGTCATTTTCCCGATGCTGTAGCAATTAATACACTGTTGCAGGCGAAACAAGCCTGAGGGCTTTCGGGGTTATGCTCGGTGTGTGGGATCAGGACAGATTTACAACGCCTATGGGGACGGTTTAAACGTTTCGTTTCAGTAAATATTTATGAGATTAATATTCGTATGAAAATGTACGAATTTGCTTTTAATATATGAAGTTGGATTGGAAAACAGACATTGATTTTGTTTCTTTGCCATCATGCAATCACATCAATAATACGCAGTATACACTATATGTGTATGTCATATTGAGGCATGCGAAGTAAGTAGCTTGTGCGTTACATAAAGTCGCGTTTTACGGCCGGCAACATATTTGGCTGTTATACATTTATTGGCAAGTGTGCGGTACGTATGTTGCCATTAGTGTGAACTGTAATCCTTCTCTGAGTATTCACTCTGCGTGGTGATTTATTCTACCATCTATAATTCACCTTCATGATGCTATGATTGCACCACTTCTCAATCTGGGCCCGTTGCATTTCCACATGCGCGTATGTCCATTGTCCCCTCCACAAGCTCGAAGGTCGGACCACACTATATCATTGAAGTCGTCAACAAGATACCTTTCTCAGACCTTGAAACTGATACAATGACAGACTTCAGTATCTCATGTAGAATCTACTTAACAGGTTTTGGGATGTTCACTGAAGGAGCATATGTGCTATTCAGAGTACCAGTATGCTTGTTTTTCAGTAGAATGTATAGTGGCATACGTAGTAGTAGCAGTAGTGGCAGTAGTAGTAGTAGTACTTATTGTTGTTGTGTAGTAGTAGTAGTAGTAGTAGGAGATGTAGTAGTGGAGTTAGTAGTAGTAGTAGTAGTAGTAGTAGTGGCAGTAGTAGTAATTGAGTAGCAGTAGTAGTAGTAATAGCAATAGGAGTAATAGTAGGAGTTTTAGTAGTAGTAGTAGTAGTAGTAGTAGTAGTAGTAGTAGTAGTAGTATTAGTAATAGCAGATGTTGTAGAAGAAGTAATGGTAGTAGTAGTGGTAGTAATAGTAGTAGTAGTAGTAGTAGTAGTAGTAGTAGTAGTAGTAGTATTCATGCATTAACGTGTAACACAGGTCGCGGTCAATACTTCCTCTTCCATGCTTCCTATAGATATCGTGCCCGTTTTTATATGCCATGTATCCCTTCCGCTCCACCCACCCTCCTCTGATAGGCATTAGCTACGGGCGTTTCCTAAATCACCACTCCCAAACTGGAGGCTAATCTCATACACTTTCCACCACTGGACCTCACTTTTTGCTAGACACTACCAGATGTGCTTTGTCCATCGGATTGTTACTACAGAACTCAACAAACGCAAACATAATTCTCACATTGGCGACTAGATGCACTTTTTAGAACATCTTTACCGATGATTTTGGATAAAAAATACAACAGAAAGGTTAAAATATGTGTGAGAAAAATTTGAGTATGGATAAAATCACGAGGATGAACATATGCCAGAAAATAAACATACCAACGACAATAACATATAAAAACACGTAATTTTTAAACTGCTTTTTTCGGTGCAGGCTTGTGTTGTTTTTTTTAAATTTAGTTTTTCGTTGCAAGACATGAATTTTTTTGTTTTTATTCCTAAATGAGTGTTTAAAAAAATTATATATGCTGTGTTTATTTGGCGAACTAGTGTATTGACGTATCCATTTTTTGTTGTTGTTGTTATTTATTGGTGTTGGTTAACATTCATTATCGTCTTTGAATATGATCATAGTTCATGTAGATTTCTCCACCTGCGTCATCTTTAACGTTTATTTCTGGTGGTTCGTGGTTTTCAACTCAATGAACAGGTGAGTCTGTTTGAATGCTATTTGAAACTGCTGATCTCGCTTGTTGATGCTATAGTCCGTTTCACAATGGTTACCGCCAATTGCCGTCGAATATCTCAATAACCCTCGCACCAATAAACAGGAACTGTTGCACATGGTCTTATATTTCCAATGTCCCGACGACTGTATTATTTACATTTTGACAGGTAGTGCTATTTTCGTATTGCGGCTACTTCCTTTGATCTTTGTTAGCAAATGATTGATTTATTCCCTGCAGACAATAATTTACCGTACATTTTAAAAATTGTCTGTCTTTAGGCAAAGGCGTATCTCCATTCCGAATTATATTTTCTACTTTAGGTACATATAATGTCCTTTTTACTGTAGCTCATGTCTTGTAGCTATTGTAAGAAGTAACTGCGCATTTCGTAGAAAGAATGTGTGAAGATGTACTACAAGCAGATGATATATATTTCATAGAAAGTACATACTTCAGATGGACTGCACCAGTAGATGCTGGAGTAAACCATTAGATGGATATAATTCAGTCCTGAGATCCATTTTCTGTCTGATTGGCTTTGAAAAGGACCGTTTTGCCAAGGTGATGGAAACTTATATTTCTCAGAAAACAAACATGGAAGTTAATTTCTCACTTAATCAGAGTCAGACGTTTCCAACAAATTGACGACTGCTACCGACTGAACGAACGACAGTCCATCTTTTTTCACATAGCCTTCTTCCTCTTTTAAGACGTGGTCCTTACATTTAGCCCAGTAATTGTTTTCTATATTTGAGAGGGCTGCATATGTTAGTTTTTTTTATATCGGATAGTTTGACAGTTTTATTGTCAGCAGCTACTTGTCCTTCAGCTTCCGCCCAAATTAGTTCAATTGGGTTTAAGATGGCATTGCTACAAATTAACTAAAGAGAGGTCCAGATTGGATGTAAGAAAATATATTTTTTTAGTCAGAAGGTGGTGAATGCTTAAAATGCATTGGCACGGGAGGCAGTGGAGGCAGGGACAATTAAAGCATTTATGAATACATTGGATACGCATAGCTTTTAGAACAAGGTAATGTAAATGAAACTGGTTGTATACAGACTTTGCAGAGTCTTATAAACCAGTATAAAGACGTTAAGTTAAGTTAAGTGTGAATGGTAAAGTGGCAGTCTCAAACATATATGACCATGCTCTTGGATCAACTTGTCTACGTGAAATATTTTTTCCTTTCGTGTTTGCTTGACAAGGGAAAGTATTTCATGTTTTAGAAACGTTTTGTTAAATGGTAGGTGTTCTTTTGTGATCAACATCCTTATTGAATCGTTTGTACTGGATGATGTCGGATTTTGTCTTCTTGTGATACTGCGTTGTGGTGTGATGAATTGCAAATTATCAGACAAGAGGATCTATCTAAGGACGGATGAATAGTTTTCTTCAATTCACTCTGTAAATATGTTATCATTCATTTCGGTGTGATAGTCCCGATTGTCCGTATGGTTTGAAGGAAATACAAGTCTGCATTCATTACCAGCCAAATATGTCTGCTACCTGCATGTGCTATTATCAAGAGCTATCCTTTGCCACTTGGTACTAATCTTTTCATCGTTCCATCCGCTGACTGCCATTCATTTTCACTTGTGCTGTCAGCATTTATTCAAGTTTAATCTACATGCACAATATCATAACATTGTTTACTCGTTTCGCGTACTTCACGTGTTTGCTTCTCATGGATACTAGATGGGGCTCCTCATAGATGACGTTTCTCTCGCTATCAAACTTTCTAAATGTAAAGCCTATGCCCTTTACAGTTCTGCACAATGTAGATTTCAATACATCAATGTTATTGTATGTTCTCGGACAAGACTTCAGCTTCCTTAGTATCACTGTATCTTTGAATCAAACATTCTACAAATCTCTCTTCTAATCACATCCCTGTCAAAGCTATCTACCCTTTTCTTTCTTCATTGCGTATTTATCTTGATGGAACACGAACTTCTATAGTCTTAGAGCAATCGATCGAATGACCGTTTACTTAAACCCAAAGAGTGAATAGTTCTCATTTCAGCGTTTTAGAAACCGATATAGTTTACAATTCTTAGTTTCTCTACAAAAATGTTGATACGTCTTCAATGCAATTACATGGTGTGAAAAACAGATAATATTCAGACGCATTGTAGTCGCGAATGTCAACAATTTGTTAAGGTACGCCGATAACACAATTTGTATTGTTGACACATTGACACACCGAAGGCTCACTATAACTGTTTAAAATCAGTGATCCATGGCCTACTACAGTTTTCCTGGAGTGCGCTTTTGGTTGACGTTGGAGATATTTCGTAAACTACATAGACAATGTTATTTCCACAAAATACTCGCTGTTTTGAAGGGGTAATCATTTCAAAAGACTGCTTCTGTAGGAGGTTTTTGTATACCCTTAATAAAGAAAATTATATACCACATGTTTGTGGGAAAAAACAAAATATTCCCTATTGAGACATGGTGATCTGCCGGTTATATGCAATATTTTGAAATATTTTATTCATATGAAAGATGAGATGTTCATTTTTAAAACGCGGCAAACATTGTGAAACGCAATATATATAAAATTTCAGAATTTCGTTTTTCGGTACACCTGTTGTCCAGGATCCGTCAAAATTAGACGATGAACAGGTCGTACTATTAGAGGCTGAGTGGTCCGCCGGGGTCTTTGTGTATGACAAGGACACGAATAGCACCACTGCCCAACAAAGAGTAGGCCGTAAGAGGCGACTAACCGCGTCCGACGGCATAACACCGGCCATGGTTAGGTGATTTATTAAGAGCAGCATAAATGGCACCTAACAGGCTGCGGGTCTACTTTGCTCTGGTATTTGAGTCTATTAAGATTGACTCGTGTATCAGTTAACCACCCTCCGCGGCACTTGTCCCAACTCAGCCGAGTAATACGCTAATCGAGCCTAGCACGTGAGCAGGAACTCCTCCTCCCGGCTTCATCCAGCTAACGCGAGATCTGGGATCTGTATAAGGACATCGGGCGCTGTAGAAATACAGCTTGATGAAGACTAGTAGAGGCTGGACGAAATATGAGCCTTCTATCTTATGGGGAAGTTAGTTAAAATAAAAGAAATAGAAGTACAGAATAGAAATAGAAATAAAATACAACGGGCATGCCATTTAATTAACAGCTTAAAGTGTTTACCGTTTGGAAGATCAGAGAATGTCCTCTACGGACAGGTGGCCATTGAAGAATCGGCAGTCCCACACTGAGATTCAAAGACGTTTGCAAGATAGACATGAAGTCATGCGACATCCCTTCTGGGGGCTCTGAAACAATTGTTCAGTATCGAGCTGTCTGGAAACAGTCAGATGGAGGGGGCATAGTGGCTGCCGACTCTCGTAGAGGCTTTCTGGCTGCAGTCAAAAGTTAAAGGCGAGGGTTCGACTTCATCGCCTGGGGTTTCCAAATATGGCTCGGTTTTTCTCAGCAGAAAGGTATCCCCGCCTGCAGATAGGATCGCACAAAGCCCGAATTCCGTAGCTCCAGCGATGAATCCAGGGATCTCCAAAAAAATTGACACCATAAACCGGCCGTCGCAGCTCGAATTCAAACCCTACCCGTCTGAACACAAGGCATACGGCTTGACCACTTCGCCAGAAAAAAACCCTGCAGAGAAAAGAGAACAGCTGAAACAGATTAAGAAACAGCCAGGCAAGCCAGCCTCCTCAGTATGGCTGTACGATGTGTGGCAGGGACTGTCACTCGAGGATCGGCCTTACAGTCAAAGCAGACGGTGTCCAGATACAGAAGACATAGCTAGATAAAACTCACGCCCATGGTCTACAGACACTGAGACGCCAATGATTATGTAGTGAGCTGTAATGAAATAGTTATATACGCAGACATCAGAGATGTATAGGGTGAGCGAAAGCGAGAGATGGTGCGAGAATTAAAGGGAGATATAGAGAGTGACAGAGAGGCAGATAGCGAGGGCGGGAGACAAAAAGAGAAATAGCGAGGTTAATATTCTTCTTCTTAGAACTAAATTGCGGCCTTATTGTGATAACAAAACAAGCAATGGCTCAGAGACAGAACAAGAAACAAAGCGGGATCGATTATACTGCCATACCATCTTCTCCGTTAAGGAGAATGAAAGAAAGGAAACAATACATCACATCAGAGCATACGCCATGACACGCAATGAGCGGTTTAAGTTAGACGCCATACCTGGAAGACTTTTTCGTGTCCCCTTCTCAATCCAGCCGGAGCATAAGTCAGTCACAACAGGTAGCCTCCGTTAGGAAGGCAGCACCGGAGCATTTTGTGTACTTGTGCAGTGGTAATTCCATGTAGAAATGTATGTTACACGATGAATTTGCTAGTAGAACAAGCGTCTTAAAAAACTCTAACCATAGGTCACTGAGTTCCAATCGTAAGTATTTTACAGCTGATGACTGCAGCGTGACATTTCATTTCGAGTTAAGAGGAGGGCAGGTCGATATAACTATTCGTGAAATACAAATGTAATGTCATTAAAAAGATAAACGTGTAAAACAGATGCTAACCATAAACCTCGCCTAAGTCTAAGCCGAACCCTAACCCTCACCTAACTCTAAACGTAACCATAACCCTCCCCTAATTCTAAGCCGAACCCTAACCCTCACCTAACTCTAAACGTAACCATAACCCTCCCCTAATTCTAAGCCGAACCCTAACCCTCACCTAACTCTAAACCTAACCATAACCCTCCCCTAATTCTAAGCCGAACCCTAACCCTCACCTAACTCTAAACGTAACCATAACCCTCCCCTAATTCTAAGCCGAACCCTAACCCTCACCTAACTCTAAACGTAACCATAACCCTCCCCTAATTCTAAGCCGAACCCTAACCCTCACCTAACTCTAAACCTAACCATAACCCTCCCCTAATTCTAAGCCGAACCCTAACCCTCACCTAACTCTAAACCTAACCATAACCCTCCCCTAATTCTAAGCCGAACCCTAACCCTCACCTAATTCTAAACCTAACCATAACCCTCCCCTAAGTCTAAGCCGAACCCTAACCCTCACCTAACTCTAAACCTAACCATAACCCTCCCCTAATCTACCCGTAACCCAATAAAGTCATTGCTAAGACACATGCAGTAAGCAACAGATGTAGCAGAAATCCTCGTCTATTCTCGCAGAACGTCTGACACCCCCAAAAGACTATTCTGTGACACGAGTCTTACATCAGGTACCGAAAGAAGTTTCTTTTATTTGAGGTGAATTAAGACGCTAGTACCTTGCTATGCGCAACTAACCTCAATGTCATGTATGCTAGTGCAGTTACCCAATTTTCTCTCCCAATATGTGCCCCAGAAATCATAGAGATATTACTGTTATATATTTACATGTATTATTTAGGGACAATGTCCTAATGTCATTTAAGCGTACTAGTCCTGGAATGTGGTTGGGGTAAAGCAGCTTGGCCATCGAGGAAGGTGGGTGGAGGTCAACGCTACAATTCACATAGTTACAAACTTACTGAGAAACATCGCGTAGCACTACAACTAGAAAGACCGATGCACATCGTTAACACGAGTGAGGGTAAAAGAAGAATTGCAGAAACATGACGCCAAAGAAACTCGTCACGACCTAGAAAGTCGTCACGACCTAGAAAGTCGTCACGACCTAGAAACTCGTCACGACCTAGAAAGTCGTCACGACCTAGAAACTCGTCACGACCTAGAAAGTCGTCACGACCTCGAGTTGCTTCGATCGTTAATAATTTGGACATTTTGTTTCTAGACGACAACATTGAAATAGTTTTGTGTTGGTGACATTCTAGTGGAAACAAAATATTCGAAAGTTCCCCAACAAGGATGCACATTCACACCAACTGATAAATAAATATAATAACAATGATCGTACATTAACTAGCCGTTTTGTAAGAGATAACATCAAATGAAAACCTTAAAAGTGGGATATAAATTAGAAAACCCATACTTTGTAAGTTGTTATTATAGTTGCTAAGGTGATCGAGACGCAGGCGAACAACTTGACGTCATACTAGCAGTTCAAAGATGGCCGCGCCAGTGTTGACATTAACTAAAGAAGATCAGCGTTCTGGTGTTTGTTTTTTGAGCTGTAAAGATTCATCAGCGATTGAAGGTCTAGTACTGTGAATCATGTCGCTCACTCCAGCAAGTATATGAGTGCAGTAGGAAGTTTAAAAAACGGCGTTAGTTCTGTGACAGGATGTTCACAACAGTTTCAAGCACAGAGCTCACAACGTGCTGGAACTTCATATTCTACTAACATACTTGCTGGGGAGAATGCATTCACCGTACTGGACCTTTATTCACCAATAAAATATATATAGGCTTTACCCCTTCGCTGCTCAAAGAATGGATCACAGTAAGCTGTTCCTCTTCAGTGCCTGTCAATAGTGGAGGCGGCCATCTTTTAACTGCAATTAGGACGTCATGTGTTTATCTACACCGTATTAACACACGGAAGACACTCTTGACATCCTTAGCAACCATATCAAGAAGTTACAATACAAACTAATTGTTTTTCTCATTTATATCTCGCTTTTTTTTGGTTTGAATTTGAATCTCCGTCGTATTTAGCAAGATTTTGAACGGTGTGTATGGGTGTTTATGTGCGTGTTCAAATCAAAGTGTATCGGTGTATGTTTGTATGTACGTCTGTGTATGTGGACATTTGAGTGAACATATTTGTAAACGACACTGCTAGAGAGCGATAAAGCGAACACAAAACTGGACATTTGAGTGAACATATTTGTGAACGACACTGCTAGAGAGCGATAAAGCGAACACAAAACTGGACATTTGAGTGAACATATTTGTGAACGACACTGCTAGAGAGCGATAAAGCGAACACAAAACTAGACTGCAATGCCTCTTCTTTGATGCGAATGTTAGACAGATCTGCCTTAGTTCTGTCTTTGTAGAAACAAGGGAATGAAAGCTCAAAGAATGCCTCGACGGCATCAAACAAGACAAAAAAAGAACTAAGAAATTAAACATGTGTTTATTATGTGATTTTTATCAAGCAGGGACGATCTTGCACTGCTGACATACCGGAGATCCCTTTTGTAAATAAAAAAAACACACCCAAGCAAGTATAGTTGTAGGACAGACAACAGGTAGACAGTTGCATCTTACAACAATGCTTCTCAAACTGTCCCCCAAACTGTTTGCCGCTGCCCCCATGGTATAGGACTGGAAAAAAATGCACACAACATAATTACTCAAGCAATTAAAATGGTCTCGAACTTGGCGGGAAATAGCGGCATTAACCTTTATGATCTATAGTATTTGGCTTAAATGCAACGAAAGTACTAGTTTTTCAAAATGGCAAAGAACAATTTAATGTAAGATATTAAGCTTACATGCATCGAAAGTATTTTAGTTTCTTCGCTTAAAATAAGAAATACAACTAAAATATCAGCATCACAAACAATGTCTGATGTTTCGCCTTATACACGCTCATGAGTAGTCCCGAGTTATCCGCTGAGCTATTTGTGTATGACAAAGACAAAGATAGCACCACTGTAGAGGCAACATTAAGGCGACCAACTGTGTGTCATGGCATAATACCGGACATGGTTAGTTGGTTTGTTAAAAGCAACATAGATGGCGCCTAACAGACTGTGAGTCTACTTTAAGCTATTGTTGGAATCTATTATATGGACTCGCACATGGGTTAACGACCCTCAGCAGCGGAGTAAAAAGCTGCTTCAGCCTAGTCCGCTACCTATAAAATCCTCCTCCCGGCTTCATCCAGCTTACGCCAAAGCTGGGATCTGCACATGGACATCAACCCCTGTAGCAGTACAGGTCGACTAATTGGGACCTGCACATGGACCATGGACATCCACCCATGTAGAAGTACAGACCGACTAAGTGGGACCTGCACATAGACATCCACCCCTGTAGAAGTACAGGTCGACAAACACTTAGATATCAGCATACAAAATGTAATATATTTGAATATAGGGTCACACAAATGCCTACCAACAGGAAACAGAAACAGAAAAATGAACGCCAGAATTACAGCTATTTGTGAATATCACATGTGGTCATAAACAATAAACTCATCTGTTTACCGCCTCCAAGATTCAAGATGAATGGAGAGTCATCCGTTCAGCTCATCTTATGGCCTCTTGAGATTGTTGGAGCACCCTTGCTGACAGCTCCACATTCCTGCACCATTCTTCTCTGGCTGCCGTTGCGGTTTGTGCCTTCCTGAGCCAGAGGTTAGTGTATTCATGGATGTTGTCTTCCCATAATTTGCTCGGACGTCCTCGCCTTCGCTTGCCCTGTACTGTGTCTTATAGTATGGTATAGTGTTGTGTAGTATCCTTCTTAAGCTCTCTTTCTGGATAATATACCGACACAGCAAGCGGTGTGTCAACTCTCCAGTGGCAAGACACCTGGCTCCCATCAAATTCCCGTGGAAGTCTACAAAAATGGCGGTATAGCACTAATTATAAAGCTCCACTTGCTCTTCAAATAGATGAGAGACAGTGAAACCATCCCGCAAAATCTGAAGGATGCCTCAATAATACATGTGTATAAACAGAAAGGTAACCGCCAATCGTGCGATAACCACTGCGGCATTTCTTTACTGTCCATCGCAGGGAAGATATTCGCCAGAATCCTTCTCAATTACCTCACATCCCATCTTGATGAAGGGTTTTCTACCTGAAAGTTTGCATTCCGGAAAGAGCGTGGGATCGCGGATATGGTGTTTGCTGCCAGGCAACTACAAGAGAAATGCCAGGAACAGCACAGTGACCTGTACGTAGCCTTCATCGACTTGACAAAGGTGTTTGATAAGGTCAACGGAGAAGGCCTGTGGAAAATCATGACAAAGTATGGCTGCCCAATGAAATTTGTCAACATAGTACAGCAACTGCATGATGGAATGCAGACTAGACTTCAGGAAAATGGTGCTATATCAAAGTTCGTTCCAGTAACAAACGGTGTTAAGCTGGGGTGGGTGCTTGCGCCAACCTTGATCAGCATGTTGTTCTCTGCAATGATAACTGATGCTTTCAGAGACGAGGACATTGGAATCGACATCAGATACCGTATAGATGGTCAGCTGTTCAAGGAAAAACTAAGGTCAAGACAAGTACCATCATAGATTGTATGTTTGCTGACGACTGTGCCCTAAATGTTGCCTCAGAGGCTGATCTACAGAAAAGCTTTGATAATTTCTACGTAGCGTGTTTCAACTTTGGACTTACCATCTACACAGAGAAAACTGAAATAATGTACCAACCAGCTCCTGCCAAAACGTATACTGAGCCAATCATCAAGATAAATGTTGAAAAACTGAAAGTTGTAAATAGATTCACATACCTCGGTAGTACAGTGTCTTAGAATGTAGTCATGGGTCATAAGATGAACGTCAGAATCGCCAAAGCCAACGACACATTTGGCAGACTACACTCAAACGTCTGGCCTCGAATTAGCATCAGCCTCCAGACGAAGCTGAAGGTATACAAGCAGTGGTGGTCCCTGTGTTGCTAAATGCAAGTGAAACATGGACTGTATACAGGCATCAGGCAAAGAAGCTGAATCATTCTCACAGACTTTGTCTCAGGAGGGTCATGAATGTCAAATGGTAAGACAAGATCCCGAACACTGCTGTCCTTGAGAGAGCTGGAATCTCTAGCATTGATACCATCATGCTGCTATCACAGATTCTCTGGGCGGGTCATGTGGTTCGCATACCAGACTATCTGTTGCCAAAAATAATCTTATATGGCAAGATGCAGAAGGGCAAACGCTGCAAAAGAGGCAAAAAAAGCACTTGAAAGACACACTAAAAACGTCTGTAAAACCCTTCAGCATAAACCTCGAAAGATGGGAAGACGCTGCAAAAAACCGTACAACATTGTGCACTGCTTTCCGCAGAGGAGAAGTTCCATGCGAGGCTTCTAAAAAGACTGCAGTGAAATATCACTGTTTTGCGAAGCAAACTTCCCATGCCATCACTGCCTGCGAGTAAGCAGATACCAAATCTTTCTACCATCTATTCTATAAACTAAAGATGGGTGCTACTGATGAATGCACCTATGGTATAGGGAAAATTACTCCTGAACATATGCTGTAAAATTGACCGACATATGATGACCAGAAAAAGCCATCACTAGTGCCAACAAGACACGCTCTTTGGCATTGTCGACAACCTCAGGAAGACCGCTGCTTCCTTCGAACAAATTCAAGTTAACGTATGACAGCGAACGAAGAAGAAGAAACGAAACGGTAAATATATTTAACACGTTTAACAGAAGTACACACTACAACATGAACATTGGCATTAAAGTTCTTTTATAGTCATCGATTATATGGAATGACTCATCGATTATCGATGTAATGACATCACTTTTTAACCGGCGTTGTAAAGCTTCTTCTGTAAGTAGAGTATATATTACTATATGCTGTAGTTATTTCTATAAATTTCTTTAGAAAGCTTTTCCAACATACAGATATCCTTGTGAATGGTGATCGATTAAAATGTGTATCGTTCGTAATGACCATGAATCATACATTTTGTCACAATCTAATAGATTCGTGAATTAACATTTTCAAATGTTATCTTAGGACTAACATACGTGTCAATATCATCTTGTATCAGTATTTTGCAACCTGAATCTAAAATTAGTAGAACGCGAGCATGAAGTATACCTTGTGAATTGAATCAGTTCCGCTGGGAAAGAGATTATGTTTTCAAACATCATTCAAAAGCTCGGTCAACTTCATTTGAAAGACTTGGTCAATTGTGTCAGGTTTATTTTCAAATCGCTGAATGCCTTGCCCAACTTTGTGTAATCTTAGGCCAGGTTTGGTTGCAAATGAAAATAATGTATATGAGTGGCAGATCAAACTTTCTGATTATTGCCATTGAGTTCAGAGACCTGTGTTGCTTATACATGCGACGTCCATGAAACGCTGAAGGAGATGGAGGACTAACGTACGGTCACGCAAAACAAACTGATCAAACATGCTAGTCAGGGTCACAAAATATACTGGTCAAGATTCCGCCCTCACTGGTTATGGGTCTTTATAAAAACGGGCTGTTTTCATGGTAGCCGGACCAACGAGGTGTGGGATCGACCTGATCTCCCGTAGTAGTGAGCAACACGCAGATGACGTCAAGCTTGGCACAATCGCATGGAGGACCTCGATCCACCTTCATCAGCACGCTCAGGATTGGAAGAAAACTACTGTAACCCGTACTTCACGAAATTTTTAGAACGGACAAAGGAGTATTCTTACTGATGATGGACTGGCAACAAGAAGAAATAAAGCACACAATAAGTCTAATTGACCTCAAATAATATTCTCATCGTGAAAACGAACCTCTATCACATACACGTCATAGATGTACCGTTAGTTTAACCCGTTTATCGTTCTGATTCCTACTCGGATAGTTATGTCAGAGTCCTTCAATTTGTCCATTATTATTAGCAATGCACTGTTGAAATAATTCATCCCTGCCGAGTTGTTGTTGCTGTTGTTTTTTAATGTCCCGTTCTAGCAAACTCCAAGCTATCTCAAGCTCCAAACAAGATACACTCTGACGCGAAAAGAACATATAACATCGGATTGCTGTACCAAAAACAGATCTAGTTCTATAGTGAACAACGTCCTTTTCCGGACGAACGCCAAAGAAGAAGATTGTATGTTCCATTGGAAGCAGACGCAAGTGTTAGATTGTATTGTTATGTGTACTATAAATTGTATTTTTCTGTTAATTACTCTTTGAATAAGCCATTCGTGTGTTGTAAATTTGCAAGTGAAAATTTACCCTCAGGACAACATTTAGTCATTTTTTACAAGTGTTCACTTGGTTTTGCCAGTAACATGCAGCACAATAATTGCAAGTCTCCGTCCTATTTTCGCAAGCATGTTCTTAGTTATCAAATATAGTTACAGGATTGTTCACCAGCATTATAATCATCATCAGCTTCCTTTAACTTGTGTCGTTACACGGCGTGGGGAGGTGTAGTTTTTCTGTCGTGTGCCGATGTTGTTGTCACTCCGTGTTTCTTAAGTGTCTCACTGACACCATCTATCCATCTTATTCATGGTCTGCTTCTGGCTCTGCAACCTTGATGTCTAGTATTGTAGACACGAGCAGCTGTTAACTTTGGTTCCATTCTTGCCAGGTGTCCGAACCATTTTTAAAAATATGATTTTCCATTAAATCCATGCATTGTTTTAACTTGACTTAACTTATTAACTTAACTTAACTTAACTTAACGTCTTTATACTGGTTTAGACGACCCTACATAGTCTGTACACACCAACCTTTTGTCTGAATACTTCGTTTCACACTCTGTCCAACCTTGAGAATCAGACAGCCTTTCTCATTCCACATACCATGATTTTTCTTTCTTGTGCTTTGGTGAGATTTGGTCAGAATAATTCACTTAAGGTACATAATGAAACCTTCGACTAACTCGTTGTATTTCTCTTCCTTCCTTACGCTCTTCTCTTTCCTGGACATTCTTACTTTATGTGGTCTCTGTCTATTTTGTATCTTTCGATTATTTATTTAAAAAATGTGTGCTCAATAGTATCATTGATCTATCATTTCTTCAAACTTAATAGTGATATTTATTCCCTTGATCTGAAGAAACAGCATCACTTCTATATTTATTTTTGATCTGCTTCTCTTTATTTTGCACAGCTCCTCCAAAAGCTTATCAGAAACAAATCAACAATGAAACACATTAATTAAGGCGGAAAATGTAATTATGATTGTTACAGTGTTATTGTTCTTATCTCGTATTGGCTTGGTCAGTCACAAGCAAACCCAAATATTCAGTGATACAGTATGACATGAAATGTGTTGGCGGTCCTCATTAACGACAATTGAAGAATTATTGTTTTTATTAGTCCCATTTAAATAGTCAGCTTTTGCAGAAATGAAGAGAGAGAGTGGGAGGTAGACCCGAAAATACACGGAGAAGAGAATGGGAGAAGAGAGAGTAGCGATAGGTTTGAATTGATCGAACAATTAAATACTCCTTTATATTTCTTGTTGCTGTTCTTCTTCTTCTTCTTCTTCTTCTTCTGCTTCTTATTCTTCTTCTTCTTTTTCTTCTTCTTCTTCTTCTTCTTCTTCTTCTTCTTCTTCTTCTTCTTCTTCTTCTTCTTCTTCTTCTTCTTCTGCTTCTTGTTTTGTAAATGTCTAAACACATTTGTATTCTTCTTCTTTTTCTTCTTCTTCTTCGTCTTCGTCTTCTTCGTTTTCGTCTTTTTTTTCTTCTTCTTCTTCTTCTTCTTCATCGTTTCCTTTTTATGTGCCTGATCTTCCCCTTCTTCATTTTCTTCTTCTTCTTCAGATTATTCTTCTCTTTCTTCTTCCTCCTCTACTTTTTTTCCACCTTCATCACCTACTTCTTTTATCCCTTTTACTTTTTCTTCTTTTCCGTCTTCCTCACACTCCTCTTCTTTCTTCATCTTCTTCTTCTTATTATTTTTCTTCTTCTTCTTCTTCTACTGCTTCTTCGTCTTTTTCTTCTACTTCTTCTTCTTCTTCTTCTTCTTCGATCGTTCTTTTTCTCTCGTTACCAAGTCCTGAAGACGGCTTTGCAAGTAGCGGAATGTTGTCCGGAGAACGGGAAGCGTTTTGTCCTAGTTTATAGCTTGCCTGGGATATTTTTTAATGTTTTTTTCAGACATATCCGACTTCAGCAAGCATTTTGTTGGTACCGTATTAGCATTCCCTCTTCGATCCCTTCTCCTTAGCCACCCTGCCCTGTTGCAGCCTGTTATCAAGGATCACTGCGTGATGGTGTAGAAGAGTCTTTGCAGCATTGGTTCGCTGGCGCTGATGCTAGCGATCAGCCTTGTTTCGCTGACCGCTGCAGCTCATGTATTGCTCAGCTTCTTGATAGACAAATGCACATTTTAATTCATGTTATAGTAAAACATGTTAAAACATGTATTTGCATGGTAAGGCAAATAATACAATTAAACTGCTATTACTCATCATTATGTAAAACATGGCCTTTGCAAAACGTCACTCCTATTACAGCCCGTCTGAAAAAAACTCAATCTCTTATCGAATCTCTAGCCTGTTCCAGATTTGTACCCCAGCCTTCCTTGACATCTTGGTGTCATCGCCTTCTTAGTCTGCCTCTGCCTCTCTTGACCTTCCATCACTGTTCTCCGAAGACGGTTGTGTCTTTTGATGTGGCCAAAGTATTTAAATGTTCTCTTTATGATAGAATTTATGAACCAGTTATCGGCTATACCCAACTATTGTTGAACGTCTCCATTTCTCTTTTTCGATCCATAGTATTCTGAGAACCCTTCTATAACAATTCAACTCGAAGGACTCGATCTCTTCTTTGAGATATAGGTAACTGTACATATTTCGCAGCCGTATGATGCCACAAAGTACAACAAACATGATTGGAATGCCAACAAAGGCATTCAATCGGAAATAAATATGTACTATAAGAACAGCATATGTGAAGAAAGTATTAAATTTAGTGAATATTTGAGAAACAATACTTTCTGGAAGTTAAATGAAATTATTATCCATTACAGTTTAAGTTGGAATTCTCAACAATTACATTTGAAACTTTGAGCCATGACGCAGGTACCCGACAAAACACGTCTCACGTGTCGGGAGTACATTGTATACAAATGGTATGTATAGTTTGGAAGAGAAAACCCTGCATGCGGATGAAATACAGACCATGCTGGACATAACTGGACACAGTCTAGTCTATTCAGATTTGAGACTTTAGGTACGTACAGCCTTATATTGTACGGGTTGGACCCTAACACACCACCTGCATGAAGGTAAGATTGACGTGGCATGTATCCAGGAAACGCACCTCAACAATAACCATAAATTCTCAATCAGAGGATACCAGACCTTCCGTCTAGATAGAGAAGGCCACAAAGGAGGGGTCCTGATATTGACCAGAAACTGCATACCGAGTAGCGCGGTATCTGTCAATCACACCGGACAAGCAGAAATTGTAGGAGTTGACATAATGGCCCAAGAGACGAAGCTCCGCATTTTCAATCTGTACGGACCACCAAATAGAGACCTATCGCTCTCGAGTATGGAGGTCAGAGACTCCAACTGCATAGTAGTTGGAGATTTCAACAGCCACTCGGAGAGATGGGGATACTCTGACACAGACAGCAGAGGTGACGAAGTGGAAGATTGGGAGATAGATGCAAATCTCTCCATAATCAATAGGCCGGAGGATAGCCCTAGCTTCTATTCAAGAACATGGCATACCACCTCGACTCCAGATTTGGCCTTCTCCACACAGGACATACACCATAAAATAGACCGCCAGGTGTTAAACCAACTGGCAGGTAGCGACCACAGGCCGATCAGACTAACCATTGACATGGAAATAGGCCCACAGGAAACAAAACCGCTCCCACGTTGGAATTACAAACGAGCCGACTGGGACAGATTTGCAATCCTGACAGATGGGCTGTGTGAAACCATCAACACACGACACTCAAAAATGAAGCCCGTGGTAGAGAGCCTAAGCAAGGCAATAATGCAAGCCGCCACTGAAACCATCCCAAGAGGAGCGTGGAAAAACGTTAAGCCCTACTGGAATGATGAGTTGCAGAAAGTGGAAGATGCAGTAACAAATGCTAGGAACATGGCAGAGCGAGAAAAATCCATGGAGGCAAACATCGCCCTCAAAGCCGCCGCGGCGAAGTACAAACACACTCTCAGGCAAACAGCAAGAGAAAGCTGGAAAAATAAAACGGAAAGTCTAAACCTGGACAAAAACGGGAACAAGCTATGGAAGCTAGTCAGAGCCATGAACGACGAAACCCCGTCAAATAAACAAATTACTATCAAGCAGGGCGAGAACTTGATCACAGGTAAGAAAGCCGCTAACGCCTTTGTCGATCACTATGCCAGAGCAAACCACATCGAGGTCCCTGCAGATAAGCATACAGACATTAGCGAAGAGCTAAAGGGGCACGAAAACATAAATACGGCTCCTGAAGAGCACATGATGGCCAAACTAACAATGCGCGAAATGGAAGAGGCCATGAGAACACTAAAGAAAAGGAAATCTCCCGGAAAAGACGGGATCACAAACGAAATGCTGATGGGGCTGGGCCAAACAGCAAAGAGGAAATTACTATAAGTCCTGAACCAAAGCTGGAAAAGGGGTATTGTACCCCAGGCATGGAAAGACGCAATACTGGTACCAGTACCAAAAACAGGAAAGGAGAAAACAGATCCAAATGGATACAGGCCCATCAGCCTACTGAGCTGTGTCGGCAAGCTGATGGAACGGATGATAAACACCAGACTGATGTGGCATCTGGAAGAAAAACGAATACTAATTCCACAGCAAGCCGGCTTTAGACAGCACAGATCCACTGAGGACCAGGTCATCCTCATAGCCCAGGAGATAGAAGATGCCTACCAGGCACAGAAACACACAGTAGCTGTTTGGGTGGATCTGGAAAAGGCATTTGACAAAGTCTGGAAGGACGGACTTAGAGTCAAGCTAAGAAGAAGTGATGTCTGTGGGAAGATGTACAAGTGGATCACCCACTACCTCAAACAAAGAACGGCCAGAGTCCAAGTACAAGGGCAGATGAGCAAAAAGGTAACACTCGAGCAGGGAGTACCCCAAGGGGGAGTATTGTCACCCACACTCTTCCTGGTATATATAAACGATATCACAGAGAATATACCAAGAAGAGTCCATAGCTCAATGTTTGCAGACGATCTGGCTATGTGGACCTCTGAAAAGAATCTCACCATAGCAAGAAATCGGATGCAGACGGCCCTAACATCGCTGGAAGAGTGGGCGAACTGATGGCTGGTCAAAATAAACGAGGAGAAAAACACATGCACAATATTCTCGCTTTCATTAAAACCCCAAAGTACCAAATTAAGTCTAAATGGCAAATTCCTGCAGCCAAACGACAACCCAACCTATCTGGGTGTCACATTTGATCGGCGCATGACATGGAAAAGTCAGATTGAGAGAAACCGAATGAAAGCCAGAGAAAGAATGGCAATCATGAGGAAACTTGCTGGCACAAGCTGGGGAGCAGACGAAGGCATACTAAAGAAACTGTATACTGGAAGAGTGAGACCAGTTCTCGAGTATGGCATTGCGGCATGGACAACAGCAGCGAAGGCGAACTTCGATAAAGTTAACAAACTTCAAAACCAAGCCATGAGAATTATAACAGGTGGCATGAAGTCAACGCCAATTGTAGAACTTGAAAAGATTACAAAACTGCAATCCATGACCGATAGAAGAGACTGCAGAGCCCAGCTGCAGTCAGAGAAACTCCGAAGACTGACTGACCATCCAATGCACCAGAGACTAAACAATTTGGGAAATGGGAAACTAAAGCGGAGAAACTTTGCAGAAATAGCCAAAGCAAAGATGCACGAAGATCCCATAAACGCACTAACAACACCAAAACTCATCACTACTGTACGAAAACCTACCTGGAGGCAGGATATATTTCCAGAGGTGGTTGAAAATATACCAGGTATTGCAAACAAAAACTGCCAGACTGAAAAAGAAAGGAGAGATACTACCCTAAGCTTCATAACGAAAAGCTACCCAAGCATGAACTGGACCCATGCATACACCGACGGTTCTGTAACAAACACTACACAGAACGGAGGGGCAGGGGCAATCCTGAACCTACCAAATGGCAGACAAATAACACTGTCACTCGCTACTGGTAAGTACACAAGCAATTTCAGAGCGGAGGCAGAGGCACTGAGGGCGGCAGTGGAAGAAATGGTGACACACAATGAAAATGAGAGCCATATAGTCCTGCTGACAGATGCTCTCGCCGTAGTCACAGCGCTAAAAAGCCAGAAAAACACTGAGCTTAATGACTTAAGAGCAGCACTCTGCAAACTGTGCCAGCAGTCCGCACCAAAAAGGGTAGTGGTACAGTGGGTTCCGTCACACTGCAACATCCAAGGCAACGAGGAGGCAGACAGACTGGCAAAAGAAGGTGCAAGACTACCACAAACGGATACCAGTATGACGTACGAAGAGTCAAAACGGCTTATCAAAGCCAGATACATGAACAAATGGGAAACCGAACATACTGGTTACACCAAAAACGATGCCTATTACCAGTTGAACCGAAGAAAGCAGGTCGTTGTCTTCAGACTTCGCACTGGCCACAACAGCCTGAGGTACCACCTATTCAACAAATTGAAGATAGGGTGTACCGACGAATGCCCGTGCGGTACTGGTAAAATGACCGCTGAACATCTGCTGCAGAACTGCCCGACATACGAGGATCAGAGAGAGCAGATGTGGCCATTACCAGTGGAACTGCAAGACAAGCTCTATGGCAGTGGCGAGAGCCTCAGGATGACCGCCGCTTTTTTCGAAAAAATAATGGTTACTGTCTGAAGAAGAAGAAGAAGAAGAAGAAGAAGTACGGGTTGGAAAGAAAGAAGGAATGAGAGAAGAAGGAAGAAAGGAAGGAAAAAAGTAGAAAAAGAAGAAGAAGAAGCAGAACTAGAAAAATATGAAGAAAAAGAAGAAGAAGATGAAGATGAAGAAAGAAGAGGAGTGTGAGGAAGACGAAAAAGAAGAAAAAGTAAAAGGGATAAAAGAAGTAGGTGATGAAGGTGGAAAAAAAGTAGAGGAGGAAGAAGAAAGAGAAGAATAATCTGAAGAAGAAGAAGAAAATGAAGAAGGGGAAGATCAGGCACATAAAAAGGAAACGATGAAGAAGAAGAAGAAGAAGAAGAAAAAAAAAGACGAAAACGAAGAAGACGAAGAAGAAGAAGAAGAAAAAGAAGAAGAATACAAATGTGTTTAGACATTTACAAAACAAAACTTAAAAGCAGTTACATTATTTAATAGCAGTCACAAATTAGGGTATTTTATTACACGAAAC
The DNA here is from genome assembly GCA_036924085.1 of Ariolimax columbianus. Classification (NCBI taxonomy): domain Eukaryota; kingdom Metazoa; phylum Mollusca; class Gastropoda; order Stylommatophora; family Arionidae; genus Ariolimax; species Ariolimax columbianus. The sequence goes on from JAVGWX010000014.1 coordinate 42,332,560, forward strand.
ACTCGGATGGATTACTTATAAATACCATAGTTTCTAATCTCCCTAAACTAATTATCTACATTACAAGAAAAACGAGTTACAGGACATAAAAGGACAAACTAACAGTTTGTTTAATAACATATAGCAGAGCGCTTGTAACAGCCGGGCCTTGCAAGTATCAACGTAGCATACTTGTTGGTGGGCATTTACAAGAATAGGTCATCAACATGTAACACATTCTGACATCCAAATAAACCAATCAAAAATTGAAAATTAAAATTATCCGGTGTTATGAATACTACTCGTAACTTCTTTATGGTGCAGGAACATGGACAATGAATAACATGGAAAAGACTATTGAAGCCTTTGGAATGTTGCTACATTGAAGATTGGATCGCATTTCTTGGAAAGAGACAACAAGAAATGCGGAGGTAATGAAAAAAATGGTTGTGAAAAAAGAATTAATAACCGAAATCAGGGTTACCCGAGTGGTCCGCCGGGGTCTTTGTGTATGACACTGACAAGAATAGCACCACTGCCTCACATAGAGCATGTCGTAAGAGGCGACTAACTGTGTGACATGGCATAAAATAGGCCATGGTTATCTGGTTTGCTTAGAACAGCATATATGGTGCCTAACAGGATGCAGGTCTACTTTGCTCTTGTGATTGGGTTTATTAAGATGGACTCGCACATCGGTTAGCCACCCTCAGTAAGCGCTTGTCCAAACGCAGCGGGATAGTAAGCTGCTCGAGCCTAGCCCACTAAGCAAGAAACCTTTCTCTCGGCTACATCCAGCTCATATCAGAGCTGGGACCTGCACATGGGCATCTGTCCCTGTAGAAATACAGGCTGACTAATAACTAAGAACTAAGAATCACTCTTAGGCAGTAAAGTTTGTTGGTCATACAACGAGACATACATCCTTGTTGAAGACCATACCAGAGGACAACGTTATAAATGAATGCATAACATCAGGAGGTGGACTGAAAAAAGACTCTCAGATTTCACTATTACGGTAGGAGATAGATTACACTGGAGATCCATTGCAGCCGTCATTCGATACAAGATGATACTTGAACTGAACCGAAACGGGTCAAATCATCTGAGTTGTGCACGAGATGACACCGCATGAACTGCAGCGGTCAGCGACCCATAGCAGACTGCTATCGCCAGGGCCAGCAGCCAGAGCTGCCAAAAACCCTTCTACACCTCCACGCGGTGATCCTAGATAACAAGCTGCAACAAAGCAGACTGACTAAGTAGAAGGGATCGAAGACTGAGGGCAATCAGGTAATCAGAAATGCCTGCTGAAGTCGGATGTATTAGACCGAAAGGTGCAAATATCGCAGCCAAGCCTTAAACCACGACACATCGTATTCCGTTCTCTGGACTACATTCCGCTACTTGCAAAGCTTTTTTCGAGGCTTGGTAGCGGGAGATTGAAAACGAACAATGAAGAAGTACAGGAGATGAACATAATACAAGCAGTGTATCGTTCCAAGCACACAGCAAAAAGCATGAGTGCCTCGCGAATGGTACTAGCAACATGATCATGTCAAAGAATGAATGTTAAACTGTAATGAAAATGATCGGAACAAACTTCTTCGGCGTTCGTTCCGGAAAGAATGGTGTGACGTCCATTCGTGGCTTACAGCGATCGCTATGTATTTCGCCTTGACACATCTGATTTCATCTAGCTTTTGTTGTGTACAGATTTTGCCTTTCCACTGCGATCTCTATGGTTAGTCAGATTTCATTAGTTTAACCTGTTTGAGGCAGAAAGTGGCTTGATTAGTTCTTCCTTGCTGATCCTGATGCACACAGACAGCTATGAGTCGCTAGCTGCTGCCAGCTCGTTCACCGTGTGTATCTTTGTCCCCCTGATCGGATACAGGCTTTCTGTAAATGGACCAGTTGTAATGGTGGCTATACATTTTACTGGGAGCGACAAATGACATTTGTCTCCAAAGTCATATTAAGATAAGGCAGTCTTCGAAGCTGACTCCTTCACACTGAGAATGCATATTTGGAAGCGGATTGTAATCGTTCATCTTATATCTCCAGAAATTGAAACTGGGTTGTCCTGGCTGTAGTGCAATACGATGCTTCTCATTATATTCACAATGTGTATCACATAATGCTTTTGCGGATTATATTGAAGAGTATATAAAGAAATATGAATACGGAATTCAGGAAGTGCAAGTAGGCTTCAGAAAAGACATAACGATCGGAGATCAAATATTTGCTACGAGGAACTTATAATAAAATTGTAGAGAGTATAACGTAGATCTGTATACATACTTCATCGATTGCATACAACATCATAATTTGTGAAAAAGCATGGCAAGATATGAGGTTTCCAATAGGTCTGATCGATCTAATCGAATCATTATATGGGAAAGATCAAGCTGCTGTCACAGCATCTAGTGAAACATTCGATTGGTTCGAAGTGCAAATGGGACCACGGAAGCAGTGGATCCTCTCCCAGTACATATTGAACATTTATACAGAGTGCATGATGAGGAACGTTAGAGAGGATACTAATATCAACAGGTACGCTCCCTTTACAATCGGCGGAAACAAGAGCCTGGAGCTAAAATACGCAGACGATACCGTACAGTAGAGAGGTGTTAGAGCAACTAATTGCAGCCATAAGCAGATGGGGAGAAGAACAAAACCTCTTTGTAACAATAATTTAAAACAATGATAATGACCATCGACAAAACACGGAATCAACAGACATTCAAATTCTTGGGTGTGGAAATATAAAAAGGCACAAGCTTCGAGTATATGGGCTCTAGAACTGACAGCAATGGCGACTGCCCAAAGGAAATCAGAAGAAGATTGGCAATGGTAATCCAGAGATTACATAATCTCAAGAAACTGGCAGAATACTATCAAGCAAATACGACGTGAACGTTTTGAGGACCTCTGTTTTTCCCGTCGCAGCATACGACTGGAAAACATGGACAGTTACCCAAACCTCAGGAAACATAAAATGTCTTCAGATTATTATGAACCGAAGAAAAAAAATGCAGACATCCGATAAGAATTGGGCACATAAGAGATCTGGTTCATAAATGTCATCATGAGCAGAACATTGAAACACTTTGGTCACATCTAAAGGCCCAAATGTCTTGAGAGAACGGTAATTGTAGGTATGGTGTGGGGCAAGAAAATTAGAGGCAGACCAAATACACGTTTGCGCATGAGCCTGGAGCAGGCTGGAAATGTTGGAAAAGATCGAGTTTATTCCAGGCAGACTGTGATGGTAGCGACATTCTGCAAAGGATATGATACATGATGGCGATTTGGATCACAGTATCAGTATTCACGAGTTTGCTGAAACTATGTCAGTTTTGATGATTGAGGTGGTGAAGGAAGCCAGAATTTTCATTTAGTATGTTTCATCGATGATATTAGTCTAAGCTGCATTCATCATATGGTTCTACACGTATGTCAAACACAAAACAAGCAAACAAAAAAGCAAAGGTTCAAAAAGATCCAAATAGATCATCGCAAGAAAATGGTTTTAGAACCGCTGACGAAGAACAAAGGATACGTCCACACTTTGTGTACTCCCATCAACGCTATCTGCCTGCATTTGATGTCAGTCTTCCTTGGTCGAGATCACTTATCTATGTATCCACCGTGAAGCCAACGGAGGGCCACACATTGGCCCACAGCCGGGATGAGGGGGATAAAAGCGATCAGAGAAACCAAGCATTAAAATCACTTGCACTGTTTTTGTGTTTGGTTAGAGTAGGCAAGTAGGTGATGAAGTGTGGGTGGTCTTTTTGGTTCGGAACGGTGATGTTTTCATGTGTGAATTGAGTAACAGTGTCCGTGGTTCTGCTTAAATTATTTACCTCGAAAAACATTTGTTTTTGCAATCTACTACCAGTAGGAAGTACAGCCACATGTAAACATTGAAAGAAACCGGTATGAATAAATAAAATATAAATGTATACATATATATATATATATATATATATATATATATATATATATATATATATATTTATATATATATTTATATATATATATGTGTGTGTGTGTGTGTATATATATATATATATATATATATTTCTTTTCGCTTATCCTGTTATGTCTTTCAGCGTCAGGTTATGAAGAGTTCTCTAGAGCGAGCCCGTCTGTGTGCATCATGCACAATAGCATTGACTGGCTCATATATTTTTGTAAACCACCGATTATGTCTGTCTTTAGCTTTGAATCCGTTGTATCTAAATTGCATTATTTCTTGGGGAAGGCGGGGGAAGGGGGATGTGTGGTGGTAGACTTGTTACGTGGCCAAACTATTTTAGTTGCTGTCTTTTAATGTAGTCCAGTAATGGTGGTGTTCTCACTAGTCTCCTGATGTCATCGTTTCTGATCATGTCTCTCTTTCCTACGCTCAATATTTGTCATAGGAATTTCATTTCTGAGAGACGGGGAGGGGGAGGGGGCAGTAGTCTCGAGGTAAGGTGTTCGCCTCGGGTTCTGGAGGTTACGGGTTCAAATCCTGGTGGATACACCGAGATTTTTTCACGTGGATAATCCCGTAAATGTGTCCCCTGATTTCTGAGTAATGAGATCAGACAACCGCCATCTATGGTGCGCACGTTAAAAATACCTTGGCAGTTGGAAATCGAAAAGAGAAGGCTTAACGGCCGCTGCCCAGACAATAATTCTTGCTAAAAATATATATATATAACTCGTTCTAGAGATCTCTTCATAACCTGACGCTGAAAGGCATAACTGAATACGCGGAAATAAATATATGTATATATATATATATATATATATATATATATATATATATATATATATATATATATATATATATGTGTATATGTATATATATATATAATTACTTGTATCTTCCCCCATGCCTAGTAAGTAGCAGGAAGTTGTAAAATATCTACTAGGTATAGTCGAAGCATTCGAAGCAAACATGCCTGTTTGAAAACCCGGATTCCAAGTATTCATACATATATATATATATTTATTTATAAATGAATGAGAGTTGATTAAGCCAACTTATCCGCTTTACGACAATGCAAGAACATGTGTTAGCTCTTCGAAGTAAATCAGTTAACGTAGTTCTGTTTTGTTCTGGCTCTATCAATAATCGACGTCACATCACTCCTATACGTTGTCAGTATTTCACGACTAATCTCGAAGAATTACGTTTCTGTTGGTTTCATTAACCCGCTGGCTGCCTACACTCCTCTAAAGTTCCCTTCTGTGGTTCCCAACCTGCTCATGTGACGAGTGATTTCCAAATAAATAATCACATCTGTTCTTCTTCAGTGTGTAAATGTCCGTTTTACATTTTCGTGTACACTTATTGTTTCTGCTTGATTTGGTAGCCAGTCGCATGCAGAACCTTTCTTAAACTTTCTATTTTGTTTAACTTATTGATGCTTCTAAAAACGTAGAGGATTATTTGTTATTTTTGTAATGGTATATATTCATTCCCGAAGTGTAAACTGGCTCTATATCCAACCCTCTTCATCTGCCTTGCACGTTACATTGTTGCTACTCATTTCTCCCTTTTCGGGCCCGGTAACAAAAGTACAATTTGTTGTTGTCATTACATATTTTGATCAGATTTTCACAGACATACATTGGTTGCCGCGTAGCGCAGTGGTTAGCGCTCTGGCTTCGCATCTGAGTGGTCCTGGGTTCATTCCCCAGTTGAGGCGGTAATGTCTTTTTCAGACCGCAATGGCCCCCGGGTCGACCAAGCCTTAAATGGGTACCGGTTCGGTCCAGGAAGTAAAAGCGGCGAGGGATAGGAGATGGCTACCGCCCTCATATAGCCAAGCCTTTGAAATGTGAGATCGCTAACACCTCACACCCCTACGGCAGTAATGCTATGGAGTACTTTATTTTACTTTACTTACATTTGTTGCTACCTCTTTCTTTATTCTTAGATATCGTTAGAAATGATTGTTTTAACATTAACCAAATTGTCCTCTATCTCTTCTTCGTTAATTGTTTGTGTTTACTAGTTCTGTTTCTAACCTAGAAATGATTTTTAAGCGATGAACTTAATTTTCGCAGATGATTATTTTTAAATTGTTGTTTTCCCTGTCTTTCCCGCTTTTTCAGAAATGGTTTGTAGGGAGATGGACTATATTTTCAAATTTTCTTTCCATTTCTATAGAGATGGACTATTGTCAAATGATCTTTCCATTTATAATACGTGTTGTTTTTATTGTTATTTGTTTGTTGCTTTATTTGTTCTTTTTCTTCTTTTTTCTTCTTATTCTTCTTCATTTTCTTTCGTTCTAAAACTTCTGCTACCAAGCCCCAAAGATGGTGTTGCAAGTAAAAATATTTTGTCCGGAGAACGGAATGCGTTGTGTTATAGTTTACAGCTTGACTGCGATTTTTGCAGCTTAAAGTTCGACACATCAGACTTCAGCAGGCATTATTGAGTACTGGGCTAGGCTTCCCACTTCGATCCATTCTCCTTAGTCCGTATGCCATGTTGCAGCAAGGTTATCCAGGATCACAACATGGAGGTAGAGAAATGTCTTGACAGCTCAGGCTCCCTGGCCCTGACAGTAGTGGTAGTCTTTTGTTCGCTGACCGCTACAGCTCATCGAATGCTCAGCAGCTTAATCCCTTGTTTTTATGTGTTCAAATTATTACACATTCGGTATTTTCTTTGATATGAGGTGAACTTAGTTTTCCTCCGTTCGTATAATGTTTTTTTTTATCTCTTACTCATTCGTTCCTCTTCTTCCATGTAAGATTACATTTTGTTAACCCAATTCGAATTTGAATGTGTAATATCCATTTTCATTTCTTTTCCAGCGTAGTTCTCAAGTGTTTAAACATTTCTTATACCTCTCTCTCCCAAACTCTTATTTTCTTTATTTCTTTCTCGTTCTTTGTTTATTTAACAATTAATTTAGCGTCACGTTATTTTTTGTCCATTTTTTCTTATTTCTTCTTAAATTTTCCCCGTATTGGATAATGTCATGCTTCTGTAGAAACAGGACTCTACTCTCATTGTCATGGACCAACGTTAATAGATTCAATAGATTCATAGCTAAGACAACAGCAAACAGCTGTAACATAAATGTTCGTCTTTTCTAGCAGAATATTCGACACCACCAACAGTTAAACTATGGACTATTTTGTTACGTCACTATCTAAAATTCAAGCCTAAAATAGATATATCTTTTGTTTGGGGTGAAATAACACACACTTTTTACTTTATGCAATTTTAGCTAAATGAACTGTAAAAAGTTAATGTTAGTGATATTATTACTATTATAGTGCGTTCAGAAATGCGTCCAGATCTTTAAAATAATGTATCGGACCAATTCATCATCATCATGTAGCAAGTCCTTTGTAGAACGTCGCTCTCATCACAGCCAGCCGAAATGAATCTCGGTCTGCAGTCAATCTTCCCGCCTGTTCCATGTTCATGTTTAGAATATCCTTGATATCTTCGAGTATCCACCTTCGCCTTGGTCGACCCCTGCGTCGCCTTCCAGGCACCTTGCTCTACATGACGTTCTTTCCAGTCCGTGATGACGTTTGACGTGGTTAAAAAAATTAAATTTCTGAAATATAGCATTGTTTATAAACCAATTTTCTTCAACATTCAGGTCTTCTATGATGGCTTTATTTGTCACTTTATCTTTCCAAGGACTTTTTAGGATTCGTCTGTAACCTTTTGTTTCCAACGCTCCAATTTCCTTCCTTGCTACTTGTGTTATATCCATGTCTCGCGCACGTACATTGCCACAGGGAATATGCATTTCCTCGGGATCTTCAGGTTTAGTTGCTTGTTTGCATTTTGCCATAAATTGTGCATGTTGTTTAGCTTCGTCTTCAAATCTGTTTTAAACAGTCTCCGTCGTTGGATAACGTAAAGGCAAGGTATTCAAAATGTTGAACATTTTCGATTTTTTCATTTTTATTAGCAATCTGGGGCTGAAGTTCTGATTTATCAGTTCACTTTACCTTAGTTCTCTTAATGTTTAGGAAAGGATCTGAGCTTCACTGGGCTTCTGAACGGTCATGAGCAGTTTTTCCAGGCTCTTGACGTTGTTTAACAGCATGACCAATTATGAGACATAACTTGAATACACGTGTTTTTATAGTTTTTGTAAGGTCCACTTTTCTTTTTATATTTTGTCAGTCCTATATAGTAATTAGGATGCATTTTAGCTGCCTTGGGGAATGATAAAAAGGTATGTCTTTGTTCGAAAGCATTTTAAGAGTTCTACAGTAATCAATGGCATATTGTAGGGAAAGGTATTTCGTGGAACCGCATATTGCACTTGTTTTGGGTGGAAATCGGAAACATTCACATTTATTGAACCGACAAATCCGAAATGCTCCCCAAATTAAACTTAGGAAGATAATCAACATTAATATCTCTAAAACTACATTATGAAAAGCTGTAAGAGGGGGGGGGGGGGGGTGTGCTGTTTTCGCATTCTGCAAGCACAAAAAACTAGAACAATATTTCCGGAATGCCTCATTTAGTAGCTTTTGAAGTGAATGTTTACGGAATTAGAGAAATGCGTTAGCAAGTTGTTTGATCATCGTAATCGATGAGGACTACTTGGTCAGCATTCACTGTTCGTATGAGTTCGAAGATGGCTAAATAATCTAATCTGAGCCTTGAATTGTCTGTTGCACTTTGTACAGAGAAATAAGACACCTTCCATCGGGGTAGAAGAAGGGTTGACGTGAGCTGAATTGCGCTAACAAAAATTAAAACATCGCGTATATAGATGAAACACGGTAAATACACACCATACTAAGGAAAATAAATCATGATCTATAGATGGAACTGCAAAAATGTGTGTGCCAAGTAGTAAATACAGCTACTAATAGTCGCTCGTGCATGAGACAGACAACATGGACTGTTGAAGAATGGTGAAACCATGTATGTTTCAAAATCTAGCGACAATAGGTACATGAATGGTCACATATTTAGAGAGTGAATTGAGAAAACTATGCTTACATCATTAGATAGACCTACCTGTCTGGTACTGAACAAAGCTCATTGCTTCCTGCCAAACCGCATTGGCACTGGAAGGCAAGGTCCCGACATCAGTAAGTACTAAGTACAAGATCAAACTGTGGCTAACATAGGAACACATTCAAATACACATCAAACCTGAATTGTTGTCACTAGTAACGAATACACAGGCGCTTCACGTTGACAAAGTAATACAGGGCAATGGTTATATGTGTTTCTGAAAGCTACCCTACCATTCACTCTTAAAATCATGATTAATTAGTTTGCGAATAGGTGAAAGGGCAGTTGGCAATTAAACCTTCAAACTACTAGATGTAAAGGAAACTGCACATGATGCACGCTCAGACATTGACGAACAATTCTGGATTAAAGGTCACGATCAAGTAGTTAGTTACAAAGTTTATTTTCTATTTATGCGTTAACGTCGTTGAAAGTTTGAGTCGTCTGTTCTGCGCCAAGTGCATTACGTCGGTCAATATGATCCAGTGTCACTGCGCAACGACTCGAATTCATCTATCCACCTCGCGGTCGCCCCTGGCCCTGCACTCAAATATATCAGCGTTGTAAGCTATAATTAAAAGTTGATTAGGATGTATTCTCATGAAATGACATATACATTGGTTATTGGCAGAAAGATCGCTTGCCATTCGTTCAGCCTACAACAGTCATTGATATCTTTGAGTCATCCCATTATGAGTAGGGTAAGTACATTTATCTATTTATATTTTTGAAATAAACCAGCCACTAGAATATATATATTTAGGAACTGTTTTTACTGAGGACGGCAGACTCCATAAAGAGATGGAAGAGAGGCTACATACGCTGTCAATTGACAGGCCAATGATGATGGTGATATATATCTCAGCTACGTTCAGCTTATAAATCCTACAGCCCTCTTCCTAATTCGCAGCTAATGGAAAGCAAGGCAGGTTACAGCGAAATTACTCTGTACTCCCTTTGCAGGCACTGATAACACACTAACAATAAAACTATGTTACTTCCTCGCTCATCGCCACCCCCCCTCCCCCCTCCCAATTCAACAGGCGCGACCCTAGAATTGACCAACAAGACGGAAACAGTAGCTTCGCCATCTTGACAACCAATCTCTCCCATGTTAAACTGACTCTTGTATTCGAGGTTCTAATTGTATCATCTGTCCCCACCTTCAGAGTTCGTCCACTATTATATTGAGCACACTGACTTACTGTTCTATATTTTCGATTATTCCGCGTCAGTGTGTGTATGTATATATATGTGTGCACGTGTGCATGTGTATGTACGTGGGTATTTTTTCTTTTTTTCTGGCCACTGTAAATAACGAAATCCAACTTCTTCTTTCTTGTCTTTTCTTTTTACATGGCGATAACCACTGCTGCTCTTAACACAACTGTCACTATGAACAGTGTCATATTCATTGATACTGATAACAATCATTATAATCTACAGCTACTGCTACTACTACTGTTACGACTACTATCAATACTACTACTACTACTACTACTACTACTACCACTACTACTACTACCAATACTACTACTACCAAAACTACTACTACTACTACTTCTACTGCTGCTACTACTACTACTACCAATACTACTACTACTACTCCTACTACTACTACTACTATTACTACTACTACAAATACTATTACTACTACACCTACTACTGCTACAACTACTACTACTACTACTACTTCTACTACTACTGATACTAATGATACTACTACTACTACTACTACTACTACTACTAATGCTAATACTTCTACTGATACTACTACTACTATTACAACTACTACTACTATTACTGATACAAGTACTACTACTACTACTACTATGGCCACTACTACTTATGCAACTGCTACTACTACTACTACAACAACTACTACTACAACTACTACAACTAATTCTACTACTACTATGGCCACTACTACTACTGCTACTACTACTACTATTACTACTGCTAGTACTACTACTGCTACTAATACTGATACTACTACTTCTACTACTATTACTACCACTACTACTACTGCTATTTCTGATACTGCTACTATAATAACTACTACTACTACTACTGCTGGTGCTTCTACTACTACTCCTACTACTACTACTACTACTACTACTACTACTACTACTACTACTACTACTACTACTGCTACTAATACTACAACTACTACAACTCATATTTTGTTCAATGGTGTTTAATGTCATAGGATTGTTCCAATGTGTGTAAGCGTCACAGTGTGTTAAATTGTGTATAAGTGTCATTTTTTTCTAGTTTGTGTAAGTGTGCTATTTCGTTCTATTAAGTGTAAGTGTCATATCTTGTTCTATTGTGTTTAAGTGTCATATTTTGTTCTATTGTGTGTAAGTGTCATATTTTGTTCTATTGTGTGTGTGTGTCATATTTTGTTCTATCCTATTGTAGTTCCATTCCTTGCTACAACATAAATTATACCTACGCCACAACTTACAAACCCTGCCAGCAGTCATTGAAATAGTATACTTCTGAACACATTACCCTTCATTCTCTGAACCATCTATATTCAACCTCTGTTCCTCTCTCACTTTTGTCACTGCATACCATCTCTTAGCAGATCCTCGTCTGGCATTGCAGATAAGAAGTTGTTGAAACACCACGGGACGTGAAACAAAAATGGTCGTTTTGAGTGTAAACTCTCACCAGAAAAATCTCCAAGATTCTAACAGAATCGTTGTTTGTGTAATTCACCAACTTGAGACATATCCCCGAACTGAAAACACTAAAGACGCATTAAAGAAAGAAAGAACTATAAATTACGCCCCGGTTCCTTCAAATTTCCCATCTATTTAAGTGTTAGATAACGGTTAAATTGTGTTATCTTAACAATTTTTGTGGGCAGAGGTGAACTACAGTTAGAGACGAAACACGAGGGCATGTCTCAAGATTTAAGCTCTGGAAGCCCTCTTAAAAACAGTCTTCAAGTTTCAGATTAGATCGCATCACAACATAAATTATGTCAACTATATCATCGTATATGGTATTGCCTCTTTCATACACCTAGGTAGTTATAAAGACACATGTGGTCGCACTATTAAGGGTATTACATTACTCAACCTAACATTACTTAACTTAACTTGACTTAACATGTAACTTAACTAAACTTAACATACCGTCTTATACTGGTTCAGAAGACTACGCAGAGTCTGTATAGAACCAGTTTTTTTTACTCCACTTCATCTAAAATCAACAATGCGCATCCACATTTTCTTGAATGCATTAATTGACCCTGTCTCCATTATTTCCTTAGATAATGCATTCCAAGCATTCGCCACGCATTGGATTAAAATTAATATTTTCCAGTCTAATCTGGACCTGTCTTTAATTAATTTATAGCTGTATCCTCGTTTTATTGTAGGAGACTGTACTTTGAACAATGTGTTATAGTCGATGTTAGCCTTTTCGTTAATTTTCTTATAAATAGTTATTCAATCACCTCACATTCTTCTCTGTACGCATACGGAATGCGCGTGGTGCTTTCATTGCACAAGAGAACGTACGGAAATCAAAGGACATCAGGTCTTGAACGAAATTACAAATCTTCAACTACAGTAAATAATCATTTCTCATGCATTGCTCCGCAAGCTGAGTCCGACAAACCAGCTGGCATCAATGGGGGCGATGGATACGAAGAAACAAAATAAGAAGAACAAGAGCAAGAATTTAGAAAATACAAACAAAAAGAGTGATCCTTCTCAATGTGGACATTCACAGTAACAAGAACAATAACAAAATGAACAACAACAACCATGCTACAGAGCCGAAATATTGGTTTGAGAAGTTCCAATGCCCAGATTTTCAAGTTTCGCAACTACTCCCAAGTCTGTTGATGTATCTTTACTTCGTACCATACATTATACATTTAAAATGGAATATACCAAAACTCCTAAATATTCCAGAGAGAATAAGTTTTTTTTTTAAAATGTCCACGTCTTTTACAAATCCAAGATTTTAGAAAAAGTAAGATGGCCGCGCCTAGTTAGCTGTGCTCCCGACTCGCTCAGGTGTTTGTCTTTTCTTTTTTTTTACTGTTTGCTAGTTCCTGTTCGGATTAAAATTCCCAAATCCTTCACCAGGCGGTATCAAAGATTTTATTCTGTAGAATGCATGTGCTTTCGCTCGGTTATCTTGTTGTCATGCTGCGGCTGTTCCTTACTTAAACCCTGAGTAAACAGGTTGAACATACCGCTTGACTGCATCATAGAATTAAGCCCAGGTTTTCACTACTCAAGAGCCTTCCTGCTTGGACTGAAGCCTATTTTCTTCTGCCCCCCCCCCCCCCCCCCCCTTCCACCAGAGATTACACCATACCTATCTCAACTCCGTATTTTCAGTATAACAAGAGTTACGTTGACCCGAAGGTGGACACAATCCAAAAGCCACAGTGGCGGGACGCGAAAGAACAGGGAGTCAGACACAGACAGACTAGGTAAGCCGACACAAACATTGGTTCAACACACACTCCTCGCGGCCCTCATCCCGAGGATGCGGAGTACTGAGTTCCACCTGTGAAGTCTATAAGGATTTCGGTCAACACACTACGCATGAACAATTCTTAGTTGTTGGACTTGGTAGTGATCGATCATCTCAAAAGGCCTTTGATGCCTAATCAAACGTTATTATTATTACGTTTTCAGAAAATTAGATAAATTCTTTTTGTTCTGAAAGTGCCGTAATTGAACTATGAGTTCAAAGAGACTAACTTTATCGCGTGTGTTCATATTAACACATTGTGAAATATGTTGTGATTTATTTAAAACAAATTTTAAAATGATCAAATGCACATGTCTCAGTAAAATGGGAATACAACTTATATTGCGAGCACGTTTTCACATAGTAAGGTAAGTTAGGTAAGTTAGGTAAGTTAGGTAAGGTAAGTTAGTTGATTATCGCAAGTGATGATGACGACATCGTCAGATGATTTGATCTGTATGATGTAGCATGCGCTGTAATTGAATTATAGTGATGCATCTCACTTTCTGTTTTCGAGCTACATTGGACCAGTGACAAGCTATAGTAAAGACGACTGGATGTAACTCAGGATGCTCAGACACTCTGGTCTCATCTCCAATGAGATCACGGGTCGAATGGAATCTTCCGAGATTCGATCGCGCTCCATTTATGTTCATTGCTTTGAGACGCGAGTGTAATGCCCCTCGACCACAGCTGCTCCCAGAAGACTCTGTAGTTTTTCATTGCAGTTGTGTAGTTTTGTCACAAAGTGTCCAGCAGAAGATTGAAATGTTCATGCGTACCGAAGTATCCCCCACGCAATCGTGCTGACACTATAGGGGTCTGTGCTGATAGGTCAGAGGCTGTCATTGGCGATCTCTTTCCTGATCAGAGGACCTGTACTGATCAGGGTCGTTGGTTTCACTACTTCTGTCCGGCTGCAACATCGCTCTCTCTGCTACCTCCACCCATGATTGTTTTCTTGTATATTAGCTGCCTCTTGAGAACTGCACACATGAGGATGCTGGAAGGTGGCTTTCATAAATTGTCTGCATGGTATCTGCATGAGAACGGGCTGTGTATAGATAATGCTAGTAATATGTACGGCAAGTCGATATTTCATTACGTCTCGGTGGCCTAAAGAGGTCAATGATGTAGACAACAAAAACCGACTTGACGTGGTGCATTAGGCAAGATGAAATGTAACGTACGAAATAATTACCACACAATGGTACAGCATGATGGACTCCGATATACTCATCGATTTCCACAATTGTCATTGATTGGTTTTATAACATAAAAATATCTCGAAAATATATCCAGAGGCAAAATTATGATGAAGGAACGAATTTGATTTCAATGACTGCAGGCCCGTTATCGAAGACAGGTGACAGAATGTGGTTTTGATTCGATGTAATTGACAAACATAGCACAATGCAAGAAATGGTGCACATACCGTATTTAAATATGATACACCATTGGTGGTCTGTCATGGATATAGTATTATAGGGATAGGGCGTTTTGGTAGATTGCTTATTGGCTAGGAATTGCATTAATTGTTGCAAGTTTTTATTTATTTTAATGTGGCCGTTGTCCGTTCCGTTAGTGTCGACTTCTATTTCTCCCATTTTAGCAAACTTCCAATAACCCGGAGAGCTTAGACACAACCCTAAAAGTGCCAAGGGTTCTGTTACGTGAACAGGGCCTGCATGTGATATCCTTGTTTTTCGTTAATCGCCAATAGGACTAGACGCTGGTTTTGCTTCCGATGAGACAAGGTGAGGCTTGAAACTTGTGGAATACGATCCACAAACCCCCCCCCCCCCCACCCCTTTCCACCCCCACACACACACGCTTTTGTGCGTCCGTTTTATGAGAGTCAACGCCTATCAGCAAT
Organism: Ariolimax columbianus; assembly: GCA_036924085.1. NCBI lineage: Eukaryota > Metazoa > Mollusca > Gastropoda > Stylommatophora > Arionidae > Ariolimax > Ariolimax columbianus. The sequence goes on from JAVGWX010000014.1 coordinate 42,347,946, forward strand.
TGCGACACAAGTAGTGAGCAAACATGGAAAACGTATTCGCTTTATTGAATCGTAATTTCTGGCATCGATAGAAAGGAGCACTCCCTTCCTTCTGGAGTCGTGCCGCAGCAATTGCCCATCTTAGACGTATCGAAGACGCCTAAGCAAACTTATCGTTATTTCTATTATTCAAAAGTTAGTTATCCATCGCCATCGCAAGAGATGATGGTGGTATCATTTCATTTTGTCTCTGTAATGTAACGCGTTTATTTGGATTATAGGGAGTAAGAACTGCGTTGGTCATCAACTTCACTCTCTCGTCACGAGCTACCTTGAACCCGCGACATGAAGATCAGTCGAGACAACTGGAGATAACACAGGAAGCACACAGTATGCTATTACCTCCACTAGGACTAGGATTTGCTGCAAACTTGCGGGATTCAACCCCACCTGTTCCCGTTAATTGCTTTATGTGTCGAGTGTCTTTCCTCTAGACTGAAATTATTACCACTTCTATGAAACACTATAGCCCTTTATCAGAACACTTAGGGGTGGGCAGAAGTTCTTTTGAGAACCCCTGATATATCGCTTTAGCTGGAACGAGGCATGACACATCTCGTTGTATTGCATGAGCTATAGTTGGTCTTCTAATTCTGCAGGCAGGCCTGAACACGAAGATAAGCAAGATTTGCCATGTCTTCATCGCTGGATCTTGGCAGAACATTGGTCTCATTGTTTCACGGCTCGAGACGGTAGCCGAGGGAGAAATAAGAGCTAAGCGTACACTGAAGCTGGGAAGTTAACAGGGAGAAGATTGTAGATATGAGAGTTCAGGGGTCACTGTTGTATGCATCTCTGGGATTGTTCTTGCAGTAAGGATCGTAAGGAAGCATTCGTATATTCAGTGGCGTTATTACGAATGAGGTGAATAGGAAATGTATGCCCCAGAGGTAAGCCGAAGAGGCGTCTTGGCGGTAGATACTGTAATCCATTTCTGAGTGGGATCCGGGTTTTTTCTTCCTTTTCTTCTTTCTTCTTTTTCTTCTTCTTCTTCTTCTTCTTCTTCTTCTTCTTCTTCTTCTTCTTCTTCTTCTTCTTCTTCTTCTTCTTCGTTCGTTCGCAATCTCCCACAACCAACCCCTGAAAGGGCTTAAGTAGCAGAATGTAGTCCAGAGAACGAAATGCGTTGTGTCGTAGTTTACAGCTTGGCTGCGATATTTGCACCTTTCGGTCCAACACATGCGACTTCAGCAAGCATTTTTTGAGTACCGGGTTTGCATTCCCTCTTCGATCCCTTCTCCTTAGCCAGTCTGCCCTGCTGCTGCCTGTTATCCAGGATCACCGCGTGGAGGTGTAGAAGGGTCTTGGCAGCTATGGTTCGCTGGCCCTGACGCTAGCAGTCAGCTATGGGTCGCTAACCACTGCAGCTCGTGTGCTGCTCAGCATCTTGATCCCGGATCCGGGTTTAATATAATGGAATCACTGTAACCTTTCTTGCATTTTGGGAAAAGTGATTATAGAGAATTGTGTGGGGAGATAGCAGCTTCGCTATTACAAAGGTATTGGCTATTGTCATCTGCCACTGCATTTGATTTTACGGTTTTCCGTAAAAGGACCAGCTTCTATTGAGGTATACGCCTGGATACAACACATACACACACACCACATTTAGGAACAATATTTCAGGGAGAAAGAACATTATGTCTGGTTTGAACCACACAGTAGCATCTAGGATCATTGAATCACTAGCATAGGTACATACAGACGCACACATGCATCCAAGCTCTGGTTAATACGTCTTGATAGCTACTAGACGACTACGGTCCCGGGTAGATACTGACGTGCCTCCGTAGATTACGAAGAAGAAAATATTTAACGAAACAAAAATGTAGGACCAGATAAATATATCATAGCATCCAAGAACCTCACACACACGCACTCTTACACAACACTCGTCCTCAGAGTGAGGCTCTTCCATTGCCCGTTTATTGGGATGATCTATGAGATTGCCCTAGCTATCATAGGTACATACAGACGCACACACCCATTCACTAGTTAATACTTATGATATTGTCTAAAAGAATATAGTTCCCGGTGGAAAGTTGCGTGCCTCCGCCAGTAGAATACAGAAAGACAAACCATTTACAATAAAAAAGGAGGTATTACCTTTAGAGTTTCCGTAGCGAAGTGGGTAATCCGTTTGACTTGTGTCCAGACTGTCGGTGTTCGAATTTGACCACTGGTTTCAACACTGGTTCATTAAAAGGTTCATCATTGGGTTCATCACTGGGATCATCACTGTAGGGATCCCTGGGTTCATCATTGACTTCATCCTTGGCTTCATCACTGGGATCATCACTGGGTTCATCACTGGCTTCATCACTGGGTTCATCACTGGGTTCATCACTGGTTTCAGCCCTGGCTACATCACTGGGTTCATCACTGGTTTCAGCCCTGGCTACATCACTGGGTTCATCACTGGTTTCAGCCCTGGCTACATCACTGGGTTCATCACTGGTTTCAGCCCTGGCTACATCACTGGGTTCATCACTGATTTCAGCCCTGGCTACATCACTGGGTTCATCACTGGCTTCATCACTGGGTTCATCACTGGGTTCATCACTGGCTTCATCACTGGGTTCATCACTGGGTTCATTACTGGTTTCAGCCCTGGCTACATCACTGGGTTCATCACTGGTTTCAGCCCTGGCTACATCACTGGGTTCATCGCTGGTTTCAGCCCTGGCTACATCACTGGGTTCATCACTGGTTTCAGCCCTGGCTACATCACTGGGTTCATCACTGGTTTCAGCCCTGGCTACATCACTGGGTTCATCACTGGTTTCAGCCCTGGCTACATCGCTGGTTTCATCACTGGTTTCAGCCCTGGCTACATCGCTGGTTTCATCACTGATTTCAGCCCTGGCTACATCACTGGGTTCATCACTGGTTTCAGCCCTGGCTACATCACTGGGTTCATCACTGGTTTCAGCCCTGGCTACATCACTGGGTTCATCACTGGTTTCAGCCCTGGCTACATCACTGGGTTCATCACTGGTTTCAGCCCTGGCTACATCACTGGGTTCATCACTGGTTTCAGCCCTGGCTACATCACTGGGTTCATCACTGGTTTTAGCACTGGGTTCATCACTGGTTTCAGCCCTGGCTACATCACTGGGTTCATCACTGGTTTCAGCCCTGGCTACATCACTGGGTTCATCACTGGTTTCAGCCCTGGCTACATCACTGGGTTCATCACTGGTTTCAGCCCTGGCTACATCACTGGGTTCATCACTGGTTTCAGCCCTGGCTACATCACTGGGTTCATCACTGGTTTCAGCCCTGGCTACATCACTGGGTTCATCACTGGTTTCAGCCCTGGCTACATCACTGGGTTCATCACTGGTTTCAGCCCTGGCTACATCACTGGGTTCATCACTGGTTTCAGCCCTGGCTACATCGCTGGTTTCATCACTGATTTCAGCCCTGGCTACATCACTGGGTTCATCACTGGTTTCAGCCCTGGCTACATCACTGGGTTCATCACTGGTTTCAGCCCTGGCTACATCGCTGGTTTCATCACTGATTTCAGCCCTGGCTACATCACTGGGTTCATCACTGGTTTCAGCCCTGGCTACATCACTGGGTTCATCACTGGTTTCAGCCCTGGCTACATCGCTGGTTTCATCACTGATTTCAGCCCTGGCTACATCACTGGGTTCATCACTGGTTTCAGCCCTGGCTACATCACTGGGTTCATCACTGGTTTCAGCCCTGGCTACATCGCTGGTTTCATCACTGGTTTCAGCCCTGGCTACATCGCTGGTTTCATCACTGGAGCGATGGAGCTTGTGCTTTGTGCTATCCTATCATCAGACTGTTCTATGTGGAGAGATCGAGCCATCTGCGGAGACTTGCGCGATGAAGTTGGACCCTGCTGAGAAACGTTAACCTTTATCATCTTTGCCTTAGAGCAAAAAGAGGAAGAGTGATCTCGAACACGCTGCCTTCTAAAGGAAGCAGCCACAACATTGCCCGTTGCTTTCCTTAAGATAAAAAGGTAAATGGGTTATAGTGGTGGGCTACCTTTAACAGGACCTGTTGCAGTTAAACTTTATGAGGCACAGCTTATTTCTACCATATGTGTCATTAAGCATCAAGGGGGCCTTATATTGTATCTCTTGGTAAAAATAAGTAGTTTATGTCTTTGCAAACCCGTACCCTATCGCCATCTATCCATCTGCTGCGTGACCTGCCTGGGGCACTAACCCGTTACTATTTGCAATGGAAAAGCGCAACGGAGTTGATATAGTAGCACCAGCTTGTTTTCTACACATTAAACAAAAATACTGATGATGTTAGAAAATCTGTCATCTATAAACTTCTGATGAGTAGGAACCCGACTTAAGCCTGAGTTGACAGACGCGATCACCTTCAACTCGATCAAGACGGCAACAGATGCTATAAGATAAACAACAGCCTACGAGCAGACCTCTTCGATTCGTTGGTCCTTCCGACAGTCTGATAGTGATATATGTTTTCGAACAGAAGCCGTGAAGTACCAGCTAAGGACAGCACAAGCCTCACTCGAACGCCGTTTCCTGTATTCTCATGCAGACAACAACATCAAAAGGATCTAAACAAAAGTGACGTCCGGTAAATATTGGACGTCAATATTGCTGAAGTCGGATGCACTGTTCCGACAGGCGCAAAATAAAAACCCCCATGCAACGTACACAGCCTTGGAGATCTGAGAAAAATAAGGCGAACGCCAAACAAAAAAAAAAGAAGACGAAAATAATGTCTTACAGCCTGTCAACAACTCCTAACACTGTTTTGCTGGCTGTGTAGTCAGAAGAAAAGGCAAGAGCCTAGGGCGCAGAAGCCACTATATGGTATCCACGCGGCAAGAAGAAAAGACAAGAGCCCGGGACGCAGAAGCCACTTTATGGTATCTACGTGGAAAGAACAAAAGACAAGATCATGGAGTGCAGAATCCACTATATCTTCTTCTTCTTCTTCTTACACTGTCAGGCGTCAACCTTTATTTTTTCGAAAAAAGCTGCGGTCATCCTGAGGCTGTCGACACTGCCATAGAGCTTGTCTAGTGTTGCCACTGGGGATGGCCACATCTGCTTTCTCTGATTCTCGTATGTCCGGCAGTTTTGCAGCAAATGTTCAGCGGTCATTTTCCCGGTATCACACGTGCATTCGTCAGTGCCACCTGTCTTCAATTTGTTGAATAGGTGGTACCTCAGTCGATTGTGGCTAGTGCGAATTCTGAAGGCCACGACCTGAAGCCACCATATGGTATCCACGCGGCTCGAAGAAAAGACAAGAGCCCGGGACGCAGAAGCCACTTTATGGTATCCACGCAGCAAGAAGAAAAGACAAGAGCCTGGGGCGCAGAAGCCCCTTTATGGTATCCACGCGGCAAGAAGAAAAGACAAGAGCCTGGGGCACAGAAGCCCCTTTATGGTATCCACGCGGCAAGAAGAAAAGACAAGAGCCTGGGGCCCAGAAGCCACTTTAAGGTATCCACATAGCAAGAAGAAAAGACAAGAGCCTCCGGCGCAGAAGCCACTACATAGTATCCACACGGCAAGAAGAAACCTCCCGGGCTACCTCGCCTGTAGTTGACAAATTTCCTTGGTGCTGCACAACAATATACGTCAACCTGAACGAACAAGCTACCTTTTTTTGGACAATCCATACCAGCGACCAGTCCAATTGGAACCTGAACTGGGACACGCACGAGACCAAGAGGCGAAATAGATATTTGTTCGAGTCAAGCCCGATAAGTCAAGAAATGCACTTTTGGGCTACCACCAACTCGCACGAGAAGAGCTGGGATCTGCACAAGCGTAACCACCCTTATAGAAGAACAGATCGACCAAGATGCCTCCTTCTTCTTCTTGTTCGCCATGCTTTTTGTTGTTACGTCTGCTCGTGAAGTTCAGTTTTCTTGATGAAGGTTGCCGTAGTGGAGAGTTCTTTGGGGCGTCCAAACAGATTTGTGTGGACGTTCGTCTCAGTGGGCCAGTGACCAGTACGCAATTGGCTCCGCATACAACAGTCTTGCAGGATATGTTCTGTTGTCTGTGCTATTTGCCGGCACATACAAATTGGCGATGTAGCCAATGTTAACTCATGAAAATGACTAATCAATTTTTTATGTCCCATTCTCAAGCAGAGCAGGATCACTTGTTCTACTAGATCAAAGACAATGATAGCTGTCTTTCGCTTAGCCAACGATTCTTATTGCTTGGATAACTCTCTTCTTTTCTTGAACGGTGATTGTTTGTTCGTTTTGTACTTATGTTGCTCCCACCTTTGCCAGATTGTCTGCTTTCTCATTTCTTGGTTTGCCACAGTGTGCCCGTATCCACTGTATCACAACCCTTCTTTTGGTTTTTAGTTTGCTCAAGGCTTTCTTAAACTCTAGCAGTTTATCATTTTTGAGGGCTTGCATGAATGACATTGCATCTGTAAGAAGCACACTCTACCACAGAACATGTGTTGAAGACATTGGCACCAGACCAGGCGCCGCACTAGCAGCCATGGTACTTAACTTGACTTAACGTTTTTATTCTGGTTTAGAAGACTCAACAGAGTCTCTATACAACCAATTACATTTGCATTACACTGCTCTAAAAGCTGTGCGTATCCAATCTATTCTTAAATGCATTAACTGTCCGTGCCTCCACACCCTCATGGGGCAATGCATCCAAGCATTCACCACTCTCTGGCTAAAAAAAGATTTCCTAATATCCAATTTGGACCTCTCTTTAATTAATTTGTATCTATGCCCTTCTTGTTCTCGTTGGTTGTTGTATTTTTAAAAACTTGTTAGAGTATAATTTAATCTTTCCTGTTATTATCTAATGAACCTGTATTCAATCACTACGAATTCTTCTCTTCCAAAGACACTGTAGGCCAGTTTTTATAAATCTATCCTCATAACTGTAATTCTGGAATCCCACTGTTAGTTATGTCGCTCTTCTTTGTATCCTCTCCAGCTTGTTTATATCTCCTCTATAATAAGAACTCCACGCCTGTACACAATACTCCAATCTAGATCTAACCAATACTTTATTCAGTTTGACAGTCACTTCCTTATTATTATGTTTCATAGTTCTTTTCATCATACCTAACATTGCATTTTGCTTTATTCACTGCTACCTGACTTCCTCACTCACCTTACCTGTATGATCTATTATAACCCGTACGTCCCTTTCCTTATCTATCAGTCTAATATTGTTCTCGCTCATTATATTATTATGTTCCATATTGGATCTACCCATTGGGATGACTGTACGTGTATCTGTATTAAAATGAATTTTCCATCTAACAGACCAGGTTTGAAATGTATCTAAATCCGACCTCAATATATCCACTTCTGCTATAGATGAGACATTCCTATATAGTTTTGCGTCGTCCAAAAATTTGTCATGGATCCAATAGCAATGTCCAAATCGTTAATATATATCAGTAACAATATTGGTCCCAAAACTGAGTTATGTGGCACTCCACTTTTTATTTTACACCACTCAAAGTACTCATTATGTATGACCACCCTCTGCCTTCTTCCAGTTAACCAAATTGCAATCCATTCGGTAACCTCCCCACCTATTCGATGTGATTTTAACTTTTTAAATATTCTTCAATGAGGTAATGTTTAAAAAATCCTATGCAAAATCTAAATAAATAACATCCACGGTATCCCCCTTACCTATCATTTTAGTAACCTCCTCCATGAATTCTAATAACAGTTTTAAGCAAGATTTCCCTCTAGTAAACCGATGCTGGCTATTTCTGATTAGATTAAACCTGTTTAGATGCATTACAAAGTGTTCTTTGATTATTGGATCTCACAGTTTACAGATTATGCTTGCTTAACTAACTGGTCTATAATTAGCTGGATCTGATTTATATCCCATTTTGAATAAGGAGATCACTACTGCATCCTTCTAATCTCTTGGAACAATCTCTTTTGCGAGTGACTGAGAACATAATATGGCCAATGGTTTTGCTACTTGGTCTCTAATTTCAAAAAGTAATTTTGGATGGATACCATCTGGACCTGGACATTTTTCCACTTTTTTTAACCCCTCCAATTTCCTCTGTAATACAGATTGATCTCTATTCCGCTGTATCCATGTCTCTTTGAAAAATGTCAAACCTTTTCTATCGTTCTTTGTTTATTTTTAACAAAAGAAAAGCTTTTACTATCAGTTATGATCTTTTTAGCAATTCTTTTTAAAAGTCTAATTTTGTTGTTTTATTCACTTTCTGAGGTATGTTTTGCTTATCCTAATATCTTAGATATGTTTTTTTCGATTTACCTGCCTCTATATCTTTTGTCAATGCTTTACTTTTAGCTCTTCTACAATTAACATACTAATTTAGTTATCCACTTTTAATGCTTAGTGTTTACCTCCCTACATAGAACACAATCCACTTTTAGTTGTTCTAAAACTGTTTTGGAACTCTCCCACTCTTTTTAAACATTTGTACCTCTGACAATATATTTCCAGATTATGTGGTTGGCTGTCTCTTTCATCTTCTGTACAACTGTCTTAGAGTAGTCGTATACTAGCGAGTTTATGTTTATTTCTCTCCTCGCTATTAAGATCCCAACGGATGATCTGATGGTCGCTTGAGCCAAACAGTTTCCCAATGATAACGTTTTCAATCATATTTTTCTCTGAAGTAAATATTATGCAACCCACCAAAACCATTTTCTTTTGCATGACCACAACTAGGGATATGACAGTTTTTGTTAATCTTCTTCAGGTCAGGAGTGTTTGTGTCAAGTGACCTGCAATTGCCCTAAACAGTGCTCGGAATTACCAAAGTGAATGTCTTTGGTATTTGATTTTAATTCATCCCAAATAAAATTTTAAAATCTATTTTTAACCACCGGATAACTAATTTTGGCACCGGATTTGAGGTAGTGATATCACAAAATAGTTCACTTTTCAACTGATTGGAGTGTCTAACATTCTGCGATAATAGATCATAATTTCATTTTTTCGCTGCTACTTTCGCATGTTCCTGTCAACTTATTTAACATCAGCAATGAATTTCTTGAATCTGTCAATGTTAGTCCATGATCCGGAGAGTAGCTTCCAGTTTCTGCAGCAGCATGGCATTATCCAGACGATGTCATAACAGCCATGACAAGGAGCTGTCATTTGCTGAACGACAAAATTACCACATGATGTGGTGCAGGCAGGGTAAGTTAATGCATTTAAAAATAGATCGGACGCTCAAAATTATGTTTAGTATCGGTGGATTTGGCATGCACTGGCTGTATGCAGACTCTGTATTGCCTTATAAACCAGTATAAAGAAGTAACTTTAAGTTAAAGAGATGGAGATATCGACAGGTACACTGACGGCAGGACATCCCTGTGAGACATGGCACTTAGGCTAAAAGGCTCGCGCATGGCCTACATGCAGATCATTCTAATTCTATATTGCTGGTCTCAAGAGCCGTACACACTTCCAGAAGATAGGTCGCAAAACTGAATATAACCATCACTTCTACACATCTATCTTTATATAGGTTGCTGCTTATTTATTTAAAATAAAATAATATCGACATTTCCTCCCCATAACCCGAAATGGAAAGATTCCCCCCCCCCCACTCCCCCACTCCCCTACAGTCATCAGCTGGCACATGCCTATCGTTTCCCCTTCGGGATCAAGATGCTGAGCAGCACATGAGCTGCAGTGGTTAGCGACCCATAGCTGACTGCTAGCGTCAGGGCCAGCGAACCATATCTGCCAAGACCCTTCTACACCTCCACGCGGTGATCCTGAATAACATGCTGCAGAAGGGCAGACTGGCTAAGGAGAAGGGATAGAAGAGGGAATGCTAACCCGGTACTAAAAAAATGCTTGCTGAAGTCGGATGTGTTGGACCGAAAGGTGCAAATATCGCAGCCAAGCTGTATACTACGACACAACGTATTCCGTTCTCTGGACTACATTCTGCTAATTAAGCCCTTTCAGGGTTTGGTAGTGGGAGATTGAGAATGAACGAGAAGAAGAAGAAGAAGTTTCCGTTCATCACTTTGAGAGGCGAGTGCCTTAATCTCTTGAGCGAATCGACCCTCTACATAGCTCCGTGCTTCTCCTGTCAAAACATTTCCGCCGTTTGAACAGGGCTTAGAACAAGGTAGAAGATGTACTCTGTCTTGATGTTGTCGGTGTTTGTGAAAGCCCCTAATGAGTAGGTCACTCTTGTGTACGCCCTCAAAAGGACGTTAAGTAGCGGGTTGCAATAGCTTTCCTCAAATTCCGAGCCTGCTGATGAATGTGGATCGGGGTCTTCCAGGCGGTTGTGCTATGCATTGCTTGATCTGCGTGTCAATCACTGCTACAGAGATCACGTCGATTCCTCACCCCGTTAGCCAGGCTGCCATGAAAACAACTCGTTTCCAGGAAGGGCTACTAGGAAGCCAAGGTGATAATTTTGGCCAGTATGTTTTGCCTGACCCTGGCTAACATGTCTGATCAGTATGTTTTGCCTGACCCTGACTAACATGTCTGATCAGTATGTTTTACCTGACCCTGACTAACATGTCTGATCAGTATGTTTTGCCTGACCCCGACTAACATGTCTGATCAGTATGTTTTGCCTGACCCCGACTAACATGTCTGATCAGTATGTTTTGCCTGACACTGACTAACATGTCTGATCAGTATGTTTTGCCTGACCAGACGTTAGCCTTCCTCCCCATCCTCTGCCTTTAAATGGGCAATGCGAAGGGAGAGAGATCTCATTAAGTAGCTGTAGGCATGCAATTGAACCCGCTCTTTCTATTTAATCCAAAAAGACATAGAGATCTGAATGCGAACATCTTGAAATAGATTAATGTGCGCGTGCGGAGAACAAGGCTTTCCTCGAGAGGATGGGAAAACTACTTGAAGATTAAGTAGAGCTGGTTTCAACATCTCGGCAAATTAAACAATATCTTCGCAAGAAGTCGCTACTTGAATTTGCTTACGTCATCAATCCTGGGCTGCCATCGCGAGAGCATAAATGGAATGGTCTGACCTCCCAGAGATGAGAAGTGCCAGGGATGCTAGTTGGAAGTATGCCCCGCTTGGTTAGGTTTCACCTGTTGTGATAGGCGCGAGCAAATCTTTTGACAGCACCCATCATCACGCGTCCTTCTCTTTCCCTGCGCCCCGTAGGGTGACAGGTGCTTCCCGACACGTTTTTTTTCTGTTTGGAGATTTGTTTCAGTTCCCGCCACACGAATATCGTTTCAATACGCCGAAATGACGTATACACTATTTAAACAAATACAAACAAAGCAATGAAAACAACCCAGTCGTTTATATATACAAGGGCTTTCCATAAGTCTTTATCCTGACTACAAGGGGTGTCAAAAGTCTTTACCCTGACTATGAAGGCTTGTCATAAGTCTTTACTCTGACTATGAAGGCGTGTCATAAGTCTTTACCCTGACTATGAATGCTTGTCATGTCTTTATCCTGACTATGAAGGCTTGTCATAAGTCTTTACTCTGACTATGAAGGCGTGTCATAAGTCTTTACCCTGACTTTGAAGGCTTGTCATGTCTTTACCCTGACTATGAAGGCTTGTCATAAGTTTTTACCCTGACTTTGAAGGCTTGACTTAAGCCTTTATGCTGACTACAAAAAGCTTGTCAAAAGTCCTTACCCTGACTACAAGGGGCTTGTCATGTCTCCACCCTGACTACGAAGGCTTGTCATATCTTTACCCTGACTACAAGGGGCTTGTCATAAGTCTTTACCCTGACTATGAAGGCGTAGGAGGAGAAAGTTTAAATTTAGCACATATGTATCTCATTCAATTTTACCCGGTATGGTGCATGGCACAACACACCTTATTGACCGGATCTGCACCTTTAACGTTTTGTCCGAACAATGGAGAAATCAGAGGCCAGAACTGTGATACAATTATTGATGTTGCAGGGAAAAACACTTACAGAAATACACAGTAGGACCAGTGTTTGAGGAATTATGCCCTTCGTATAAACTGTAAAAAAAACTGGTGTAGGCAGTTTACGTGTGGCCGATTAACCGTGTTCCCAAACTAAGAAAGACTGTGATCAGAAAACGAGTGATAGAGCGCACTCAAATGATGCCTTTGCTTCAAAGACAACGCGCATTCCCATAAAACAAGGCTTGTTCTTCAAATAATCAACGATTTGAATATTGAAATTCTTCCACACCCACCATATTCTCCGGATTTAGCTCCATCAGACTTTTCCACAAAACTTAAAAAACAGCTGAAAGGAAATTATTTTGACAGTGACGAAGATGTCATACTGGTTTGTGATAGCTGGTTTAGTTCGAAAAATAGGTTAATTTATTCAGAAGGTCTTGTGAGGTTGCGAGGAAAGCTATTACAACACACGGCGTCATGCCCTTTTAAGGGCATTCATAAGAGAAAATTTAGTCATTCTGGGCATTAAAAAACAACAACAGCAGCAGGGTAGAAATGTGCAATGAGGCAGAAACAACTGCAGCGGGTAGAAATGTGCTATGAGGCAGAAACAACTGCAGCGGGTATTTTAAAAGGCGTGCGTGACAGAATGGTGTCGATGCAATGAGGGCAGCGGGTCAAATTCTCAGTAAGAACTTATTTGTTTTTTTTCTTTTCTTGGATAAAATAAACAAATATAGTCAGTACGTGACGTGGCGATAGCAGCGGAGAGTTTAGCTCCAATCCACAGCCTGTAAAACCTTTGACTAGCCCACAGCCTAAAAGACCTTCGACTAGCCAACAGCCTGTAAAACCTTCGACTAGCCCATAGCCTGTAAAACCTTCGACTAGCCCACAACCTGTAAGACCTTCGACTAGCCCACAACCTATAAGACCTTTGACTTGCCCACAACCTGTAAGACATTCGACAAGCCCACAGCCTGTAAGACCTTCGATTAGCCCACAGCCTGTAAAACCTTCGCCCCGTAATATGTGCAAATTTGTAAGACATATTGTATTGTTAAAAAAGATGTGGGATGTAGAAACGTGGACAAAGAACACAGACTTGGAAACACTAGTTGAGGCCAATTCAATGCGCAAATATAGTATAATTGGCAAGTGGAAAGAAAAGAAAACAACATTCTTCAAAGTCTAGGAGAACTCACAGGTGAAATGTGAAATTAGAGTGAGAAGAGAAGATATTTTGACCCTATCAAAACACAGCACTTTACTGTAAACCGTAGATTGTAAAGGTGCCAGCGAATGACAGTGATGCAAGTGGCAGGTGAAGAATAACATTAGGCTGTTTAGCAGCAATGTAAAGATGGTCGCACTATACAGCTCTGAGAAATGGTTTGTAACTAAGTGTATCACATTAGGACAGCAGATTTTCGTTAACATATGCTTTCGGGATCAAGATGCTGAGCAGCGCATGAGTTGCAGTGGTCAGCGACCCATAGTTGACTGCTAGCGTTAGGGCCAGCGAACCAGAGCTGCAAAGACCCTTCTACACCTCCACGCGGTGATCCTGGATAATAGGCTGCAACAGAGCAGACTGGCTAAGAAGAAGGGATCGAAGAGGGAATGCTAACCAGGTACTAAAAAATGCTTGCTGAAGTTGGATGTTTTGGACCGAATGGTGCAAATATCGCAGTCAAGCTGTAAACTACAACACAACGCATTCCGTTCTCTGGACTACATTCTGCTACTTAGGCCCGTGTCAGGATCTGGTAGAGGGAGATTGAGAACGAACGAAGCCAAGCCAAGCCAAGCCATATGCTTTCATCGCGTACTTCATTTTAGATGCCCAGAGGTAATGGCAAACACGGATATGTGGAGAAAAAACAGGGGAATAACCAACAAAGCAAACAGTTGAGGGTAGGGGGAATGGGGATGAATATGTGGATGATTAGTACATACTCTCAAAAATAACGGGACATTATAACCATACATGCACAGGTTAGAAGTCGCAGGGAATGAGATGAAGGAAAAAGTCCAGAAACACATCGTCATGGTCAGTATGTTTACCTTGACGTGAGTTGAGATCTTGGTCAGTATATTTCCCATGACTCTGACATGAGCCATGGTCATGGTCAGTATATTTCACCTGACGTCTGTGTGTTTAATGTTACCCGTACTTGAGGATGGGTCTTGGTCAGTGTGTTTTACCTGACCATGACACAAGCCCTTGCTCACACTTACTGTTGTAGTTCTGCTGTGCACTACTTTGTTCTGGAAGCTCAATGCAGTGCCATGTGTAGTTGCGTTTCATATCATACAACAAAGAGCTAGGGCTAACCAACTACCCAAAAACGCATGATGAAGTCGGATGTGTGAGAACATAAGGTACAAATATCGCAGTCAAGCTGTAATCTGCGACACAGCGCATACCGTTCTTCGGACGGCATCCTGCTACCTGCAAAGATCTTTTCAGGGCTTGGAAGAGGGAGTTTGAGAATGGTCGTAGAAGAAGGAGGAGAAGAAGAAGAAGAAGAAGAAGAAGAAGAAGAAGAAGAGAAAGAAGAAGGAAAAGGAGATGAAGAAGAATAAGAAGAAGAAGAAAGAGAAGAAAAAGAAGAAGAAGAAGAAGAAGAAGAAGAAGAAGAGGAAGACTACGAAGAAGAAGGATGTTTTACTGGGGCAAAACAATAATGTTACCAACAAATATGTCGTAAATGGTAGTTAAGGAATAAAGTAGCGTTCATTGGTTATTTATTTCACTGTCGTATCCATTGGCTTCTTCTTAAATCTCTGGTTATTAAATGACAAATCGCCCAGTGACCTCACGCTTTGGTGACGTATCGAACTGGTATTCTCCGTAGTGCAAATATATTGGCTTGCAAGCTTCTTACAATGCTCCAGAGCCAATTGTTTGGTTAAAGCTACCGTAATGAAATGTAAGTAATAGAACGTCGCTTCTTACAACTGCAACCGTAATTGGCTCTTATAACTTTCTTGGTAAGTGTGCAGTACGGTAGGTGCCATTACTTTCCTAACGCACAAAAGCGCTCACTCCGAGAAAGATTAAAAACTCCCCGTTTGCAAAACGACACAGCGGGAACCGTTCACTTTGGGTTGGAAATTGTTTAATTATTAACGATTCACCCCTAGACCACGCCGTATTTTCTTCAATCTGATCATTACTATATAATAACCAATCCCAATGGGATAAATGTACCATGTCCTTCCAGGAGTATCACATTTTAAAAATAACAGTGTAGTAAAGTAAGTCCTATGCAGAACGTAACCTCTTACAACAAAAATCTTGTTTGAATGTTATAAGTTTCTTTGAGGTTTGTAGAGGAGCGAAGAGAAAAAAAAAATAACCTATGTCTGCCAAACTGAACACGAGCGTGATTCGAACCTGTTTCGATGGGATTGTGAAACGGACGCTTCAGCACTAGGACACGTAGCCTTCATAACAAACGTGTACACAGGAAAACATATTCTGGATTTAATGGGGAAAGGACAACAGCAAACTTACTCCGCTACATCTGGTCAGTTTATCGTGTGATGGCTCAGCCCTGATTCATGATTTCCATTTTAGTTTCTAAGATCCTTTGGGAGTTGTCATAGATCTGCCTCTCCTTCATCTTCCCATGGGAGTTCCTAACATGCCGGTTATGGTAATGATGTCACGCTTTCGTCTCAGGATATGGCCGAACTAATTAAAGTGGAGATCGATCGAAGAAAAAACTTATGTCAAAAGAGTTAGAAGAGAAAGGCATTCTTGAGAAGACCAGGGACGGTGGTTACTGCAGACTGAAGAGAGTTGGGAATGAGGGTTGCTACCCCATATTGAAGAAAATACAAAACACAAGAGAAAGATAAATTCAATATTTATATCCCGATACACATGATAAATAAACATAAATCGGAGGTGATTGTACTAAGATATCGTATACTCCAAAATACTAAAATAAAGCAAAAGGGGACCGTTTTGAGACATGTTAACACGTGTAAATACATGGGCACATACATAACATCAGATGGAAGATACAATTGAGAAATGAAATGCAGAATAGTCCATCCAACATCGGTCTGCTATACCATGAAGGGAATATTGTGCAACAAAACATTGTCACTGGAACTGAGAAAGAGAGTCCGTGGGTGCTAAATGGAAGGAACCAGTACTGACATATGGCATTGAGTCATGGGTATTGATCAAGCAAGCGCATATATATTTGAACGAAACGGAGATGTGGTTTTACAGAAGAATGATGCGGGTTCCATAGACGTCAAGGCAGACTAATGATACAGTCCTCAAAGAGACACAAACACAAAGACAACTTATTGCAAAGATCAGAACAAAGCAGTCATTCTTGTTCGGGCATGTTATGATGATAAGAGATGGCTTGGAGTACGTTGAGACAACCGGAAATATAGCAGGAAAGAGAGGCAGAGGAAGGTCGAGGGAGAGGGTGTTGGACACCCTGGGAAAAGGACACAGGCGAAAATCAACAACATAGTTGGTAAAAACGACACGGGATAGAAGCGAATAGAGTTCTATGATTGCAACGCCAACCAGCAGGGCACTTGATAATGATGGTGATATATGTGCGAATGATTGCTCCTAGAATGGTGCAGTCTTTTTGGGGACGCTGCTCTATCATATTGGATCACGAGATCCACTACATGAACACTTCACAGTACATGCTGCACAATGTGTCTGATGATTGTTATGGAGGGTTGTGGAAGGGAGGATAGGGGAGTGCACCTTCATCATTCGTCACGTGCCAGTCGAAGCTTTTGTTGGAGCAGATTAATGATTTAGACACAACATGGGTTTAAAGAGAACAAATACCCTTAATGTGTTGTAAGCAGTTGAAGAAGGAAATATAGATTCTTGTGCTAGAAAAACATTTAGTTTGACTTCAATGTTTATCCCCATATCACTAGGAGTTACAATACTTATAGTAATAATAATAATAATAATAAGAAGAAGAAGAAGATGACAAAGAAAAGACTAAGAAAATAAATAAATAGAAAGAAAAGAATAATGCTGTTGATAACGAAGAAGAAGAAGAAGAAGAAGAAGAAGACGATGACTACGACGAAGCAGCTGCAGAAGGAGTAGAAGAAAAAGAAGAAGAAAAAGATTTTAGTGAAACAAGATTTACAACAACAAAACTAAAATGAAAACGAAGAAAAAGAATCAACAGAGATGAAGAAAATATAGAAATTAAAGGAAGTAACAGTAATAATAACAACAATAATATACGACGAAGAAGAAGAAGAAGTATAAGAAGAAAAAGGAACGACGTCGTCTAAGAAAATGCATGGCACCTGAACACACCATGCCTAGAGATCAGCCATTTCGACCGGTTCTAAGAACACAGCGACATGAGATAAACACTGGTTACATCCTAAATAAACAATATTATTGCGCTATAAATGGCCACGTCTGGAAGCGAGAGTGTGATGTTTCAATCGTTATCTCCCTTGACAGGTGTTTGACAACTGGCCACAAGGATACGTAACTCATACCCCGTGACCGCAGGTCAACTTATCTCCTTGCAAATATACAAGTCCACCGGAAACCTGATAAATTGCATGGGAAATTTGCAACCCGTTACCTTGTACTTGCCATGAAGGGTTTTCAGTGCTTTGATGTGTTCATTTGGTAGTGTTTTGTGGTGCGGATATTTCTTCATATTTTGTGTACATTTTGTTTTATACGTTTTCCTTGTGCTATCATATAATCAAATATATTTCTTTTGAAAAACTGACAATCTGCCTGTAGCTACTCTCGCCGCAATGAGGTTACGAGATGACATAATCACGTATTTCCATCAAGTAACGACAATCAGGCTAATACATCTCTCGCCGCAATGAGGTTACTCGATGACATAATCACGAATTTCCATCAGTAGCGACTATCAGGCTAATGCATGTCTCTCCTCAATGAGGTTACTCGATGACATAATCATGTATTTCCATCAGTAACGACTATCATGCTAATACATCTCTCGCCGCAATGAGGTTACTCGATGACATAATCACGTATTTCTACCAGTAACAACTATCAGGCTAATACATCTCTCGCCGCAATGAGGTTACTCGATGACATAATGACGTATTTCCATCAAGTAACGACTATCAGGCTAATACATCTCTCGCTGCTATATACGCTTTCCTCAAATAATCATATTAAGTTACTTCATGTTGCTGTTCTTGTTACGGATCCAACAGCATCCGGACTCTCGCCCTTCGGCCCAATGCCATGTAATGGTATCTAGACGTGTTTATCAGCTGTTGTCTAGTGCCATAGAAAGTGTTCCATGTATCTGGTCACGGAGGAAGAAGCATTTTCCTAAAATTATTGAGCGTGGAGCACTCATAGAGATTGTGATCAACGGTTTCATATGGGCGTGTACACAGCTTGCAGTAGGAAGTATGTTGTGCTTAGATTATGTTCAGGTGTTTGTCTAGTGAGATGTGTTGGGTTCTCAGTTGGACAATGGTGCTCTGATCCTTCCCCGTGAGTTGTTTTTCACTGCCATTTTGACTGGGGTTTGCCATTTTTCTGTAGATCTTCCTTCTCGTGTTTCAAATGGCCCATCTGTTCAGCAACGTTTCTTTGTTTGCTAATCGTATGAACTGTTTGGCTGTTTGTACAGTTGTTGCTGTGTGTGGCTGTTCTTGTCGTGATCCCTCCTTTGCTAGTATGTCTGCCTTGTCATTGGCAGATGGGCTAGAGTGTCAAGTATTCCTCCAAAGAGAAATTGTACCGCATTCATGGAAAGATACTGTACTTATACCCGTACTAAGGAAAGAAAAAGATAGAACAGATCCAAATGGATACAGGCCTATCAGTCTACTGAGCTGTGTAGGCAAACTGATGGAGCGTATGATAAACAACAGACTGATGTGGCATCTGGAAGACAAACACACATTAATTCCACAGCAAGCAGGTTCTAGACAGCACAGATTCACTGAGGACCAGATCACTCTCATAGCCCAGGAAATAGAGGATGCTTACCAGGAGAAAAAACACACAGTAGAGGTGGGTGGATTTAGAGAAGCCATTTGACAAAGTGTGGAAAGAGGGACTTAAAGTCAAGCTACGAAGAAGTGAAGTTTGTGGGAAAATGTACAGATGGATCAACCACTACCTCGAAAACAGAACAGCCAGAGCTCAAGTACAAGGGCAGATGAGCAAAAAAGGTGAAACTTGAGCAGGGAGTACCCCAAAGGGGAGCACTGTCACCCAAAATTTTTTTTTTTGTATTTTAAATACATCACAGAGAATATACCAAGAAGAGTCCACAGCTCCATGTTTGCAGACTATCTGGCTATGTGGACCTCTGAAACAAATCTCACCATAGCAAGCAACCGGATGCAGCAGGCATTAACATCGTTGGAGGAGTAGGCGAACTCATGCTGGTAAAAATAAATGAGGAAAAAACAACATGTACGATATTCTCGCTTTCAAATAAACCCAAGAACACCAAAATAAGTCTTAACGGCAAATATATGCGGCCAAACGACAACCCAAACTACCTGGGAGTCACATTTGATCGGCGCATGACATGGAAAAGTCAGATCAAGAGAAACCGAATGAGAGCCAGTCAAAGAATGGCAATCATGAGGAAACTTGCTGGCACAAGCTGGGGAGCAGACGAAAGTATACTAAAAAAACTGTACACTGGAAGAGGGAGACCAGTTCTCGAGTATGGCATTGCGGCATGGACAACAGCAGCAAAGGCGAACTTTGATAAAATTAGCAAACTCCAAAACCAAGCCATGAGAGTTATAACAGGAGGCATGACATCAACGCCAATTGTAGAACTTGAAAAAATTACAAATCGGCAATCGATGACAGACATAAGAGACTGCAGAGCCCAGCAACAAGCAGAGAAACTCAGAAGACTAACAGACCATCCAATGCACCAGAGATTAAATAGATTTGGGAAACAGGAAACTAAAGCGGAGAAACTTTGCAGAAATAGCCAAAGCAAAGATGCACGAAGATCCCATAAACGCACTAACAACACCAAAACCCATCACTACTGTACGAAAACCTACCTGGTAGCAGGAAATATTTCCAGAGATGGTAGAAAATATACCAGGTATTGGAAACAAAAACTGCCAGACTGAAAAAGAAAGGAGAGATACTACCCTAAGCTTTATATCGAAAAACTACCCAAGCATGGACTGGACCCATGCATACACCGACGGTTCTGTAACAAACACTACACAGAACGGAGGGGCAGGAGCATTCCTGAACCTACCAAATGGCAGAAAAATAACACTGTCATTCGCTACTGGTAAGTACACAACAATTTCAGAGCGGAGGCAGAGGCACTGAGGGCGGCAGTGGAAGAAATGGTGACACACAATGAAAATGAAAGCCACATAGTCCTGTTTACAGATGCTCTCGCCATAGTCACAGCGCTAAAAAGCCAGAAAAACACTGAGCTTAATGACTTAAGAGCAGCACTCTGCAAACTGTGCCAGCAGTCCGCGCCAAAAAGGGTAGTGGTACAGTGGGTCCCATCACACTGCAACATCCAAGGTAACGAGGAGGCAGACAGACTGGCAAAAAAAGGTGCAAGACTACCACAAACAGATACTAGTATGACGTACGAAGAGTCAAAACGGCTTATCAAAGCCTGATACATGACCAAATGGGAAACCGAACATACTGGTTACACCAAAAACGATGCCTATTACCAGTTGAAAAGAAGAGAGCAGGTCGTTGTCTTCAGACTTCGCACTGGCCACAATAGACTGATTGACCACCTATTCAACAAATTAAAGATATGTGGTACCGACGAATGCCCGTACGGTACCGGTAAAATGACCGCTGAACATCTGCTGCAGAACTGCCCGACATACGAGGATCAGAGAGAGCAGATGTGGCCATCACCAGTGGAACTGCAAGACAAGCTCTATGGCAGTGTCGACAGCCTCAGGATGACCACCGTTTTTTTCGAAAAAATAATGGTTACTGTCTGACTGCGTACGAAGAAGAAGAAGAAGAAGAACCGGGGTACCGAACAAGGAGCTACCACTGACCAGTTGAAGCCCATATAAGTTGCGACTGCTCATTAACGCGTCACTGGACTTGACGGTTAATTATAGCTTTGTCTGACTTTGATCAATGCCTTAAGCAAAAATGTAAGTAAATAACACGTAGTTGTTGTTGGATGCCCATTATTAGTAAGCTGGCTCTTGTGTGCATAATAATTTATGAAAAAGACTGTAAGTGTCGGCTGGTAGTAGCTTTCATCACATCCTAAGCATGCTGATGAAGGTGGACCGCTGTCCTCCAGGTGGTAGCGGTATATTTAGTTTCATCTACGTAACGCTCACTACTACGAGAATCACGTCGATCCACATCAGACTGCCTGTTTCCAGGAACGCTACATGAAAAAAAACGATAGTTGTCCTGGTCAGTATGTGTGCCAGACCGGACTAGCGTCTTAGTTCTCCAAAACACGTCGTAATTTGATAGAAAGACTATTATAGCCATCACTGTTGCCGTGTTAACTCTTCACAAGTACTATGTGTACAGAAAACTGTGGTGAATTTACAAACAGTCCTACAAATTGCTTGCAAGATCACATATTTACAACAGTATAAAATGCATCGAGTCGAAATAACGCATGCACTTATTTCATCCATTTAATCTCTCTCGACACTCGTCGCCAGCCTTAAAAGAAGAAGATTATGTTTTCCTTGTCACATCGTTAGTGCAAGACGATATCGTGTGGTCTGCGATAACTTGTCACCCATGATGGAACCGAGTACTTAGAGCTCTTGTCTTCTGCAGCAAATGCAGCATGTTCGTTTGTAGGTCTTACAGTTCTCCTACAAAATAATATATATATATATATATGTGTGTGTATGTGTATGTATGTGTGTGTGTATGTATGCATGTATGTGTGTATGTGTGTATGTATGTATGTATGTATGTATGTATGTATGTACGTTTGTATGTATGTATATAAGTATGTATGTATGTATGTATGTATGTATATAAGTATGTATGTACGTATGTATGTATGTAGTGTATTTATGTATGAATATATATATATATATATATATATATATATATATATATATATATATATTCATACATAAATACACTACATACATACATACGTACATACATATGTATGTAGTGTATTTATGTATGAATATATATATATATATATATATATATATATATATATATATATTCATACATAAATACACTACATACACACACACATACATACATACATACATACACACATTCGTATATACATACACAAATACAAACATGCATGCATACATACATACACACACATACATGCATACATACATACACACACACACATACATACACATACACACACATATATATATATATACATACATACATACTTATATACATACATACATACATACGTACATACATACATACACACATACACACATACATACATACACAATTGGTCATCGTCTCCGATGGGAACCGCTATCAGCCTCCCAGGCCGTACTGCATCCTTGAGTCTGTGATTGCACCTATGACAGTGCAAGCCAATGCGAGGGCGGATAATTCTATGCTTGAGTGACAAACAGGACCTACAGCTGTTAACGATATTCCCTCTGCTCTATACTTTTTGATCGCTCTTTACAACTACTTCATTATATTTTTTCAACCGTTGTGAATTGTACTGTGCGACCCATCGATTACCAATTTCATAATTTCCAATTTGAACTGGGGTATAAATTCTTCTGATGTAAATATAATAATTATTCACTTCTTCTTCTTCATCATCGATTAATTGATGTTATGCTTCTAGTCCGGCGAGGTTCCCGAAGAAGTCGTGCGTTTCATGTCTTCACCGGTCGCCCACAGCTTTTCGAGCATAGTTGCCCTAGCCAGACTGCCTCTCTTTGATCTGCATAGGTAGGGCATTCTTGCAGAATATGTTCTGGTGTTTGCTTTGGTGCTCCACAATCGCACTTGGCGGGGTCTCTGAGACCCATTTTGTGGAGGTGGGCCATGAATCTATAATATCCCGTTCTGAGTTTGAAGATCTGTGTCTGTTCATCCCTGCCAGGTTTGTATGTTCATCCCTACCAGGTTTGTCTGTTCATCCCTACCAGGTTTGTCTGTTCATCCCTACCAGGTTTGTCTGTTCATCCCTACCAGGTTTGTCTGTTCATCCCTACCAGGTTTGTCTGCTCATCCCTACCAGGTTTGTCTGTTCATCCCTACCAGGTTTGTCCGTTCATCCCTGCCAGGTTTGTCTGTTCATCCCTGCCAGGTTTGTCTGTTGATCCCTGCCAGGTTTGTCTATTCATCCCCGGCAAGGTTTGTCTGTTCAGCCCTGCCAGGTTTGTCTGTTCATCCCTGCCAGGTTTGTCTGTTCATCCCTACCAGGTTTGTCTGTTATTATTTTCTGGCAAGTATTCGTTGCCCTGGTCTCTGCCTTCTTAGATCGTTTGATGAGTGTCTTAACTTCTTTATAGCTCTGTGAATGGGGAGTTGCTAGCGTCCACTTCCGGCTTTTACAAGCTCATCTGCTTTGTCGTTTCCATTTATCCCACAGTGGGACGGAACCCTCTGTAATCACTTTTTGTAAGCTCAATTTTCTTTGTTAACCGTGGAACCTCCAATATGATTTTGGACCGCTCCTGGCGCTGTGTCCAGGGTTCTGGATTGAGTACTTCGCAATTTTTGGTTTCTGCTTCATGGATGTCTGTGTGTTTTCTGTGGATTTCTCTGGCAAGATGGTTGGTGCCTTTCCTTGATAGTCCGATGTTTTTGTTCACTCTTGGAACTTCTGGTGTAGAGAATGATAGGTAACCTCTTTAGTTTTTCAAACCAAGTAACGGATTTATATGTTCTCTTTAATTCTAGGGGCTCTTCTTATTCTTCTTCTTCTTCTTCTTCTTCGTAGGCTGTCATACGTCAACTTGAATATTTTCAAAGAAAGCAGCTGTCATCCTGAGGCTGTCGACACTGCCATAGAGCTTGTCTAGTGTTGGCACTGGTGATGGCCACATGTGCTTTCTCTGATCCTCGTATGTCGGGCAATTTTGCAGCAGATGTTCAGCGGTCATTTTCTCTGTACCACAGGTGCATTTGTCAGTGCCACCTATCTTCAGCTTATTGAATAGATGGTACCTCAGTCTGTTGTGGCCTGTGCGGAATCTGAAGACCACGACCCGCTCTTTTCTGTTCAACTGGTAAAATAGGCATCGTTTTTTGTGTAGCCAGTATGTTCTGTTTCCCATTTGGTCATGTATCTGGCCCTAATAAACCTTTAGGACTCTTCGTAGGTCACACTAGAATCTGGTTGTGGTAGTCTTGCACCTTCTTTTGCCAGTCTGTCTGCCTCCTCGTTGCCTTGGATGTTGCAGTGGGATGGAACCCACTGTACCACTACTCTTTTTGGTGCGGACTGCTGGCATAGTTGACAGAGTACTGCTTTTAAATCATTAAGTTCAGTATTTTTCTGGCTTTTTAGTGCTGTAACTGCGGCGAGGGCATCTGTAAAAATGAATGTCTGGCTTTCATTGCTTTCGCCTGTCAGCATTGCTTTTACTGCAGCCTTCAGTGCCTCTGCCTTCGCTCTGAAATTGCCCTGAGAATTTTCCAGTTGCCACTGACAGTTTTATTTCTCTACTATTTGTTAGGCTCAGGAGTACCCCTGCCCCTCCATTCTGTGTTGTGTTTGTTACAGAACCGTCGGTGTATGCATGGGTCTAGTGAATGCTTGGGTACTTTTCCGCTATGTACCTCAAGGTTATGTCTCTTCTTTCTTTTTCCGTCTGGCTGTTCTTGTTTCCAATACCTGGTATATTTTATACCACCTCCGGAATAATATGCTGCTTCCAGGTAGGTTTTCGTACAGTAGGGATAAGCTTTGGTGTTGTTAATGTTTTCATAGGGTCTTCGCTCATATTTGCTTTTGCTTTTTCTGCAAAGTTTCTCCTCTGAATTTTCCCTTTTCCAAATAAATTTAGTCTCTGTTGGATTGGATGGGCTGTCAGTCTTCTTAGTTTCTCTGCTTGCTGTTGGACTCTGCAGTCGTATCTGTCGGTCATGGATTGCAGATTTGTAATCTTTTCAATTTCTACAATTGGCGTTGACTTCATGCCTCTTGTTATAACTTTTATGGCTTGGTTTTGAAGTGTGCTAATTTTATCAAAGTTTGCCTTTGCTGCTGTTCCCCATCCCACAATGCCATACTCGAGAACTGGTCTCACTCTTCCAGTGTACAGTTTCTTCAGTATTCTTTCATTTGCTCACCAGCTTGTGCCAGAAAGTTTCTTCATGATTGCCATTCTTTGTCTGGCTCTCATTCGGTTTCTTTCGATCTGACTTTTCTAGTTCATGCGCCGATCAAATGTGACGCCCAAGTAGTTTGGGTTGTCATTTGGCCGCAGATATTTGCCGTTAAGGCTTATTTTGGTGTTTTTTGTAGTTTATTTGAAAGCGAGAATATCGTACATGTTGTTTATTCTTCATCTATTTTGACCAGCCATGATTTCGCCCACTCTTCCAACGATGTTAGGGCCTGCTGCATCCGATTGTTTGCTACGACGAGATTTTTTTCAGAGGTCCACATAGCCAGATCGTCTGTAAACATGGAGCTGTGGACTCTTCTTTGTATATTCTCTATGATGTTGTTTATTTATAAAAGAAAAAGTGTGAGTGACAGTACTCCCCCTTGGGGTACTCCTTGCTCCAGTATCACCTTTTTGCTCATCTGCCATTGTACATAAACTCTGGCTGTTCTGTTTTCGAGGTAGTGGCTGATCCATCTGTACATATTTCTAGATACTTCACTTCTTCATAGCTTGACTTTAAGTCCCTCTTTCCACACCTTGTCGATTGCGTTCTCTAGATCCACCCAAACAGCTACTGTATGCTTTTACTCTCGGTAAGCATCCTCTATTTTCTGTGCTATGAGAGTGATCTGGTCCTCAGTGGATCTGTGTTGTCTAAATCCTCCTTGCTGTGGAATTAATATGCGTTTTTCTTCCAGGTGCCACATCAGTCTGGTGTTTATGATACGCTCCATCAGCTTACCTACACAGCTCAGTGGACTGATATGCCTGTGTATTTGGATCTGTTCTATCTTTTTCTTTCTTTGGTACGGGTATAAGTACAGCATCTTTCCATGCCTGCGGTACAATTCCCCTTTTCCAGCTTTGGTTCAGGACTGACAGTAACTTCCTCTTTGCTGTTTGGCCCAACCCCATCAGCATTTCATTTGTTATCCCATCTTTTCAAGGCGATTTCTTTTTCTTTAAATTTCTCATGGTCTCATTCATTTCATGCATTGTGTTTTGCTATCATGTGCTCCTCTGGTGCAATCTTGATGTTGTCGTGGCTCTTTAGTTCTTTACTAATGTATGTATGCCTGTTCGTAGGGACATCAATGTGGTTTGTACTGGCATAATGTTCTATAAATGCGTTTGCTGCTTTTTTTCCGTTAAGCATGTTGTCACCCTGCTTGATGGTAATTTGTTTATTTGATGGTGTTTCGTCATTCATGGTTCTGACTAACTTCCATAGTTTGTTCCCTTCTTTATCTAGATTGAGGTTTTCTGGGTTTTTTTCAACTGTCTCTTGTTATTTGGTTTAGTGTTCTTTTGTATTTCGCAGTGATGACCTTGAGGGCGATATTTGATTCCATAGATTGCTCTCTCTCCGCCATGTTCCTAGCATTTGAGACTTTATCCTCAACGTTCTGCAGTTCATGATTCTAAAATGGCTTGTAGTTTTTCCTAGCCCCTCTTGGGATGGTTTTAGTGGCAGCATTATTGCTTTGCTTAGGCTTTCCACCATGGGCTTCATTTTATTATTCCGTGTATTGATGGTTTCACACAGCCCATCTGTCAGGCTTGCAAGTCTGTCCCAGTCGGCTCGTTTGTAATTCCAACGTGGGAGCGGTTTTGTTTCCTGTGGGCTTACTTCCATATCAACTTCTAGCTTAATTGGCCTGTGGTCGCTACCTTGTCAATTGGTTTAGCACCTGACGGTCTATATTATGGTGATAGTCCACCAGGCCAAATCTGGAGTAGAGGTGGTATGCCATGTTCTAGAATAGAAGCTAGGGCTATCCCCCGGCCTAATGATTAGATAGGGATATTTGTCTATCTCCCAATCTTCCACTTCGTCACCTCTGCTGTTTGTGTCCGAGTATCCCCATCTCTCCAAGTGGCTGTTGAAGTATCCAGCTACTATGCAGTTGGAGTCTTTGACTTCCATACTCGAGAGCGACAGGTCTTTGTTTGGTGGTCCGTACAGGTTGAAGATGCAGATCTTCGTCTCTTGCGCCATTATGTCAACTCCTACAATTCCTGCTTGTCCGGTGTGATTGACAGCTACCGCGCTACTCGGTATGCAGTTACGTGTCAGTATCAGAATCCCTCCTTTATGACCTTCTCTTTCCAGACGGAAGGTCTGGTATCCTCTGATTGATAATTTATGGTTGCTGTTGAGGTACGTTTCTTTGATACATGCCACGTCAATCTTACCTTCATTCAAGTGATGTGTTTGGGAAAGCTTTTTGTTAATGACTCCCTCCGCATTCCACTGTAGTATTCTGAGGGTCTTGTGTTTTTGGTCAATAGTTGTTGCCCCATTACCATGTGCCTCGACTCCACAGCACATGGGTTGGTGACCACCAGTTGTTAGGGTTGGACCCCTTCGAGGCGTGAGGCCTGGCACTCTCGCTGCCTGGCGGGACTCCACAGGATGAACGCCACGTTTTTTATTATGTCTATTAGGTCGAACTATCATCATACAGCGATATACGTTGCACTGTGTTACTTATTAAGCCTGTGGCCCAGTGCATCCGCTTTCAACAGGCGTTTCTGTAGGGATGCCCTCCTTAGCCTTTGGCTGTCCCCAGCCTATCTGCAAGGCAGCAGTTGTTTGTGATCAGAGTTGACTCTCTTATGGAAGTTGTCTTTCAGGACCAACGGGTCTTCACTACTCGTGTCTATAGGGTGCGGTGATGATATGAGATATGATATATGATATGGACTATGTACTGGTTTGTACTATCCCGGAAGAGAGGCAGTCCAGTGTGTCTGTATCCCCGGATCGTCACGTCCTGCCAGCAACGAAGCATGTGCATGTGAGTGGGGTATCTCTGTGCTCCCTTTAGTTTCTCGGCTTCTCTGCAGTGATGGTACGCTTAGCATTCCCCGCCACCTGAGAGGTTGACACAATAGGGCAGATGTGCAATGTCCGCTAGCCTGCATCTCTTCTGCGTCCATTGGTATTACTGACAGCATACAGAGGTAGAGAGCCAGGCAGGAGTGCATTTAACCAGGGAACAAGCCTGATAATGTCACGGAGATGTTGTTCGCCTGGTGTGCGGACATATCTCTTGGTCAGGGTCTGAGTCTCGACAGTTCACAGTGAGGTGGCTGCTCTACTGTTTACGACACCCTGACCAATAACTAAGTCTTCTGCTGGTGGTTTCGCACCTCCTCGCCGTATGGGGTGAATATCGAGCAGCTACCCGCCCGCTTTGATTGGCGGACGGCAGAGACCTCTTTCTGCGGCTCGATCGGGTGGGGCTGGGGTGCGAGCCCCAGATCCCGACCATATCGTAGCCTCCCATCGCTGTGGTGCTTGGATTTTGGGCAGGATTCCGGCTTAGAAGCGTTCGGCCGTAATCCCTCACATGGTAGCCTCGCGCAACTGGCTTATCAGCCTCGTACATGAACCAAATGTCTGCGGCTCCTTTCGAATTAGGCAGGATTACCGTAGCAACGCTCTGTCATTAGTAGGGTAAAACTGACCTGTCTTCCGAGGGTCTAATAGCAGCACCCGTTCACTATTAGACCGAAAGAATCAATAGAGGACTTTTTAGTCAGTCAATGACCAGGTATCTGTAGGGTTAAGGAAGATTACCGTAGCAGACGCTCTTTCATTAAGAGGGTAAAAAACTGACCTATCTTCCGTGTGTCTAATACCAGCACATGTTCCCTATTAGACCCAACGAAAGTGCTCTCAATCTGTCAGTACTTTTACAGTGTTGGCGTGTAGAGTCAAATTAAGCCGCAGGCTCCACTCATGGTGGTGCCCTTCCGTCAATTCCTTTATCGAACACTTAATGCAGGCCAATCGAGCCACAGAGAGCTTAGCCCCAGAACTCCGAGGGTCTAAATCCAGCACCCGTTCCATATTAGACCCAACGAAAGTGCTCTCGGCCTGTTAATCATTTCAGTATTGGCCGGGTTGAGTCAAATTAAGCCGCATGCTCCTCTCCTGGTGGTGCCCTTCCGTCAATTCCTTTAAGTTTCAGCTATGCTACCATATTTACCCCGGAACCCAAACACTTTGGTTTCCCGGAAGCTACTCGCAGAGTCATTGAAGCAACTCCTGGGGATCGCTAGTCGGCATCGTTTATGGTCAAAACTACGACGGTATCTGGTCGTCTTAGCGCCTCTGCCTTTTGTTCTTGACAAATGCTTTAGCTCGTCTTGCGGCGATCCAAGAATTTCACCTCTAACGCCGCAATACGAATGCTCCCGTTTGTCCCTGTTAATCATTACCTCCAGTTCCGAAAACCAACAAAATAGAACCGAGGTACTATTCCATTTTTCCATGCACTATTATTCTGGCAGCCGAGGCCTGCTTTAAACACTCTAATTTTTTCAAAGTAAACGCGCCGGCCACCCATACGCTCAGCAAAGAGCACCCGTGGGAGAGAGCCAGCAGATGGTAGGGTAGGAGACAAGGGGCAGTGAACCGGCGTGACCCGGACCGCCCGCTTGAGGCTGAGATCCAACTACGACCTTTTAAACTGCAACAACTTTAATATGCGCTATTGGAGCTGGAATTACCGCGATTGCTGGCACCAGACTTGCCCTCCAATAGATCCTCGTTAAAGGGTTTAAACTGTACTCATTCCAATTACGGGGCCTCGAAAGAGTCCCGTATTGTTATTTTTCGTCACTACCTCCCCGTACCGGGCGTGGGTAAGTTGCGCGCCTGCTGCCTTCCTTGGATGTGGTAGCCGTTTCTTATGCTCCCTCTCCGGAATCGTACCCTGATTCCCCGTTACCCGTTACAAACATGGTAGGCATGTCACGTACCATCGACATTTGATAGGGCAGACATTTGAAAGATGCGTCGCCGGTACATGAGGCCATGCGATCAGCACAAAGTTATCCAGAGTTACCAGTTGGGACGCCGTAACCCCACTAGGGAAAACAACGATTGGTTTTGAACTAATAAAAGCGCTCTTTCCGCGAGTGTCGGAGGTTGGTAAGCATGTATTAGCTCTAGAATTGCCACAGTTATACAAGTAGGATCGTGTCATCTAAGGAACCTTGACTGATTTAATGAGCCATTCGCGGTTTCACCTTGAGACAGTGTGAACTTAGACATGCATGGCTTAATCTTTGAGACAAGCATATGACTACTGGCAGGATCAACCAGATATTTGTCGGAGACGTACGAACCACACACACCGGTCGGCGGAGGACAGATGTGTAAAAAGCCTCACGAGGACGGCCGCAGGGACCGATTGACGGACGGACGGTTGTTCCATCCCTCACTCCGTCGACCTAGGACCGCCTGACAGGGGCCCGTACACACACCAGATGTCCGACCGGCCGGGCTCGCTCGGGGACGGATGGCAGCGCTCTGTGCAGAACGGATCCCAACGGCCGCGGCGATGAATTTCACAGGGACTGGAGACGATATTTGCCTGCCAGTCTGCCCTTCTCCCGAGGGTTGGTCGGGCGAGGACAGTGCCTTTGCGAGAGCATGACCACCAGCGAAACGAACTGTCGAGGTCTGCTATAAGCCTTCGAATAACCACCACTGACTGACAAAGTTTCTCTATACGGTCCACAGCAACGCACCGTTGCCACCGGTACGACGCCACACATTTTTCCCGCCACATGGCCGGGGAGAGGCGGGCGAGCGTTTTCGGCAAGCCCGTGCTATCACTCCGTCTGACGGGACTGAGATCGCTGTACGAATACTGGATGAGAGTCAATCGCGGCGGCGAGAGACCAGCCCCAGATTGTTTATACATATGATATTTCTGCATATTATATTTCTATAAATTATATTTCTGCATATTATATTTCTATATATTAAATTTCTGCGTTTTATATACGAGCGTAATATATGTTTTACATGTTACATTTCCACATGTTCTTATTTCTATATATTCTATTTATGTAAAATGCATTTCTAATATTATATTTCTATGTACTATAATTATACATTTACAACTTCTGTATCTTAAAAAATGTCCAAACATTATATTAATTCATAATAAATTTTTTTCCCATCTATTTCTACAAATTTTATTTCTGTACATTCCACTTCTTGACATCTATTTTTACATCTGCCCCTTCTGCATTTTATATGTCTGCATATTCATATTCCGTTTCTTTGTATTCTATTTCCATATATTTTTTTCTGCGTTGTTATTTTATGCATGTTAAATTTCTACATGTATTTTTTTCTTCATATGCTATTTTTGAATATTTTGTTTCTGAACGTTCTAATTCTACATATTATGTTTTTCTGCATCTCTAATATTCTTTATTTGTACACATATTTCTACATTTCCATATCTGCGTTTCCTTGTTCTACATATTCTATTTCTGCATATCTCATTTATAGATTTGGTTCACAGTGGTTTGCGTATTACTTTTTCCACTAGAAAACTGCCTCTTTATTTGCATTTACTCGTATCTAACTTTTCATCTTCCGCTTTTCAGCTGCATGTAAAATACAAGGATACTTCTTTAGCCGAATTGGACCGCATTTATTTATATCTAGAAGGGGAAAACCAAAGAGAAGCAGGAAGCTAAACTCATGACAGTTTCCAAGCCACAAAGATATGCGTTACCAACTTGGGGCTGTTTATTTGTGATACTCTTCACTATTGACAACAATATTTATTTATTGGAGGTGACAGTGGCTCTTCATTCTTTCCGACGTGTATTGTAGACTAAAACGTCCCTCCATTCAACCTTCCCTGACCTGGCAAACCAAGGGTCCTTCCGAAGCTCACCACTATGGGGATCACAGTGTATATCCCCATTTCGTTCGTCTGACTGCTGTAACACAGTTGTTTCTAGAAGCACGAACAAGGACAACAAAAATACATTTTAATTTATATCATATTTATATCATCATTATTTGCTCTTTTTGTCTCGTCAGACGATAATAATTGTGCTTTTATTAGTATTAGTATTATTAATCAGAATGTTTCACATGACTTTCAGATTACTCTTTGCTCATTTCATAACCTACATCTAACATATTTTTGCTTTTGTCGGGGGTAAAGCAACAATCTTTTCTGTAACGTGAGTCTCGATTGTAGGGGTAAGCGACCCTTAGTCATTAGTCATCCAAATCTTTCCGTCTAGTGATATAAGCAATGCAATTAAAAACCACAATAATATATATATATCTTCTTGTGTGTTAGTTCTCAATCACCCGCTACCAAGCCCTAAATAGGTCTTTGCAAGTAGCAGGACGTAGTCCGGTGAAAGGATTGTGATGGGTCGCTAGTTTACAGTATGATTGCGATATTTGAACTATTCGGATCCGACGCATGCGTCTTCGGCTGTAAGTAGGTCGCATGTCCTTTTACAGAACTTAGCCTCTTACAATAGCCACTTATTTCTTCTTCTTCTTCTTCGTTTGCAGTCAGACAGTTACCATTATTTTTTCGAAAAAAGCGGCGGTCATCCTGAGGCTGTCGCCGCTGCCATAGAGCTTGTCTTGCAGTTCCACTGGTGATGGCCACATCTGCTCTCTCTGATCCTCGTATGTCAGGCAGTTCTGCAGCAGATTTTCAGCGGTCATTTTACCGGTACCGTACGGGCATTCGTCGGTACCACCTATCTTCAATTTGTTGAATAGGTGGTACCTCAGTCTATTGTGGCCAGTGCGAAGTCTGAAGACAACGACCTGCTCTCTTCGGTTCAACTGGTAATAGGATGCGTTTTTGGTGTAACAGTATGTTCGGTTTCCCATTTGGTCATGTATCTGGCTTTGATAAGCCATTTTGACTCTTCGTACGTCATACTAGTATCTGTTTGTGGTAGTTTTGCACCTTCTTTTGCCAGTCTGTCTGCCTCCTCGTTGCCTTGGATGCTGCAGTGTGATGGGACCCACTATACCACTACCCTTTTTGGTGCGGACTGCTGGCACAGTTTGCAGAGTGCTGCTCTTAAGTCATTAAGCTCGGTGTTTTTCTGGCTTTTTAGCGCTGTGACTACGGCGAGAGCATCTGTAAACAGGACTATGTGGCTTTCATTTTCATTGTGTGTCACCATTTCTTCCACTGCCGCCCTCAGTGCCTCTGCCTCCGCTCTGAAATTGCTTGTGTACTTACCAGTAGCAATTGACAGTGTTATTTGTCTGCCATTTGGTAGGTTCAGGAATGCTCCTGCCCCTCCGTTCTGTGTTGTGTTTGTTACAGAACCGTCGGTTTATGCATAGGTCCAGTCCATGCTTGGGTAGCTTTTCGATATGAAGCTTAGGGTAGTATCTCTCCTTTCTTTTTCAGTCTGGCAGTTTTTGTTTCCTATACCTGTTATATTTTCTACCACCTCTGGAAATATATCCTGCCTCCAGGTAGGTTTTCGTACAGTAGTGATGGGTTTTGGTGTTGTTAGTGCGTTTATGGGATCTTCGTGCATCTTTGCTTTGGCTATTTCTGCAAAAGTTTTCCGCTTTAGTTTCCCATTTCCCAAATTGTTTAGTCTCTGGTGCATTGGATGGTTAGTCAGTCTTCGGAGTTTCTCTGACTGCAGCTGGGCTCTGCAGTCTCTTCTATCGGTCATGGATTGCAGTTTTGTAATCTTTTCAAAATCTACAATAGGCGTTGACTTCATGCCTCCTGTTATAACTCTCATGGCTTGGTTTTGAAGTTTGCTAACTTTATCGAAGTTCGCCTTTGCTGTTGTTGTCAATGCCGCAATGCCATACTCGAGAACTGGTCTCACTCTTCCAGTGTACAGTTTCTTTAGTATGCTATCGTCTGCTCTCCAGCTTGTGCCAGCAAGTTTCCTCATGATTGCCATTCTTTCTCTGGCTCTCATTCGGTTTCTCTCGATCTGACTTTTCCATGTCATGCGCTGATCAAATGTGACTCCCAGATAGGTTAGGTTGTCGTTTGGCTGCAGGAATTTGCCATTTAGACTTAATTTGGTATTTTTGGGTTTTGTTGAGAGCGAGAATATTGTGCATGTGGTTTTCTCCTCGTTTATTTTGACCAGCCATGAGTTCGCCCACTCTTCCAGCGATGTTAGGGCCTGCTGCATCCGATTTCTTGCTATGGTAAGATTCTTTTCAGAGGTCCACATAGCCAGATCGTCTGCAAACATTGAGCTATGGACTCTCCTTGGTATATTCTCTGTAATGTCGTTTATATATACCAGGAAGAGTGTGGGTGACAGTACTCCCCCTTGGGGTACCTTCTGCTCGAGTGTCACCTTTTTTCTCATCTGCCCTTGTTCTTGGACTCTGGCCGTTCTTTGTTTGAGGTAGTGGTTGATCCACTTGTACATTTTCCCACAAACATCACTTCTTCTTGGCTTGACTCTAAGTCCGTCTTTCCAGACTTTGTCAAATGCCTTTTTCTAGATCCACCCAAACAGCTACTGTGTGTTTCTGTGCCTGGTAGGCATCTTCTATTTCCTGGGCTGTGAGGATGACCTGGTCCTCAGTGGATCTGTGCTGTCTAAAGCCGGCTTTCTGTGGAATTAGTATTCGTTTTTCTTCCAGATACCACATAAGACTGGTGTTTATCATACGTTCCATCAGCTTGCCGACACAGCTCAATAGGCTGATGGGCCTGTATCCATTTGGATCTGTTTTGTCCTTTCCTGTTTTTGGTACTGGTACCAGTATTGCGTCTTTCCATGCCTGGGGTACAATTCCCCTTTTCCAGCTTTGGTTCAGGACCGATAGCAGTTTCCTCTTCGTTGTTTGGCCCAGCCCCATCAGCATTTCGTTTGTTATCCCGTCTTTTCCGGGAGATTTCCTTTTCTTTAATGTTCTCATAGCAACTTCCATTTCGCGCATTGTTAATTTGGCCATCATGTGCTCTTCAGGTGCCGTATTCATGTTATCGTGCCCCTTTAGCTCTTCGCTAATGTCTGTATGCTTATCTGCAGGGACCTCGATGTGGTTTGCTCTGGCATAGTGATCGACAAAAGCGTTTCCGGCTTTCTTACCTGTGAGCAAGTTTTCGCCCTGCTTGATGGTAATTTGTTTGTTTTACGGGGTTTCGTCGTTCATGGCTCTGACTAGCTTCCATAGCTTGTTTCCCGTCTTTGTCCAGGTTTAGGCTTTCCGTTTTGTTTTTCCAGCTTTCTCTTGTTGTCTGCTTGAGAGTGTATTTGTATTTCGCCGTGGCGGCTTTGAGGGCGATGTTTGCCTCCATAGATTGTTCTCGCTCTGCCATGTTCCTAGCATTTGTTACTGCATCTTCCGCTTTCTGCAACTCACCATTCCAGTAGGGCTTATAGTTTTTCCTAGCTCCTCTTGGGATGGTTTCAGTGGCGGCTTGCATTATTGCCTTGCTTAGGCTTTCCACCATGGGCTTCATTTTATTGTTTCGTGTGTTGATGGTTTCACACAGCCCATCTGTCAGGATTGCAAATCTGTCCCAGTCGGCTCGTTTGTAATTCCAACGTGGGAGCGGTTTTGTTTCCTGTGGGCCTACTTCCATATCGATGTCTAGCCTGATCGGCCTGTGGTCGCTACCTGCCAGTTGGTTTAGCACCTGGCGGTCTATTTTATGGTGTATGTCCTGTGTGGAGAAGGCCAAATCTGGAGTCGATGTGGTAGGCCATGTTCTTGAATAGAAGCTAGGGCTATCCTCAGGCCTATTGATTAGGGAGAGATTTGTATCTATCTCCCAATCTTCCACTTCGTCATCTCTGCTGTCTGTGTCAGAGTATCCCCATCTCTCCGAGTGGCTGTTGAAATCTCCAACTACTATGCAGTTGGAGTCTCTGACCTCCATAATCGAGAGCGATAGGTCTCTATTTGGTGGTCCGTACAGATTGAAAATGCGGAGCTTTGTCTCTTGAGCCATTATGTCAACTCCTACAATTTCTGCTTGTCCGGTGTGACTGACAGGTACCGCGCTACTCGGTATGCAGTTTCTGGTCAGTATCAGGACCCCTCCTTTGTGGCCTTCTCTATCGAGACGGAAGGTCTGGTATCCTCTGATTGAGAATTTATGATTATTGTTGAGGTGCGTTTCCTGGATACATGCCACGTCAATCTTATCTTCATGCAGGTGATGTGTTAGGGAAAGTTTTTTGTTAATGACCCCCTCCGCATTCCACTGTAGTATTTTGAGGGTCTTGAGTTTTTGGTCAATAAAAGTTGCCCCATAGCCATGTGCCTTGACTCCACGACACATGGGTGGGTGACCACCAGTAGTCAAGGGTGGGCCCCTTCGAGGCGTGAGGCCCGACACTATCGCTGCCTGGCGGGACTCCGCAGGATGAGCGCCATGCGTTTTTCTGATCGGCTGTACTGTCCTCATGCTGCCGTTTACGTTGCACTGTTTTGTTAGGCTTGCGGTCCCGTGCATCCGATTTCAACAGGCGTTTCTGTAGGGATGCCCTCCTTAGCCTTTGGCTGTCCCCAGCCTATCTGCAAGGCAGCAGTTGTTTATGATCAGAGTTGTCTCTCTTATGGAAGTTGTCTTACCAGACTATCGAGTCTTCACTACTCGTGTCTATAGGGTGCGATGATGATATGTGAGATGATATATGATGATATGGACTGGTTTACCCGGAAGAGAGGCAGTCCAGTGTGTCTGTACCCCATGATCATCACGTCCTGCCAGAAACGTAGCATTTGCATGTGAGTGGGGTATCTCTTTCTCCCTTTATTTTCTTGGCTTCTATGCATAGATGGTACGCCTAGCATTCCCCGCCACCTGGGATGTTGACACAGTGGGGTAGGTGTGCAATGTCCGCTGGTCTGCATCTCTTCTGCGTCCAGCATGATAGCTATATGGCTGATAGCGTACAGAGGTAGATATCGAAGCAGAAGTGCATTTAACCAGGGGACAAGCCTGGTAATGTCACAGAGATGTTGTTCGCCTAGTGTGCGGACAGATCTCATGGTCATTGGTTGAGTCTCGACAGTTCACAGTGAGGTGGCTGCTCTACTGTTTTCAACACCCCGACCAGGAACTAAGTCTTATGTTGGTGGTTTCGCACCCCATCGCCGTATAAGGTGAGTATCAAGCAGCTGTCCGCCCGCTTTGATCGGCGGACGGCAGAGACCTCTTTCTGCGGCTCTACCGGATAGGGCTGGGGCGCGAGCCCCAGGTCCCGAACATGTAGGAGCCTCCCATTGCAGTGGTGCTGAGATTTTGGGCGGGATTGCGGCTTACAGGGGTTCGGCCGTAATCCCCCACATGGTAGTCTCGCGCCATTGGCTTATCACCCTGGTACGTGAACCAAAGTGTCTGCGGCTCCTCTCGATATGAGCTGGTTTTCCGTAGCAACGCCCTGTCATTAGTAGGGTAAAAAGCCACTTATTTGACTGTTATACGTTTCTTGGCAAGTGTGCAGTACTTTCCGTACGTGGAGGCGCATTCGCCAGTGTCTGCCAAACTGGACACAAGTGGGAATCGAACCCGTAACGTTGGGATTGTGAAAACCCAGCGAGTTTCACCCCTAGGTCACGCATCCATCGTCTTCGGTTATATATATATATATATATATATATATATATATATATATATATATATATATATATATATTTATATATATCGCGCAGTGCATTAACTTCACAGTCAAGCGATCTGATTTCGGTCCCCATTTATTTTTTCAAACGCGTAATGGATCCTGAGGTCGACCCAGCCTAAATAATAGGGTACCATAAAAATCCTGGAAAGCAAACGCGGCCAGCGTGATATTGACAACATTACTTTACGTGTGCCGTTGTTCAAGAGAAATGTGGGCCTAACACCTTATTCCCAATATGTCACAGTGGCGTGGTAACGAAATCTTGACTACATATATAAATAAATACATTACAACAATAGTTCTAAGTTTTGTTATAGCCGGGGGTGGGGTGGAAGATGAACTCAACTAAATGATCCATGGCGTGCGTCTCATATAACTTATGGCAACAAAGCCATATCCTGGCCTTTGCGCTGCAGAGCTGTATTGACTAACAGGAAAATACGCGGAATGCGAGCCACTGCAGCCTTAAAAACCATAAGTTTCGGGCAGATGGGGCTCGACAGTCTATGAAGGCGCTCATCTAGGAAAAGTTAAAATGTGATTTCAAACCTTCTGAAACCTAGCAGTAAAGATACTGGCGTCTCTTGTCGGGTCTGTCAAATGTTTCGTTGAAATCTGTTTTCTGATAATTCTGAAAGTTGGAGCAAACAAGGAAGACCGAGAGAGGGACCATACTGGATGAGCAACACATGGGATCTATATTTCTGCACGGGCTTTGTGCTAATATCACACATCCTATTGTCTGACTAGAGGGAAAGAGCCAATGATGATGATGTAAATTAAAATACAAAATCGTGTTTCATATTTGCACATGTGACTGACAAGTATCCAAATTGTTTGGAGACGCGCTCGTCAAATTAGTACATAACATAAATCAAAAACACCAACAAAATCAATACATTTTTTTCATTTCATCAACCGTAATTCAACAAATTTCTTGTAACAGAATAATTCAGCAGGATCCCCAAAACACGCACACAAAACCCCCATTTTGAAATCAATATAACAGTAACGCCCAATTGCCTTCTGCTATTTTTAATATCAGCGGATTAAATGGCGCTTATCTTTTCTCAAACGATTAAAAACATCCAGAGGATTGAACGGTTCGATGACTAAATAGGATTAGTAACATATTCACTTCCCCTAAGTGAATACAAAGTTACCAAGTCTGTTTGAGTGAACATGGCTTCCTCGGGAGCTGACAGCGTTTTG
This sequence comes from Ariolimax columbianus, assembly GCA_036924085.1. Classification (NCBI taxonomy): domain Eukaryota; kingdom Metazoa; phylum Mollusca; class Gastropoda; order Stylommatophora; family Arionidae; genus Ariolimax; species Ariolimax columbianus. The sequence continues at coordinate 42,386,859 of JAVGWX010000014.1, forward strand.
TCATGTCTCGAATAGACCTACCCCTGTTCTGTATTTATTTGTAGCGTGTACTTCTCGTCTGTCTTGGAAGCAAGGTAATACAGGGATTGAAATTGTAATATGCTGCTCGGCCTTTTTTTCTCACTCCAATAGATGTAAAGTGGCACCCCTACTGACGGCCTCACTTAGAAAACCTGCGGACATTTACTATGGATATTATTTCAGTGATGTGTTTTTTTTTGTTTTTTTTTAAATTTGTTTATCACGATGATGTTGCTATTCCCATGCACCACTCTCATAAGTCTCCTTTAACGACGTACGTTTTTGTAGGTTGTTGCTTAATACCAACAGTGAGCAAGTTTACCCTTATGTGTGTGCACTGAAAGTGGAGTTCATTTGCGGGTTACAGTAGCGTTCATCCCATTCCGTGCTTGCTGTTAACGATTCAACGGGGTCATTCAGGCTGCTGTGCTATGCTTGGCTATATCTGCACGACTCTCAACACTACGGGGATCACGTCGATGCTCACCTAGTTAGCTAGACTGCCACGGGACTTTATTTTTCTAGGGAGAACTACTCGTACGTGGAAGTGAGGTGGAGGTTTTGGTCAGTATATTTCACCTGACCCTGAATGGCATTGTCTAATCAGTACGTTTTGCCTGACCAGGGGTTAATCTTTTCCCCCCTTTCTTGTAGGTAAATTAGTTTTATTTTTGTTGCCCCCAATAACGGTTCCAAGGATACAATTCGGCAGAGATTTACATCAATTTCTAAATCTCTTTTGTTTCCAAGAATCGACTTCACTGCAATCCGGGCATACCCATAGGTGCTGAAGTGCTGTCGGTAACTGTCAAAGGGTGTGAATACTTTATGGTTTATGTCGCTCAGAAATTGCACACATTTCTGTTCCGTCCTCTCTTGCGCCTCAGTCCTTTCGAACCTCGTTGGATTTCAAAACTCTCTGTCAAAGAACTGCTGAATCAACTGTTGCAGTTCCAGCATCTAACACTGCTATCTATATCTAGTATACCCAAAATGGAAGACTGTGAAGCCAGGATGCCAGCTCTTGCCCTTTACCCCAACATGACCAGGACAGAGCATCAACATCAGTCCCACCAGGTTTGATACCAACACAGCTGCAATCCCCTAATAGATATCCCTTCAGTGCCTTTCGAAGTAGGGATTGCAAGCCTGATCCCTCCCATCTTTCATTTTTATAGTTATCGTCGGATAGATCAAATGTCCATTCTCGTGTTCCTTGCATCATAATTTGGATTCTACATCTATACCATGTTTTTCAAACATCTAAGGCAAGGACGTACCTAGCAAGTTCTCGCAATCTTTTAGTCATGTGATATTGAGACCAAGATGCAGCAGTGAATTAGCTGACAGCAGCCACTCATAGCTGGCTGTTTGTATATAGAGTCAGCGAACCATAGATGGCTGTTTGCATCAGGATCAGCTAACCATAGCTGGCTGTTTGCATCAGGGCTAGCGAACCATAGCTGGCTGTTTGCATCAGGATCAGCGAATCATAGCTGGCTGTTTGCATCAGGATCAGTGAACCATAGCTAGTTGCTTGCTTCAGGATTAGCAAACCCTATCTGGTTGCTTGCATCAGGATTAGCGAACCCTATCTGGTTGCTTGCATCATGATTAGCGAACCACCATAGCTGGTTGCTTGCATCATGATTAGCGACCCACCATAGCTAGTTGCTTGCTTCAGGATTAGCGACCCACCAAAGCTGGTTGTGTCCATCAGAGTTAGTGAACCATATATGGCCAAAACCTCGTTCTACTTCAATATGGTGGCCTTTGAAACAGATTTCACTTGTTACTAGTGTCACAAAGGAATACGAATCTCAGTGGGAAGGCAAACCAGCTATAAAAAACTAGCTATAATCGGATAGGTCGGGCCGAAAGACGAAAATACCGCATCCTGATTGCAAACTACGACACATCGTTTCAACGTCGTTGTCAAGACACACGGAAGAGAATTGTAACGTGATATTCAACGTACTTTAATCTTGAAGTAGTTAGGTCACATGTTGAGCATTTTGCTATGACTATGTGTCAGTGTTTTAGTTATCCTGTTATCGTCTCCATCACACACAGAAGGCATGATATTCTGAAGTGGTTGTCATAACAAACTCGAAGCAGTGGGGGTACTTAATGTTAAATGAAGATAAACATATTCTTAGTTAACGGCTCACTGACCGCAAATCGAAAAATTAAAATCGACATACAAGTTAAACCAACACTGCCATTGGCAAATCAAAGAACAAGTGAACATAATAAACAAATGACAACAAAAACATATACTGATGTAAGACAGTTATAAAGTGAGTGTTGAGTTGCCAGATATTACCAGGAAATGACGAAGGCGGTTTGAGTTACCATGTGCAGTTTATTAATAGGAGCAAAGCAAACATGAAAAAGTCGATATGATTACACGTATAATGAACATAAACGCAAAAAGAGCACATGTACAAACAGTCGATGAAAACATAAATTCGTTAATGGATCAGTGATCATACAGAAATAAAGTTAAAGGACAAAATGGAAACAGCCGGAAGACTTACTGTCGAAAACAAAAACAAATACCAAACAAACAAAAATCTAGAGACACGCATAACACATCATACATTGTTGTCAATTCTGGAGCCCATATATTCAAAATGTGTGACCTGATCTATTTTCTCACCACCCACTGTAAATTTATGCTGACATTGTGTTTTGTCGGTGGTCATTATCTTTGTTTTATTTATGTTGATGAACAGGTTTTGATCTTTACTATGTCCATTAACGGCTGAAAGTAGCTGCTCTAGCCCTTCTGCACTTCTTGATAGTACCACTGTGTCATCTGCGTATCGTAACTCTGGAATCTCGTACCACCCAAAATTTAGGGTGGTTTACCAGTCAGTGAAAAATATCACCAGTCAGCAATTTATTTCTACATAACAATGCGTATAGTAAAGTAACCCATAACATTCCTGCCGTAGGGGTGTGAGGTGTTAGCGATATCACATTTCAAAGGGTCGGCTATATGAGGGCGGTGGCCATCTCCTCTCCCTCGCCGCTTCTACTTGCCGGACTGAACCGGTACCCATTTATGGTTGGGTCGACCCGGGAACCGTTGCGGTCTGAAAAAAAAACATAGCCAGCTGTCTAACCACTGCGCTACGCGGCTCCCTTTTGCTACAATGACAATGTGCACCAAACCAAAATGAATTGTACTACTTACACAGTATTCACTTAATTCTTCTTAAGAACAACATGCAATGCTCTTAGAGGCATGGTGTGTGTGTCCTTGAACATACTTGGTAGTTTTAGCACTGAAGTACAATTTATCGAAGAAGAAGAAAACAAATTTGGAGGTATTGGAAAAGTTGGGGGTGAAAATAGAATTAATGACATACATCAAGGTTAAACAGTTACGTTATTTTGGTCATATAACAAGACATATCTTCTTGTTGAAGACCATATTGGTGAGTAGGGTATGAGACAGTCGTTCAAGAGGTACACACGCTTTAAGTGGGTGGATAACATCAGGAGATGTTCTGGAAAAATCCTCTGAGATTGCAAAATTACGGCAAGAGATAGAGTACACTGGAGTTGCATTACAGCCGATCTTCGATGCGGAGATGGCACTTGAACTGAACTGAATATGTATGTGTACATGTGCATGTCTGTATATATATATATATGTGTATATACATATTCATGTTTGTTAATATGTATGACTCTTGGCAAAGCGACTGTTCTAGGATTTGTAAACCGCCTTGCTTACTAACCCAACGTATCATATTCAAATCATTCCGTGATGAGACCAGGCATGTCCTGAGTTTTTAGTTTTAGTTTGTACATGGTATGACGGCTTAAATCAGTCGAGCCAAATGTAAATACGCTAATTCGACAACGGAAAACTTCGGAGCTTCAGCCGAACCACTGAGTGCGTCACTCGGAGCTTTAGCTGAGCTACTGAGTGCGTCACTCGGAGCTCCAGCCGACCCACTGAGTGCGTCACTCGGAGCTTCAGCCGAACCACTGACTGCGTCACTCGGAGCTTTAGCTGAGCTACTGAGTGCGTCACTCGGAGCTCCAGCCGACCCACTGAGTGCGTCACTAGGAGCTTCAGCCGAACCACTGAGTGCGTCACTCTGAGCTTCAGCCGATCTACTGAGTGCGTCACTCGGAGCTTTAGCTGAGCTACTGAGTGCGTCACTCGGAGATCCAGCCGACCCACTGAGTGCGTCACTCGGAGCTTCAGCATATCCACTGAGAGCGTCACTCGGAGCTTTAGCCGAACCACTGAGTACGTCACTCGGAGCTTCAGCCGAGCTACTGAGTGCGTCACTCTGAGCTGTAGCTGAGCTACTGAGTGCGTCACTCGTAGCTCCAGCCAGTCCACTGAGTGTGTCACTCGGAGTTTCAGCCGAGCCACTGAGAGCGTCACTCAGAGCTTCAGCCGACCCACTGAGTGCGTCACTCGGAGCTTCAGCCGACACACTGAGAGCGTCACTCAGAGCTTCAGCTGACCCACTGAGTGCGTCACTCGGAGCTTCAGCAGATCCACTGAGAGCGTCACTCGGAGCTTCAACCGAACCACTGAGTGCGTCACTCGGAGCTTCAGCCAACCCACTGAGTGCGTCACTCGCAGCTTCAGCAGATCCACGGAGATCGTCACTCGGAGCTTCAGCCGAACCATTGAGTGCGTCACTCGGAGCTTCAGCCGACCCACTGAGTGCGTCACTCGGAGCTTCAGCCGATCCACTGAGAGCGTCACTCGGAGCTTTAGCTAAGCTACTGAATGCGTGGTCTGTCTTCTTCACGTTCAGCGATGTACGTCCTGAGTGGTCTACCGGGGTCGTTGTGTATGGCAAACACAAGAATAGCAACACTGCCCCACATAACACCGGACGTGGTTATTTCGTTTGTTTAGAGCAGCACAGAAGGCGCATAACAGGGTACGGGTCTACTTTGCTGTAGTGTTTGAGTCTATTAACATGAATTCGAAGATCTGTTAGGCACCCTACAAGAAACTGGTTGTATACATACTCTGCAGTCTTCTAAACCAGTATAAAGACGTAAAGTTAATTGAAGGGACTCAGCACAAATGGAGGCGACTAGGTGCTGTAAAATCGGTTCTATATTAGCCATTTTCCATTTTCTCAATTGATGTACGTGTATGTTTGTATATGTACGTGTATGTGCGTGTAAGTGACAGTGTGTAGAATCATCGTTTCATCGCCATCTGTTTCGTCTGCTTACTCTGTTTTTAATGACATACCACGATTTCCATATTCGCTTGCTCGCTTGGCGGAAGAGATTAACGATGTGTCTAACAAAACATACTGATTAGACAAAGTTAGTCAGGTTCTAGTCAAACATGATGACCAAGACCAGCACCTCACTTCCACGCAGTTCTCTTTGAAAAACACTGCTGTCTCAGTTGGTTAGCGAGATGAGGATCGACGTGTTCTCCATAGTAGCAAGCGTCATGCAGGTGAATCAAAGCAAAGCGCAACTGCCGAAGGACGCCTATGCACCTTGATCCGCACGCCTCGGGGAGCGAGGAGAGATGCTGGTACCCGCCAACTACCGCTTTTCCAGGGGTCAAAAAGAGTAACATTGCACATCGTGAGCATTAAACAACAACATCAACAACAACATCAACAACAACAACATCAACAACAACAACATCAACAACAACAACATCAACAACAACAACATCAACAACAACAACATCAACAACAACAACATCAACAACAACAACATCAACAACAACAACATCAACAACAACAACATCAACAACAACAACATCAACAACAACAACATCAACAACAACAACATCAACAACAACAACATCAATCAGTGCTCGTCTAATGGCTGCTACCTTGCGTATGGTGTTGTTTATCCAGACTAATCTGTGTTTTATATATTGTGATCCACTCGCTACCGGCCCCAGGTCTTCCCTTGCAACTTGTAAACCAATGAAAGTAATTCAATAACATTCAACATGGACATACGTTGGTGTGTGAAAAACATAATTGGCTCATATCAAATGTTGCAAGTGTTCACCATTAGCACCAAGACATGCCTGCATGCGCCTCTCCATGTTACGGAAGACATTCACCAGCGCATCAGGAGTTACAGACTCAGTTTACCATCGAATGTTTTCTTGTAGTTTAATGCGATTCCTTGGCTTGTTGAGATACACTTTCCCTTTCAGCATCTTTCATAGCAAGAAAGCGTGTACGGTAAGGTTAGGCGATCTTGGTGGTCAAAGTCACGTACAAACGAGTCTTCAAAGAAGGAAGTAGTTTCAGCCATACTGACGTTTGAGGTGGGGCATGTAGCCCCATCCTGCTTAAAATAGTCAGTACATAGTTTCTCGTCGTCCACCTGATTCATAGCATGTCCATAACAAATCATATTGAACTCTGTGCATTGGTTTAACAGTGATGAAGAACAATCAGGGGCCGACAGACAGACAGACACACACACACACACACACACACACACACGCGCGCGCGCGCGCACGCACACACTTGAAACATTAAATATAAGCTCAATATGTTTCTCATACACCAAAGTTGATTCCTGTCAAATTGTATTGAATTACTTCCATTGGTTTTAACAAGGGGAAACTAGGTGACGGTAGATGAGTTGGACGTTCTGTTTTTGTGACCTGTGATGTGTTTTCGTGTTGTTTTCCCGGTTCCTGCGAAGACCTTGTAGCTGTAAGGTAGATTTAGTTTTATTTCTCTTTCAATAGAGTAACCCTACTTTTTGTACTTGTTTAGTATCATATTCTAGATTGGATATACACATTTGTCGTCCACTGTTCCGGCATTCACAGAGTGGGTCAGTGCACCTGTTCTCGTCTCCTTCACAAACATAGATTATTCTATAACGGACGGGTCGGGCCTTTAATTATCGTTGCCGTTTGTATTCTCTCTGCTACTATCCATGTTTCGTTTCGATTGGTGAGTATGTCCACAAATTGATGTGTTATAATAAATACCTGTGGAGAAGGATCCAAAATCCAAAAAAATGAAAAACAATATATAGATACATTTGCACAGAGAGAAAGAGAGAGAGGGGGAAAAAGATGCAGATTGAGAGATGTAGAGTAGAGAGACATATATTAAGATAGAGAGTTGATTGTATGTCTTTATGTCGTTCTACTTGCTTATCAATCTAATTGTCTGCATGTGCGTCTTGTTTGTCTGTCTGCCGGTCGATCTTACTGTATTTCCCTCGGACCGCTGATCTGTTTGTTTGTCTGTCTGTTTGCGGCCCGCGTTTCTGCTCTTCTGTCCGTCTTACTTTCTATCTGCCTCCTTCATTATATCTACCTATCTGATCTCAATCCCACAGCGTAATGACAACAAAGAACAGCATAAACCTCAAACACAAACAGTCGTTAAACAAACCTCAGGCTCCTAATCGTTGGAACCGCGCTCCCATTTAAATATGATAATTTATTTCTCACCAACATAACAAGAAGTTACGTCACCAGAACCCCTCTGACAACGCAACATGTTACTTACCCACTCTGATTAAGAATATCAGTACAATAAAGACATGTCCACACGCTAATTGAGCATTCACAAAAATCAGTCAACGTAGACCGGTTTTACATCACGGATACTCGCACGTTGACTGTTATTTAGTGCATTTTTTCTTTGTCTAGGAAACTAATAGGGTTTTAACTTAGCTTAATATACGTACACGTGGCTTACCTTAGAGTGCCAGCCGATTTGCTGCGCGTCCGATGACGCTAACCAGCGTATAAAAAAGAAACAAGGCGCATTCGTTCTTTCCATGCAAGCTTTTGTGCAACGACTGTGCGTCGTGCGCGCTGCTAAGAGATGCGTAAACAAAAGACGTTCCGTTTTGGTTGAGAAATATAGGGGCCGAAGACGTATGGAGCGGCTATTTTGAGGCTTTCAATGAAGCGTAAATTCAGATGTTTGTCTTGATTTCTTTACCCATAATCCATAACTTATTTAACGGATGGCTGGTAAGATAATTTAGTTGTTTCGGTAATTAACTTATAACGGTATTATTTAACAGATAAAAATGTTATGGGAAGTGTTGCGGGACAATTAGCCATTAAGCTGTAAAAATATAACTTTCGCAGGGTACGATCATTAAAATAGGGTAAGTGTTTATAAGAAAGTATTAACAGTATAAAAACGTAAACAATTATGGTTCAGATACCGCGTTCGATCAAAAACATGAAGGAAAGCTATGTTACAATGAAAAGGTCTTCGTCGGGAACACATGATAATACATTTGAGTGTTATTCAATTATGTTGTTGTTCTGACTCAGTTTTTGAGCAAATACTTGAATATTCTTGTTTTTGTTCAGTAAAGTCGCTGCCTCAACTTATTTGTTTAAAAACGTTTAGCGAATCTAATTTTGCTTCTAGTAGCCATAAAAAATGCATCTTTATTGTTAACAAAAAATGAAGGTAATAATTCAGTTTTGATATGAGGACACAAGGGCACAAGGAGCTAAGAGTTAAGTAAGGCTTAAGTGAAATTGAGCTGAATTTAACCGATTTCAGACTCTGATAAAGGTATATTTCAGTTGAAACGACAATACACGTTTGATGATGTTCTCAGGTAAAATTAATAGAATATGAGAAAATAAAAATGTTGAAATCTAGTTTTAACAAAGAATAATACAGTACGACAATCTACGTCTCAAACAATTCATGTCTTTATCAATGCCCGGATTTGGAGCAAAGAATAATTAAGGTTAGGTGAAACAGTCTGATCAAAATATCTTTCTTACTCTTAAGGTACTGGACCACAGACTGTGTCACAGCAGTTCAACCAAAGAGGTCCAGATCGACACCCAGACACCATAGAGCTGACTATACTAGAAGGTATCGCATTTGGTTACAGTCGGGTGTAACCAGGACTACTTCATAATGTTAGAAGAGCTACTGCATCATGCTAACATCGTCGAGAGTTAAATTAAAAGGGAACCAATGGCTTACAATAACATTATATATAACACTAACAGGCATGGTCATGGAAAACATGGGATTATCCTTGCTTCTAAGGCAAAGGTCGCCGGACATCGCAGACGATGATGGCACAATTTATTTTGCTAGCGCTATTTTTAGTAAGGATTAACTGCGCTACTTTTTATCCTCACTCTCTCGTCTCGTGCCGCCCGACCCCAGTGGCAAGTCAAGGACAAGAGGACTAGGGGGCGACTACGAGAAGCAGGAGACTCCGCATCAAGCACCCGTCAAAAAGACGACGGATTCCGGAGTCGAACCCACATCACCTATTCACAAAGCCCAGTGTCATCTCACCTTCAACCGGGATGTAGCCATGTGTCATCTCCCCTCCTACCGGGTTGTAGTCCAGTGTCGTGGTATGTATTTATCTTTCACCTCTCTCGTGGTCCAAGTAACATTTTTCCCCAATTGACGACAGGTCTCTTTTACGCTGTCTATCCACCTTCTACTCGGTCTACCTATCGCCCTTCTTCCTGAAGTCCTCATGTATAAAACGCATGAAAAATGTGGTCTGGTTGCATTCTTACAATTTGATCATACCAAAGCATTCTTTGTTGCTCGATGTTCTGTAGGCAGGGAATTGTTCCAACCCCCTCCCGAATACTCACATTTGTTATTCTGTCGTTGCTGGTGTTATTAGTGATCTTCCTTTAGAACCTCATTTCGCAGGTAGCTAAACTTCGTTCCTAGGCTTTATTCAATGTCCATGTCTGGCAGTGGTAGCACTGGGTTGTGATGAACATACTATCAGCATTTTCTTTTTTGCTTGGAGAGAAATATTGGGGTGTCTTTGCAGTGGAGACTGCTGATAAGTGGTATCGTGTGTCCTCTGCACTCTCATCTCTATCTCTCTATCGAGTCTACCTTCCTCAGTAAAAACAGTTCCAACATACATACATTCTTGTAGCTTCAATAGTTTTGTTTCGTTCTTATGAAAATCAAGTGTGGTGTGTTTTGTACATATATGCATTACCCCTGGTCTTTTTAATGTCTTGATATTCATATCGTACTTTTGACAGTTAAGTAGAGTGAGTCAATATGACATTGTAGGTTTCGGTCATTGGAGTGGATGGAACAACGGTCGTCTGGAGAAAGCAAATCGTTTGTAAAATATCTGCACCCAAAAATGTGGTAACAAATGTTTTTTGTGTTTGTTTGTTACACAATACAAATAATATTATGAACAGATAATTGAAATACTTTGGCCAAGTCAAGAAACACAACGGTCTTGACAGAACATTAAGAGAAGGAGTGGTCCGGGCAAGAGAGGCAGAGGCAGAACAAGAAGGCAATGGCACGAAGGTGTTAAGGAATGTTTGGACATGACGGGAGCAGGCTGGAGATTCTGCAAGAGATCGAGTTTCTTTTAGACGGGCTGTAGTGTCGGTGACTTTAAACAAAGGACTTGCTACATGATGATGATGATGATGAAAATTTGAAGTTATATTGCATCATCTTACATAATTTGTTTTGTATACAGGTCAAAATATGAGATGTCATATTTGTTACAGGATGGATGAATCGAGGTGCATTTCCAGGTACTGGTATACGCGGATTCCAGAGAGAGGAATGGCTGTGTTTAGGGCAAGATGCCCTCTTTATTATCACTGGTTTCTTTGTACATCAAATCAGATGTTCTTCATTAGTTAAACAGTGCTTCAGTAATTGTACATCCGGATGAATTCAAGTGCAATGTAGAAGAAAGAGGAGGATTCTTTCTTTATTTTTCAATATGTTAAAGAAAGAAAGCTTAAAGTGGTAATAAGAACATTGTGAAAAACCGAAGCTTAAAGGGACAATATTAACATTTTCAAATAACAAAAGCTAAAGTGATAATATATACATTTTCTAGTCACAGAACTTAAAATGACAATTTGAACATTTTCAAGTATTATCATAGCAGAAGCAGTGGTATTGGAAACTCCGTCAGAAGTTTAAATGACATATGAAAAGGATGAAAGTGCAGAAACATAAGTGATGCTATTTACAGATGTCATATAAAAAATGCATAGGCATACCAGAAAATGTGACAGGTTAGCAAAGGGTTAAGCAAAACGCGAACAAACAGAGCAAACAATTGCCTTCAAAAAAAGAAGACCAGTATCCAAAGCCACACATAAATCCGACCAAACAAGAGACAACTATCACTGCCTTGATCGAGAGAAGTAAGTGAACCAATTCCACTTGTGAACTGGACATAATATTTTGAAAGGGCATATATAATACGGAAATTAGCTCCATATCCTACGTTTTTGTGCGGATATGGAGCACAGAGAGCTGAATATAACCTGCATGTTGCGTTCTGAGCACCGGCCGGTGAAGACAAACCTCCACTACAGAAACCATTTGCGGGAGAACTCGAGTTTACGTGTAGGCAGGAGAAAATTAAAACGTGGCTGACGAGAAGAAGATATATGTCATATTTACTAATGGGCGGTGACACGCAGCTAAATATCAGAGCGAGACTTCTCTACAAGAGTGGGATAACAGGATGCTGTCGAACGGAGTGGGCATACATGGAAACAGATCTTCAGTATGTAAATAAAGATAGAAGTTTGGACTTCAGTTTGGCTTGGATTTGTTTGTTCCCAATCTCCCGCTAGCAAACCCTGAAAGGGCTTCAGTAGCAGAATGTAGTCCAGAGAACGGAATGCGATGTGTCGTAGTTTACAGCTTAACTGCGATATTCGCACCTTTCGGTCGACACATCCGACTTCAGAAAGCATTTTTTGAGTACCGGGTTAGCATTGCCTCTTCGATCCTTTCTCCTTAGCCAGTCTGTCCTGCTGCAGCCTGTTATCCAGGATCACCGCGTGGAGGTGTAGAAGGGTCTTGGCAGCTCTGGCCCGGACGCTAGCAGTCAGTTATGGATCGCTGACCACTGCAGCTCCTGCGCTGCTCAGCAGACTTAGTTTGAGTTGGCTATCTGAGATGTTTTTATCACGGTCTTTTCGTGCCAGACTCTCAATCCTTACCCCAGAAGGCAAACAAACACTGCGTAAAACATGACTGCGGGGCAGCTGTAACGGCCTCAAACATGCAATAACTCTTCTTGATATTCTATCCTGGTCATGCTGGGGTTCAGGGAACGGAAGTATTAAAATCAGGGCTTCACAAGCATTATTGAGCTCATAATATATATGGGTACGAATTACATTTGTGAGCCAATCAATGCCCGTCTATTAGATGATCAAACCACAATAAACAAATCAGCAATTCCCAGACTGTAGGACGTTGCAATTAAAAGAGGTTTGGAGTGCGGTGCATCAGAGGACATAGCATGAATGTGCGCAATCAGCGAGCTACAGTAAACATCAGAATACGCCTTCCTTTGTTCTCGATATTTACTGAAAGAGACTGTGCACATATGCATGTGCCAGGATAACAGTAAAGCTCATTGTTAAGCACATAGCAGAGTAAAACAGAACAGTTGCGCTATCGTTGGTTAGGGTTGAATACAGAATCAAAAATATTGAAATAATGGAACTACCAGCAATAACAGAGTAGCGTGACATGATCAGAAGATTTCAGCACCAGTCTCCAGACCGACTAACAGAGCTCAGGGGCGTGACATGATCAGAAAACTTCAGCCCCAGTTCCCAGACTGACTAGCTTTGGACTGTGGCGAGACATATTCAGAAGACTTCAGCTCCAGTCTCCAGACTGACCAACAGAGAAGAGTGGCATGATATGATCAGAAAACTTCAACATCAACCTCCAGACTGACCAATAGAGAACAGTGGCGTGACATGATCAGAAAACTTCAACACCAGCCTCCAAACTGACCAACAGAGAAGAGTGGCGTGACATGATCAGAAAACTTCAACACCGGCCTCCAAACTGACCAACAGAGAACAGTGGCGTGACACGGTCAAAAGACATCAACACGTCTCCAGGCAGACTAACATGATGATGATGAGATACATTAACAAGTTCACGTGGAACATCCAGATCAACAACAACGTGGCGGGTATTATCAGCTCAACAGAAGTTAACAGATGCTAATCTTCAACCTTAGCACAGGGCACAACATATGTATATATCATCTATTCAACAAACTATAGATATAGACTGCCTGTAAATACGCCTGCCTAACTGATAACCAAAAAAAACTCTTGTGAGGTTTTGCTGCAGAAGTGTTCAAGATACGATAAACGGAGAAAGCATATGTGATTTGACTAATACCTTGCCTGACAAGCTCTAAAGAGATGTACAATGATTGATGATCGTCCACAACGTGTGATGAAGACCACTTTTTCTGTTCAGTCGTGTGGACAATGTTTTCATTTATTCGGTCCGCTGGAAAAGGAAGACGTGCGTGATGATTTGGATTACACTGAGGGAGCTCTGCGCAATATGTCGATCTCACTCTCTCGTCCTGGGCTATCTCTGACTAGTGGAAAGACATTATCAAGACAACTAGATGCATATTTTCACTCAGAATTTACACCAGAAGCCTTTCTCGTTTAAATGTATCTCGCAAGGAAGCGAAGGATGTGACATATGATAGTTTAGTAAGGTAGCATGACCAGGACCAAATCTCTTTGGTCATAACGAATGACACAGAAATAATGTTCCAGATATTCACAAAGTAGTGTCAGAAGGTGAAAGTCAGAGCCACTGAAAAAGTGATAAATTCACTATGATTAATCCGTTTTGCCTGTGACCATAGAAACTAGCAGAGGTAGTCCATATACGAAAGATTTATATGTAATTATAATGCCGTTGAATGGATGTATTCCCTTTTCCCTGCTAGATATATGGAAACGTGTAGTTAGATAGGTTATTCAGATTGGAGGTAAATTGCCTGAAATCTCAAACTGGAGACAGGTGGGGTAGTCACAATATCACAATAATTACGAATATGATAATCAAACTAGAGAAATATTATATTTTCCTATCTATATATATAAAAGCGCAGTTCAGAGAGAACGAGAGAGGATCGTCCGTAATGCTTCACAAACGTATGGAATATTTTCAACAAAGACGTTTTGACACAGCTGTCAGCAGAACACCCGAAGTTGGTCATACAGTGGATACCATCCCACTGCAGTGTTGGAGGCAATGAAAATGCAGATAGACTAACCAAGTGTTGAGAGTGAATAACCATTTTTTTAAATGTATTTTGATACGGTTTCTTACTCTATTCCCCAAGGTGGTATGCGTTGCACCGTGGTTTTTATTTTGCGCCTGTCAGCCCAGTGCATTCGACTTCAGCATGCATTTTATGTAAGGGTCTGCTTCCTCCTGTATTTTCTTAGGGTTTGCTTTGCTTTCCTGAGGTAACGGCCCGTGCTATGATGGGGATTGAACCCAAAACTTTCTGGTTGTGAGCCGTGTCCCTTAACCACTAGCCAACGCCGTCCCCAATTGTTAACCAATGTGAGAGTCCGTCTTAATAGACCCAAACACTCGAGCAAATTAGACCCGCAGCCTGTAGGATAACTTAACTTCTCTATAAGGGTTTATAAAACTCTTACAAGTCCGCATCCAATAGTTTCTTCTACTTTACATAATCTAAAAATACCTATGTTCATCCAATCTATTATTGAATGCATTAACTCACACTACCCACACAATGTGTTGTGTCAATGCATTCCAAGCATTAACCACTCTCTGACTAAAAGATACATATCCTAATTTCTAAGTTATACCTTTTTAAATTAACTTTCAGCTCGTGCTCTTGCCGGTTGTACTTTGCAAACTTGTTATATTCTAATGTATCCTTTCTCTTGAATATCATACATACATGTATTAAATCACTCCGAATTCGTATCTTTTCTAGAAAATGTAAGTCAGTTTTTCTGCTTCGCCCCTTATAAATATGATTCCAAAATGTCACTATCAGTTGTGTCGCTCTTCTTTGTATCCTTTCCAGCATGTTTATAAACCCTATACGATAAGGACTCAACGCCTGAACACAGTACTCTATTCTAAGTATCACTAATGTCAGCATAAATCACAGAATGATTACCAGAACAGCAACAAGACGAAATACATCATTACAACATATACAACAATATATTTTAATTCTGGTCAACAAACTGTGTGACATACAACAAAAGCCAACAATTTGTCTTTACAATTTTAATCTTTATTCATATCCATCCGTCATTATGTTAGTTCATCATTTAAACATACATTATGTTACATCTTTATATTCTGAAAAAATCAAAGACAATATTTCAACATATGTCACATTTTAAACGAGCATGACCCATTTGCCATACAGGAGTCAAAAGAAACCGACGAGCCAGACTAACAGGCTCAACATTAACCATATACTAATAACATTCCATTTATGGCAACCAAATTTGGCAATGAATAAAAAAAAAGAAACATACACGACATGGTCAGAGATCAAATATATGCTTATTTACAATACGTATATACCAATGTCACTTTATATTATATGCCAATGTCACTTTACATAATACTTAATGTATTTCCAGTTATTACCAAACTATATATTACGTTGTATCTTTTCACATTACAGGGGTGCCACTTTGCCCGTATACATTATTTCTTGTCTGTTATTTTTTTTGGAGTTACTTGTATAAATACGCTGTTTATTCCTTCATTGTGTTACCAATGTCAATCACGGTCCTTACTAGCATCCCATAAGAGTGAGATCCAGAGCTGTGAGATGGGCTGTGAAAGGGGTGCAGCCGGAAAGACAACCCGTGACCGAATTCGCAACACCACGCTGAGGGAGACAGTAGGGACAAACCCAATTGGTACCTTTATTGACTTTCAACAAACCAAGTGGTTTGGTCATTTAGTCAGAATGTATTATGACCAGCCTGCATCAAGAGGATATTATACGCAGGTCTCCAGTCCACAAGTAAGAGGCAGACCACGACGTCAATAGATCGAGGGTGTCTCTGACACTCTCATAAAGTTGCACCTAACGACATCACAAGCCTCCCACTTGGCGATAAGAAGAAAACACATCCCACCTCTCTGCGACGCTGTTTGGCAAAGACAATATGACAAAGAAGAAGAATGACATGTTTTTTTCTTCACTGTTGTGAGACATGTACTTTCAACCACAGACGGAGTAACATTGGTTAAATCACTGCAATTTGAATCCTGCAGATTATTGGATATGTTCCTAATTTCCTAGAACCTCACTTTATGTTCTATTGTCTTGGGTTAATGGTTTCTGGTGCTTGTAACAATATTTTCATTGCTGTCGTTGCTGCTAATTTGTTAATTCACCAGCCTCTTACGTTTCTGTTCCCTGTAATTATTCTGGAACTATCCTTCATGAGTTGGCCTCCACATCATTTTCACTGCTAGGTGTGAATGCATTAATGTATCTGTGTCATTGCGTATCAATCCGCCCCGTGTGTGCACGTCTTTGAGGTAGTGAGAACGCTTCAGTTTCATAATAATCGCTAGAACTATATTAGCAACTGTATTGTCATAGCGTCAAATGATGCTTCCAAGAGCTATGTTTACAGGCGTCTTGATCTTGCGTACTAAGATGTTTTCAAGAGCTTTGTTTACAGGCGGCTTGTTCTTGCGTGCTATGATGGTTCCAGAAGCTATATTGACAGAAGTCGTGTTCTTGCGTGCTGTGATGGTTCCAGGAGCTATGTTGACAGGAGTCTTGTTCTTGCGTGCTTAGATCACCACAAGAGCTAGGCAAGCAGAACGCGTGGCATTGAGTGCTATAATTATCCCGAGAGTTATGTTGGCAGGTATTGTATCCTTGCCCTCTGTGATTATTCAAGAGCTATGTTTACAGGTATTGTATCCATGCCCTCTGTGATTATTCAAGAGCTATGTTTACAGGTATTGTATCCATGCCCTCTGTGATTATTCAAGAGCTATGTTTACATGTATATTCCCATTGCACTTAATGATTCAAAGAGCAATGTTGGCAGGTATATTATTTGTGCACACTATCATTACAAGAGCTATGTTAACATGAGTTGACAAAGACATGAGGCCCGGAAATCTGACGGAAAAATGAAGATCCGTTTAAACCACAGTCAAACTCTTTGTATTGCACTCCACTTTAAAAACTATTTACATAGCCCAAACAGCCTTGCCGATTGTGGAATGAACTGATGGGATTGAAAGAAAGAACTATAAACAAGGCCGCATATTTACTTACAACATAACTCTTATTCCTGGAAACTATACAGGCAGAATATCCGTCCAATATTATGTCCCTTTGTGGATCCGGAGCAAAGATGGGGGAATTGGGGTGGGGGGGGGGGGGGAGTTGTTGTAAAACTCATCATGTAAGACAACGTGCCACCAACATGATCGTATAGATACGTCCAGACTACATTCTCTGGAGTCATATCTTCTCACCTTTACCTGTCCAGTCAACACATATTTGTCCAGCTAACCTCTTCCTGCTCAGTCTACATTTCCATGTCCGGTCCACATTTTGTACCACAACCATTTCATGACGTCGCTTCAGTCTCCCCTCCTTTCAGACTTTTGAAAATTGTCATTGTCAGACGATGCATTTCTTTATACTACTACAATCGTGCTGATTGCACATGTTGGTTATCTTAATTTATTTATTCTTTGTCCGTGAGGAAGATTATGTGATCGTAAAGTGGTCTACAATCTGTTTCGTATCTTTGCTTGCACAGAAATAAGTCACGCTAGTCCGTGGTTACAGCCAATTCATTTTCATTTGATCGTTAAAAAAAAAAGAAAGAAACAATGTAATTAAATAAACAAGACACTCATGCGGTGTATATTTAAATTGCATGGAACTACAGAGAAAACCAATATGACTGCTAAATTAAAGAACACCCTCCCGCCTGCAGTTGTTACGTGCTTCCAGGTGATGGTTTGTTTCATGTCTTTAACTAGGATAGCAGAACAAAAAAAACAAAAAAATTAAAGATTTGAACCAGTGCCCCTTTAATCAGTACACCAATATCCAAATCATTCCAACACCCGCACATTCAAACAACTCCATATAACGGATTAAAAATCAGCGTTCATACTTAAACAATTAAATAATAAAGCCATCAAAAGGCAAATTGAAAAATGAGACGTACAAGGACAACATATTGGACAAATTAAAAGAAATTATGTTACTCGGTGGCCCATGTTCGCGGTTCATTGGATGTAACAAGACCTTCTGTGGCACGTTTTCTGAACTTCAGATTTCAAATACATATACCACAGTCAAGACGCGGGGACAGATGGTATAAACGGCACGACGGTCCATTGAAGAAGTAAATTGAATGTTGTCGATGATAAATGAATTGTGTACGCAGATTGTGTTCTGTGATGTGCGAATGCGACCGTTGCCCGCGCGACTTCTTAGCTAAATCGATTACAGCACGAAATATTTGAGACATAATTTATTATTCCTGTATCATTCAACATATGTAACCACGAATCGATTTGTGGAAGGAAATATTTCTGCTAATTGTTTCATTTCATATCTACCAGAGGTTATGTCTTGGAAAAGTTTATATATTGAATATAAGTAGTAGAAGTTTTGGAATTATTGGAGAAAGAGGGGGAGATGCAGATCAAGTCACACCTAGAAAGGAGGGATCGAGACAATGGAAGAGAGCAGGGAAGACGTGGACAGAGCTAGGACGGATGGATCAGCACATGAGACTTTGCCTATATTTGTGGAAGGCCTGTGCTCCACGAATTGCTGAACGATTTCGATTGATTGTTCTGGTAGAGATAGTCGCAATGTTGTTACTGCCGACAGAGTTGGAGTGTAAACCAAGAGAAGTGTAGTAATGTAGTGGATATCATCGAACTTTGGCGAAACCAGTAGACAGGTTAACAAAGGAAAGAGAAGTTCGAGAACAAAAAATCACTTTTAAAAAAAATGAAGAATATTATCTAGCCCATAAGGAAATTCGACCAAACGAGAGACAATTGTACTCCCTTGCAACGGAGCAAGTGATTCTACTCTGCATAAGAACGGAGCACGTGACATAATAGAATGACTGACCACTTACACGGGCTAAAATTGTCTGTCTTCATCATCCATGTGTATTTGAGGGCAAGTTTCACAATCAGCCGAACATACTCTGCCAGACTGTTATATGCATAGCAAATTGTGTACTGAGCAGTAACCCTCGAGACGAGCCTCCACACAAAACTGTGTGAAAGTCTTGAATTCTTCACTACAGACACCTTTAATCAGAGAATTGACCTTAAAAAGGAAAAGTCATTTCAAAAATCGTGGCGAGCAAAAAGAAAATGAAGAAGTAGAAGAAAAAGAACGAGAGAAGAAGAAGATGTTTAGATTCTAATGCGTTTTGTCAAGGGACAGTGCGTACCCAATGGGATGTGAGCTCAGCTTGATTATCATGGTGCATGTCTTTTGCAAAACTTCGCTGTTATAACAACCAATCTGAGGTCTCTAATTTGTTGGCCTCTATTTCGCCTCTGTCGCCGTCATTCTCTGAACCTCTAGAATGTCCAGTGTCCATCTTCTCCTTGGATTACCTCGAATGCCAGATACCATACCTCTAGCATCGTTTTTTTTTTAAAATCATTGCACCTTTCATATGGCCAACGTATTTTAATTTCGTTGACGCAATACAAGGTTGAAGTTTCTTTTAGATATTGAGCTGGTATCAAGATGCTGAGCAGCGCATGAGCTGCAGTGGTCAGCGACCCATAGCTGACTGCTAACCTCAGGGCCAGTGAACCAAAGCTGCCAAGACCCTTCTACACATCCACGCCGTGATCCTGGAGAACAGGCTGCAGCAGGGCAGACTGGCTAAGGAGAAGGGATCGAAAGGGAATGCTAACCCGGTACTCAAAAAATGCTTGCTGAAGTCGAATATGTTGGACCGAAAGGTGCAAATATCGCAGCCAAGCTGTAAACTACGACACAACGCTTTCCGTTCTCTGGACTATATCCTGCTACTTAAGCCCTTTCAGTGTTTGGTAGTGGGAGATTAAGAATTAACGAAGCCAAGCCAAGCCAAATATTGAGCTACCGCAAAATGGTAAGAGATGGACAGATACAGTTCAAACGAATATGGACTTAGAGATGAAATGTGGCTTAGACAGGTTATGACAAGTATATAAAAATATAGTCCTGGCTTGCTCATCACATGAAACATGAAGGCCAAGTTATGATAATTCTAGCAGTCAAAATTCAGGACTAAACAGGAAGAGAATTTCCAAGAAAACAGTTACATCACATAGGTTTGCAAGAACATTGAGGTGGAGACTTATGCTGAGCAGAAGAGATCTGCTAGGGACAGAGGCGTGACATAATCAGACGACTTCAGCACCCGTCTCTGGACTAACTTACAGAGGACAATTGTGTGACATGATCAGACAACTTCAGCACCCGTCTTTATACTAACTTACAGAGGACAGTGACGTGACATGATCAGACGACTTCAGCACCCCTCTCTATACTAACTTACAGAGGACAGTGACGTGACATGATCAGACGACTTCAGCACCCGTCTCTGTACTAACTTACAGAGGACAGTGGTGTAACATGATCAGACAACTTCAGCACCCGTCTCTGGACTGACTAACAGAGGACAGTGACGTGACATGATCAAACAACTTCAGCACCCGTCTCTGGATTAACTTACAGAGGACATTAATGTGACATGATCAGAGGACTTCTACACCTTTCTGAACTGACTAACCTGTTGATTATCAGATGCAAGATGTTCTGCTATCCTAATGTGTTCAGTGTCCAGCCTTTACAGGATATGTGTGCTTTTCTTTCTGGCTATCAGTGGTATTTTTTACACTTTCCTGCAGCTCTAATGATTCAACTTTCTTCCATAGCATTCGTGCAGCTATGCATGTATCACATCCATACGTTACCACTGTGAAAAGGAAGATCTCAGAATCTCTAAATTTGTCATTGTGTTAGCGTTCGCACTAGTCTTAACTCAAGCAGCAATAGGGTAATCTTTGTCAGTTTTCCTTTATTTTTTGTTTTTGTAATGGGATGACCGCTTTTCTCAGTTCACTCCGCTGTAAATGGGTGCCTCGCAAAGTCGGAAGTCAATTTCAGAACAACCGCGGTATCTACGAGGTTCGTGCTTTGTTATCGGCACTGTCACTAATGAAAGGATGTGAGTCCATATCGCAACGCACAGATTCACTGACGTAGGAATTCCGGACTATTTTTCATTGTTTTGTCGAAGTTATTAGCTGCATTATTTGATGTAAAGTGTTAATCAAGACCCTACCTCAATTCTACGTCGTGCTTCGTAGAAACAGGCTTTGACACAGCTGTTTGAACAGCATGGCAGAGATTGACACAATAATCTCTGTAGTGGTGATCATAGTGAAAGCCCCGTCATTGTACTACAACCAGGAAGACCGGGGTAAACTTTCAAAAAAACACCTCGGTATTATAAGAAAAGTCACTCTAACCTGCCAGCAGATAATCTCAGGAGGAGTGTCTTCCACGCCAGCTACAACAGGATTTGGCCGGCTTTTTGACTACCAATTTTCAGAAATTAGTTGATATCGAGAAACAATCTCTCTCTCTATTTCGCCTTATAACATCTAGCGGTGCAAAGACCATCAACAAATCATCGCCAAACAGCTTTGTCCTGTGCTTTCTTTTCCACTTCCTTCCATCTTTTTCCTGTTTTTTTTACTTGCGCCTCCAGATATCGTCTCCATGTATTCCTAGGTCTGCATATGCCTCTCCTTCTCTGGGTGTTTCATGACAGGGATTGCCTGGTGATACTAATCTGGTGATTTCAGTGTATGACCCATCCATCTCCACTTTCTTCCTAAGATTTCCTGTTCCAATTTACCGAGTCCCGGCTCTCTCCCGCAGTCTGTCGTTCGTTACTTTGTCAAATCATTTTATATCAAGAATCTTTCTCAGGCATCTGTTGACAAAACCCTGCAGTTGATACACAATACCACATAAATAATACTTCTACTTTTTCCAGTTAGCCTTCATGTGCGATTATCGTTTGGGGATTCTATAAATTAGTGTTGGGGGGTACCCTGGCTTTCCTTCCAACCCCTGGCAGAAACCCGATATGCAAATGTTTCCTTTCCGGGCATAGTGATGCGCACAGACATGATACCGGAACACAAATAACCCAGATCAGATTATCGGATTTTCTTTTAATTGTCGGGAAAACAATTTTCTTCTTGTATTTCCAGAAATGATACAGGAACACAAGGAAATAAAAAGAATTTCAAGAATCTAATTTGGGTAAAAAGGGAAAGCGGGAGAGTGCTCCTGTCATATTCTGATTGGTGGGTAGGGAGGGAGTGCCTTAGGCATATTCTAGCCCTGAATTGTGGAGAGGATATGCCTCGCTTTAGCCTCTTCCAGTCGTGATCTGTAACGGAAGGAACCAGCTGAAGAAAGAAGAGAACAAATACCAGAAGACAACTTTCCTGACCCTGCTAATTCGTTCTCACCCAGTCACTGTCACGTGCTAGCCTCGATTTCGGCGTGTCCCCCGTCAGGTGTCTCGGCTGGGGGCGAGACATTTTTGCCCTTCGACGTTGTTCTCGTAGATTTAGCTGGGAGATTGTTATGTTTGACAAGGCAGTTTGGTAAACGGGTCACTGACACCGTCAACTTTCACGACACGAGTTGACTTGTTTACGTTAATCAACAAACATTGCAGAATACTTTCCTGGACAATCCTCTGCCGTGTTTGCCTATCTGCCGACCCAAACGACAGGGCCGTCTAGTCAAATCTAGGGTATCTAGACTTGTCCAACACGTGTCAATGTCAGTCTAGACAAGTTATGAGGCCTTCGTTGCCGTCTCTGTTTTAGATTTAATATACAAACACGTCTCAGTAGGAGAGTGGTACATTGCTGGAATCTCACCCAAAGGTGCCTGGTTATATTCCCGTTATTGATACGCTCCTGTTGACCAGACTGCAATTGTGTGTTCTGTTTACTGTTAGATAAGGAATGACAGCGAGCAACTGTCCATCCAAACTCAAAAGAAGCTTAGGCTTAGTAACACTTCATCCGCGATTGCATTTTCTGCTACTGAACTACTGTTACGCTTACCTTGCACGTGCAATACAAAACCCAGCTACTCTATCACCATCTAAATCAAATTACTCCCTGCGAAGCATAGGACTTTGACTGACACATGTAAAATCGATATGCATGTCTCTCTAATCTCCTTCTACAGCGACTTTCGAGTCTCCCCGGTAGTTTTGTCTCGACTCTCTTCGTCAAGTGTGTCTTGGGCGATCTCTGTTTTATCTTTCGTGTTCCAGAACATCAACTGTCTCACAATGACATTTCCCTTTCTACTGCATCTTTCTCTCCCATGTCTCTCTGCCTCTCTCTGTGTCTGCCTCTCTATCTCCATATCTCACCTTGGCTTGCACACACTAACAGCGATTCTCTGTATACACACATCAGTATGAATTACTACAGAGCTTTCTTCTTCGCCTTCTTCTCTTTGTTCTTCTTCTTCTTGTTCTACCTCTTCTTCTTGGTCCTCTTATTCCTAATTGTTTTGTTATGTCTACGTGCAGGCCAGTTCTCTGGAAAAAAATTGCAGTGTTGGAGAGTTCTTCCATACTCTCAAATATGTGCGTGAAAGGGCGTCTCCTTTTAGCCAGTGACCAGTTCGCAGTTGCTCTAACATAACAGTGCTATTGGATATGCCTAGAGCTGTCTGTGCTACTTGTTGGCCCGGGACTGACATTGCCAGGGATAATATGTGTAAGTGCTGGTTGAATATGTATTTCACGTTCGCTTACGGAACACTATCGCCTGCACCGCTCGATCAAGGCAGTGATAGTTGTCTTTGGCTTTGTTGACTTTTTTTAAGGCTTACATAAGAATGACCAATATACATCTACTGTTCAGTACAAACCATCAACGTTTAACAAGTACAGAATATAAACACACGATATAATAATATGATATATCTCTCTTTACTCCATTTATGTATGTTTGTCTCTCTCTCATTCTCTCTCTCTCACTCTCTCTCTCTCTGTTTCTCTTTTTTTATGTTTGAAAAATAGATTTACAGACAATTGTTCAGTTTCACATTTTCCCTCTTTCTTTAATCACTGTATGTATCTCTATCTCTCTTTACACGTTAAATCTCTCTCTCTCTCTCTCTCTCTCTCTTTCTATCTATCTATCTATCTATGTTACACATTGTCATATCCACAGCCTTCTCTAGCAGTCTCTCTCGCTCTAGTTCTCTGTCTCTTTCTTTCTCTCTCTCTCTCACTCTTTCTCCTTTTTTTAAAGTAAAAAAGGCAAACTTACTTTCTGCTTTTCCCTTCTCTCGCTCAATATAATTATGTCTGACTCTCTCATAATCTCTCCATATATACTTGAAAGAGAAACACACGCACAAACACTCTCTCTTTGTACATCACCTCTCTTCCTCATTCTCATGTTGCCTTTCTGTCTCTTATTTAGGCATTATCACACCTTCTCCACTTACGTTGGAAAGATGAACACACACACACATGACATTGTTTTACAATCTCTACCCTCACTCTAATTCTTAGTTTGTCTTTCTTCTCGCTGTCTCTCATTATCTCTACTATACACTTGAATGATGTGCACAGATTGCTGGGAGTTCAAATCCCTCATATACAGGGCATTCACGTTTACTGGCGGTATTAATTCACATCACTCAGCCATCTGAATGTCTCTCCCTCACACAGAAGCAGACAGTGTCGATTTCCGCTGTGATTACATCTAGATAATGACTTCACTGGCGAGATAAACGAAGACATTAACCTGAAAGTTCTGTCCATCAAAGGCTGGGATCTACAATCATTCTTGAGGGCTGCATCACTGCAAGGAAAAACAAATACACACAATTATTTGTCTGTTGGAAAATTCCGATGAAATATTTAGTCAAATAAAATGTTTCGAGAATTATACAAGCTGACACGGCCATTGACTCTTAGCTGGCTGCTTGCATCAGGATCAGTGTCTCATAATTGATCAATACCCATTTGCGTCTCAATTGGCGGCCCTGGAAACATATTGCAGCCATGCAGCCTGACAAGAGATTAGGGATCGAATCGGGAAGGCAAACCTGTCCAAAAAATGCTGTTCTGAAATCCGATTTGTCTGGGGGAAAAGGCGCAGATATGCCAACTTCCCTGCGAACTACAGCACAAAGTCATCTTATAATATTTCAATAAACCTGACAGATTTCAAGTACAGTCTATAAATTTGACCAATTCAACACAACTTATGAATTTGACCAATCCTAACACACGCTATGAAATTGACCAATTATAACACAACCTATCAATTTGACCAATCCTAACATACGCTATACATTTGACCAATCCTAACATACGATATACATTTGACAGATCCTAACGCGCGCTATAAATTTGACCAATCCCTAAAAACGCTATAAATTTGACCAATCCTAACACACGCTATAAATTTGACTAATCCAAAAACACGATATAAACTTGACTAATCCTAATCTATCATATAAAACTGACCAATTCTAACACTCCCAATGAACTTGATAAGGCGTCCATTCTTTTTCCTTTCACCTTGGTACTCTCTGTGGAGCATAGTGCACAAATACTGTTACCCCCATTCATCAAGCAAGTACCCTAAACTCGTACAGTGCTGATTTCATTAGGAATAACTTTACTTGAACAGGGTGCAAGCCCCATCCACAACCCTCTTTTGCTGTCCTTTATCACATTTTATAGTGGGTCTATACTTCTCTAATCATGAGCGACTCGTACGATTTATTCCTTTACCTGATTGTAGAATGTATCAATCAAAGAACCATAACTTTCAACACTTCTCATGTGCAGTTAATCCCCCTGACTAAATTTAATTAAATAAACATTTTTTTTTCTTCCTGTAGACAGGGGGATACGGAATAAAATGGCCTCATTTCTTTATCTTTGCAATACCAATTTATTGAGTGAAAGCATTTGTTCCAACAAGAGAGGGGACCTCTTAGCTTCCAAAACAAACACGGGCTTTCTTCTGAGGCCGAGCTGAAGGCGAGTAAATTTGGCTCACTTTCTAATTACCCCGATCAATTTCTCCCTCCGCCCTCTCCCTCCTCACTTGATTGTCAATAAAGCCACTCCGTTCAACCGTTCCTTCCATCCCAACTAACTCCCCTAGCGGATTCAAACTCCCCTTCCTCTGCCATCGCCCCTTTCCTGTTCTCGTCCGTTTGGTTTGAGCCACAGTATTTCAATTAATACTGGCCCAAGAATGCACGGTTTGGATAGCCGGATTGAAAGTGCCGGTTTTGTCTTGCCGGATAGTCACGGCCCCCAAGTCTGTGGGGAGTTCGGAAGACGACGGATGCTAGAAATAAGCGGAGGCACGCTACGAGAACTTATTTGTGTGATCTTCTAGCCTCCATCTGAAGACTTAATTTATAGGATAGGAGATTTTAAACGGCCTACCATTTCCCCCAACCCCACCCCCCCCTCTTTTATACGCCAATCTCATAACAACGCCCCTGTACATTCTGATTCTCCAGTCTTGCAACCAGTCTCCAACTTTTCTTAATTTGCAATGTAAAGAGTGAAGCAGGCAATGAAAGAGAGAAAGAGAGAGAGAGAAAAGAGAGAGAGATAGAGAGAGAGAGAGAGATAGAGAAAGAGAGACACGACTGGACAATCGGATCATAGACCATTAACAATCCTCCTCCAGCAAACTCGATCTTGAGATGCCCTTTCGACCTCTATCTAGTTACTGTCCAGGGATCGAAGCTCATTCTTACAAGATCTTTTCCTTGTGTTTCTTGACCTACCACTCATCCTCTTCTCCCTTCTCCCGTGTATTCCATGTTAGGGCATGTCTGGCCACGTTTCAAAGTGCTTTCACTAGAATGTGTGTTGTATCCAACCCCATTGTTTTACATTTGATTTGTTGCTCCATAGATTGTTGTTGGATTTTTTCTTATAGGTCTTCGTTCCTCACCATATATTGCCAACCTATATCCACTATCCTTCATAGACATTTAATGACACACGACCGGAGTTTTCTCTGTATTACATTTGCCATTTGCGAAGTTTCTGATCTGTACCGGAGTACTGACTTGACATTAGAACAAAAATATGTGTGTAGGAAAGCGAGAATTGGATACTTAATGTATTTGTATTATATTTGTCCAACATCCACGGGTAAGCATGCTCTATTCACTTTAATGGAACCGTCTGCCTGCCACTACAGATGACATCCCTACAGGAAGCCTGTATACAATTATTTACAATAGCAATTGTTTCACATGATGAGGTCTGTTTTACCCTATGAACATGTGTTGATGGTTGTTGTTGTTGTTAAATGCCCGAAATGAGTTCTTTTGTGCCCTCTGAAAAGTGCGTTAAAGGGTGTGTTGTACGAGGCGGGTTCAAATAAAACAGAACCAAACTGGAACAAGCGAACAGACATACTAAGCGTATGATAACGCCACTTCTTGTGTAAATAGTACATACCAACCGTCAAGTTTGCAAAATTGCATTATCCTCCGACTCATAGTGTCCCCAGCAGACCGTTGAAAACATGGCGGGTGTGATACGGAATCCGTCCAGAGTTGATCAGCGAGCGGTGATTCGGTTTCTAACAGTTGAAAAATGTCTACCAGTTGACAGTCATCGCAGAATGTAGGCAGTGTATGGGGACAAAAGTATGTTGAAGACAACAGTGCAGAACTGGGCAACGATGTTTAAAGAAGAACGTGAGTTAACACAATAATATGCGCCTGACCTTGTCGTGTAAGATATTTCGTTAATTCACGTCCTTCTTTAAACATCGTTGTCCAAATGTTCACTTTTGTTTTCGACACACTTTTGTCACCACACACTGCCTACATTCTGCGATGAAGGTCAACTGGTCGACATCATTTAGCTGTTAGAAACCGAATCATCGCTCGCTGATCAACTCTGGACGGATTCCACATCACACCGGCCATGTTTTCAACGGTCTGCTGGGGAAATTATTAGTCGGAGGATAATGGCATTTTGTAAAATGGACACACCTCGTATTAGTTTTCTTCATGTCCCGGATGTGGACCTGAGTCCTCCGGTAGGTTGTGCTTAGATTGACTTCATCTGCATAATTAATTTTACTGTTTTACTGTTAGAGGAAAGGGGGATTGGGGATTTAGTTGAACTTGTCGTTATCCAGACTGTGATGAAACAGCATGTGTCCTCGATGTGTTGTTGAATCTTGATCAGTACCTGACCCTAACTAACATAGCCTGATCAGCATGTTTTACCTGACCCTAACTAACATAGTCTAATCAGTACTTTTTACCTCACCCTAACTAACATAGACAGATCAGCATGTTTTACCTGACCCTAACTAACATAGACTGGTCAGCATGTTTTACCTGACCCTAACTAACATAGACTGATCAGCATGTTTTACCTGACCCTAACTAACATAGTCTAATCAGTACGTTATACCTGACCCTAACTAACATAGTCTAATCAGTACGTTTTACCTGACCCTAACTAACATAGTCTGATCAGCATGTTTTACCTGACCCTAACTAACATAGTCTAATCAGTACGTTTTACCTGACCCTAACTAACATAGACTGATCAGCATGTTTTCTCTGACCCTAACTAACATAGTCTGATCAGCATGTTTTGTAAGACCCTTAATAACATGCACTGATCAGCATGTTTTGCATGACCTTCACTAACATATGCTGATCAAAATATTTTACCTGACCCTGACTAACATATTCTGTGCAGTATGTTTACCTGACCCTGACTAACATACTCTGATCAGTGTGATTTGCATGCCCCTCAGTAACATATGTTCATCAATATATCTCACCTAACCTTGACCAACATGTCCCATCAGTATGTTTTGCCTGACCAGACGTTAGTCGCCTCTCCCCGTTTTGAACCTTTTCTTTAAATAATAAATATATCCAGAGTGGCCTTACTGTATATGTGCCACACACAAAAAACACGTTCTGCATATCTGCCGATACCAGATGTTATTATATATATAATAAGCTGAGACATCTTCAAATACCCGGGAAGAAAAGATGTTTTGGTGTACGCTATATATGGGGGTGTTGTGATGAATCGAAACGTTCGTTACGGAAAACATATACCGAATACCATATTCATAATATACCAGACTGACGAAAAATGGGTCTTTGATGTAGTGGAATGTAACTTGGTGTGAATGTGTTTTGTGTATTTAATTTGTGAATGTCCATGACCTAGGGGTGAAGCGTTCGTTTCACAAATCCAACGCACCAGGATCGAATCATGCGTGTGTCCAGTTTGGCAGACGTGGGTTTTTTTTCGCTCCTCCACGTACGGAAAGTAATAGCAACCTACCGTACTGCACACTTGCCAAGAAACTTATAACAGCCAAATGGATTGACGGTTGTAAGAAGTGACGTTCTGTAAAGGACATGCTATTTACTTGGCTTGGTTTGGCTTTGTTCATTCTCAATCTCCCGCTACCAAACCATGAAAGGGCTTAAGTAGCAGAATGTAGTCCAGAGAACGGAATGCGCTGTGTCGTAGTTTACAGCTTGAGTGCGATATTTGCACCTTTCGGTCCAACACATCCGACTTCAGCAAGCATTTTTTTAGTACCGGGTTATCATTCCCTCTTCGATACCTTCTCCTTAGCCAGTCTGCCCTGCCACAGCCTGTTATCTAGGATCACCGCGTGGAGGTATAGAAGGGTCTTGGCAGCTTTGGTTCGCTGGCCATGAGGTTAGCAGTCAGCTATGGGTCGCTGACCACTGCAGTTCATACGCTGCTCAGCATCTTGATCCCTGCTACTTACTTAATGTGTGAATGTGTTTTGATATATCTAATTGTGTGAATGTGTTTTGATGTATCTGATGTTTGAATGAATATTGATGTATGTAATGTGTGAATTTATTTTAATGTTTCTAATATTTCAAGGTATTTCTAATATTTTTAAATGTTCACATGCTGATGAAGATCATTTATATAGTTGATGTCCCTTTGTTTGTTCTGGCTGATGGTGAAAACCTGGCACACATTCTAGATGTGTGTGACCTTCACCTTCAGAACTTCATAAAGAATGAACGATTCAATCTGCTCTCCGGATGTTGTTCTTTGATACCCATAATCCATTTCGTAAAGAGCTACGCCCATTTAAGCTTCGAATCGCATCTCATTGAATCTCCCGCGAACCCGGAGCCTAACCCTCCACGAAGACACAATGCGATGAGCGAGCCTGAGATTGGCAGTCACGGAAGAATACATTCATTGTACCCTAGTGACCCGCGCCACTAAAGGAGAACTGACTTTG
Source organism: Ariolimax columbianus (assembly GCA_036924085.1). Taxonomy (NCBI): domain Eukaryota; kingdom Metazoa; phylum Mollusca; class Gastropoda; order Stylommatophora; family Arionidae; genus Ariolimax; species Ariolimax columbianus. The sequence continues at coordinate 42,417,119 of JAVGWX010000014.1, forward strand.
TGTCCAGATGCTTTACGTCCGAATGAGGTCTCCCTCCGACCACGATACACACAGCCAGACTCAACAATACTCTCGCGTCTTGCCAATGATTATTCTGCTCTGTGATCTGCCTCATCGTGTGTTTAATCTGCTCTCTGAATTCAAGTGTGCTCACTTGTGAGTCACTTCATATGTCGCTGGAGTAAAATTTAAAAAATGCCGACCACTTGCGAGTTTGAAATGTCCGGCCATCTAGATTATCCGGATTCTTGCGCGGTATTTTACAATGTCAAATTTAAAAGAAATCGAGATCAAAAGAATTATCAACAACAACAAAATTATCTTTACCAGGTATTTCCCCGTTATCGAGATCCCATTAGGGGATTAATAGAGCTTGAGGTATAAAGAGAGCTTGTCCTTGCAGTTGCCACGCACTAAAAGGCAAGATCAGAAACCGACTTCTAAACGAATCGGTAATTCGCCCCTCATGAATAAAACTATTTAAGTTTGAAAAGTATTTATAGTTAGAGAGTATCAATAAATATCGTTAAAGCAATATGTAACACAGAGATTGCGTTGTTGTTGTTTAATACCTACAATGGTTATACCACAGAGATTGCGTTGTTGTTGTTTAATACCCACAATAGTTATGTTTACTCTTTTGTGCGCTCTGAAAAGGGCGTTAAGTGGTGGGTTGAAGTAAGTCTCCCCCACATCTCGATCACGCTGATGTAGGCAGACCGCCGACTACCAGTCGGTTCGCTATACTTGGATTAATCTGCGTGTCGCTCACTACTATGGGATCACGTCGATCCACATTTAGTAAGCCTTTAGAATCAGCCTGTTTCCAGAGAGAGAACAATACACGAAAGAGAGATAGTGGCCTTGATCAGTAAGCTGTGCCTGACCCTGACGCGACATCCAGGTCAGTATGTTGTGCTTGGCCGGACCAGCGTCTCAGTTCCCCTTGTAATTCAGAAATAAAAGAGTTGATAACTCGTTATTCTGGCATGCCAAATTATCAATAAGAAAAGATCAAAATATGTCAGTTCCCTTTGGAGCATAGGTATTCAACAAATACAAGCCAGGTCCTACTGGACTGAGACATCATTCCGAGCTTTATCTTCGCCTTGTTTGATGCATCATTGTTTGTAGAAGAAAACGCTTACGTCACAGTCCCAGATTCCTTTCGGCTTTCTTTGCTTCGAGTCATTATTTCTCTTTGCAGACAACATTCTTCTGCCATTAGATGGCTGAGTTGAACGTTTCTTATTAGTTGACTTGTCCATATTTTATTAGGTTTTTGTGGCTTACAATTTCGCGAGGATGAGGCAGCCACTCCATACCAAACCTCCATTAGTTGTCTATTACAATTTAACTTGCATATTTACAGTGATAGTTCTCTTTATTCCCCATTCGGGCACCAGCAACACTTTGGTGTATGAAAAGTATACGAAGAAGATATCGTTGGGCAGAAGAATCTCTAACTATTGGGTTTTCATAGCCTGACATCCACATACACAAATAGCCTACCGAGTCTAGATTATTATTCCAAGCCTGAAATTAAGATCTTCTCCTTATTCTGCGTTCGTTCTCAATCTCCCGCTACCAAACCCTGAAAGGGCTTAAGTAGCAGAATGTAGTCTAGAGAACGGAATGTGTTGTGTCGTAGTTTACAGCTTGACTGCGATATTTGCACCTTTCGGTCCAACACATCCGACTCCAGCAAGCATTTGTTGAGTACCGGGTTAGCATTCCCTCTTCGATCCATTCTCCTTAGCCAGTCTGCCCTGCTGCAGCCTGTTATCCAGGATCACCGCGTGGAGGTGTAGAAGGGTCTTGGCAGCTCTGGTTCGCTGGACCTGACGCTAACAGTCTGCTATGGGTCGCTGACCACTGCAGCTCATGCGCTGCTTAGCGTCTTGATCCCAAATAAAGATCTGAAAACAGTACCCCATTTACAGTAGGTGGTTACATAGAAGACACTGATGTCGGGGATGAAGTGTTGTCGACTTCATTGTGTTAGGCCATAATATTTTATGAAGTAGAGGTGACTAGATCTTATCATCCCCTACTATTCTTTCCGAACATTTACACCATGTACCCATATACAGCCGATTCGATTGGAACCTTCGTCGCGTGGTGCCTTTGTCTTGAAAAGTGGGCGCTCTACCCCTCCTCTGCTCAGTCGCTCGTGTACGTTTCTCGCGGCCCATATAGTATAACGATGAGAGTATCAATAACTCGTCACTCCGGGCGTTGGTCGATATAGAAGTTAGAGAAAAGTATGATAATATACGGTGAAGAGTCGCACATTAGACGGACACGCTGGTCGGAAATGCAGTTTTAGAGACTTTTGATATAAAACCACATCTAGTGTGAAGTGAGGTGACCAATTCCCTTGCGTGCTGCTTGTTTGTCACTAACTTATCTTAACTTAACTTTACTTAAATTAACGTAACCTAACTTAACCTAATGTTTTTATACTGGTTTAGAAGACTTTGCAGAGTATGCATACACCTAGTTTCTTTTAAATTCACTATATCTAAAAATACCTTTGCACATTGAATCTATTATTGAATACATTTATTGACCCTTCCAACACTATTTGTTGTGGCAATGCACTCCAAGCCTTTGCCATTCTCTGACTAAGCAAATGTGTTCTGGTATCTGGACATTTCTTTAATTAATGTGTGTCTGTACCGTCTTGTTCTTGTAGGCGGAGGCATTTTGAAGAACAACAACTTGTTATAGTCTAATTTATCCTTACCTTCGATTATCTTATACACCTGTATTAATTCACCTCGGCTCCTTCACTTGTCTTGACACTGTAAATCGACTCTTCTCAGTCTGTCCTTATAACTAATCATTCTGGAATCCCACTATCAGTTGTATCACTATCAGATCTATACACATGTACAGTAAAGTTAGCTGGACATGGAGAGTGTGGTGGAGGGAGTTGAACTCCGTAACTCTGTCATGAAATCAAAAATATATGCCACAACACTAATCAGACGCAATAATATGGTCACTGGTTTTTGAGAAGACTAATATAACATGTTGATTCCAATTGCTCGTGTCTACTGTACTGATTTATAGATGTGAGAAATAAAGGCTGTTTGCCACTAAGTGTGTTATCTACGTATGTATTTTGCCTCAAAAAGCAAAGACAATTTATCCGTACCGAAGCTTTGAACACATATCCTCGTGGTGAGAAGACCGATGCCCAAACGTTTGGCCAGCCGCTTCTCAGTATCAACTATTATCTAATAATTCGTGAAAGAAGTCATGTCACATTTTTTTTTACCGTGCTCTTCCTAATGCTGAACCATCCAAGTCATGGCTTGTCTTGTCTGCCCCAACCACTCATTGAAGCATTATTTGGACTGGGCAGTGCTCAATGACACATTTCTGTCCTCTGCTGAGCTCTGATTGCTCTCATGTCGAGCGATCAACATCTTAGTTGGAACATTAATAACCCTTATAGCAACAGAGGTTCTTTATCGTCTCAGTGTCTGTTTGCCGAACTATCAAAACATTCTAGACATGGTATGGCAGTCTAGTGGGAAGTAAGACGAAGATTGAGGGCACTTTTCGTGAGATTTTGTAGTTCTAAGACCTCCTGAAGGATCTCAGGGAACTCACGAAGGCAGCCATTATTGTTGATAACCGGCTTTGTGTCACTGTGTTTGACATCAGGTTAGAGGGAGATAAGTCGAAGAATCAAAGTGCCCGTATAGTTTTCAGGATGACCCTGCGTGTGGTTACACAGACGAGAATAGGACTACTTCAACACATAAAGAATGTCGCAAACGGTAAATAACTCCCTGTTCAACGTGTGGACTTCTACACATCGCTAGTCACAGGTGCTAATAACATGCTGAGTGTGGCGTAGTCTTCTGTTTCTTCTTTCTTCTTTCATTGTCTCACATTCTACCGAGTTCTAGCCAAGTGTCGTGGTATGTATTTGTTCTTCACCTCTCTTATTTCCTGAGTAACATGTCCCCCCCCCCTCCCCCCATTTTACGGCAGGTCTCGTTTACGCTGTCTATCCACATTTTCCTCGGTCTACCTCTCACCCTTCCTTCCAATGTTCTCCTGTAGCAGGTTGCATAAAGAATATGGTTTTGTTGTATTGTTACAATGTGGCCAAACCAAGTTATTTTCTGTTGTTCGATTTAATTTAAGCAGTAAATTGCTACAACCTTCTCCCGAATAGTAACAGTTTTTATTCTGTCTCTTTTCGTGTTGTTAGTGACCTTTCAAAAGCACCGCATTTTACAGGTGGTTAACTTTTGTTCTTGGGCCTTATACATTCCCCATGCCTGGTACACACTTGTGGCACAGGGTTTAGATGAGGATACTATTTAGCATCTGCTTCTTAACGTGGAGGGAAACCTGTTAGTGTATTAGTGGTGGAGACAGCTGATAGGCGACAGCCAGCGAAAGCCCTCTACACTCTCGTCTTAATCTCTCTATCGAGTAGTCTTCTCCATTTAAATGAAAGCTATACAAACAATATCTCAAATATGATACAGGAATGACATGGCCAATAAGTTGTTTTCTGTGGTTTTCAAAGACGAACAATTTGACGGATTCAAAATGCATTTTGGTAAGAGTTCGTTGGTGCTTTCTAGCCTAGTATCATATGATTAATTATCAACCGATGCCATTTAACTGACTATCGATTACATCTATTTGGCCTACTTCTGACCCGGTGCCCTTTATCTAGTCTAAATATATACGCTTGATAATTATTTTGAATGGTGATAGTGGAATTGGTCAGTATATTATACCTGACCATGACGAGACGAACAGCTAAAAAGCATGCAAAGGCCACCGTCCATCGTTGACGACGATGGCATAATTAATTTTGCTAGCGCTATGTTTAGCAATGAATAACCGCGATACTGTTTATCGTCACTCTCTCGTCTCGAGCCGCCGACCCCAGGGGCAAGTCAAGGACAAGACGACTAGCGGGCGACTACGAGATGCAGGGGACTCCGCATCAAGCACCCGTGAAAAAGACGGCGGAGTCCGGAGTCGAACTCACACCACCTGATCACGAGGCCGACGGCTTAACCACTTCGCCACGGAATCCCCACTGTAGCGCAGTGGTTAGCGGGCTGACTTCGCATCTGAGTGGTCCTGGGTTCATTCCCCGGTTAATGCGTTAATGTAATTTCAGACCGCAACGGTAGACCCAGTCTTAAATGGGTACCGGTTCAGTCCGGGAAGTAAAAGCGGCGATGGAGAGTAGATGGCTACCACCTTCACACAGCCGAGCACTTGAAATGTGAGATCGCTAACACCCCTACGGCAGTAATGCTGTTGGTTACTTTACTTTACAGTTGTGAATCACAAGCCCGGATGTATGTATCCAGTCATCAACCATCAGTTGTTTCCAGCTCATTGACCTCTGCACCTTCGACTCGTACGCAGTCTCCAACATTCAGTCCCCGATAGCAAAATCTATTATAGAGTTTCCTAAGAACAAATTTGATGTATCGTTTTCACGAATTTTGTTTCCATTCACAATTAATACCAATCAATAACCCTGGTCGTTTACAGGAAGCATGTGTATAGCCGTTTGAGTCCTCAATCACGGTTGTTGTTTCTAAAGCAATCAGTCCTTTATGATGATATCAGCAACTCTGCTTACAACCAACAAACCATTTGTAACAAGTTTTGAAAGTTCATTCATTCGTTCACCTTTTTGTTCCACATAGATACCAGTTGCAGCTGACCACTCTTATAGAACGTTCCGTTTCCAAGCATTTGCATTCATGCACCTTTTCGCTCCCACCGACGTGAAGCCATCCGGTCATTTTACACGAAAACAGTATACGAGTGACTGATTTAATGGCAAATTGTGAATTTTTTTTTAACATTGTTAGGTAACCAGTTCTAAGAACAACTCTCTTTAGTCGACTTTTACGATACGCTTTGGGAGGATACCATGGTTTTATTCTCTTCATCACGAGTACGATTATGTCTATCCTTTTGTATATGGGCACCTGAACTTAACATTTTTATACTGGTTTAGAAGATTAAAAGACTCATCAGAGTCTGTGTACAAACAGTTACAACCTGATTTACATAACACAATCGAGACAGGTAGATACCAATTTCGTTCACAATAACTGAGACATTGTTTCTACTTTGTATACTTCACAAGCCTTTTTGTTTTTGATTTTGGTTGGTTTTATATGCCTCAAATATGTTATATCATGAGATTACTGGCTCCATTGACAATCTTGCGCCAAATGTACTGTTCAAAGCCTTGGTAGTGTACGTTATTTGTTAACCTCCATTTTTTCCGTTAGATGTGTTCCCTAACCTAGCACCTCGCTTGAACAAAATACAATTAACTCCATAAAAGTCAGACAAAAGGGAATTCGGTCAAAAAACTATCCTGTCGAACATAATCCTGAAATCGATACCCTCTCTTTATCCCTCCAAGCTTTTCCGGCACAAAGTCGTGAAGAACCGAGTTTTCAACATCAACTCTTTAACCAAAAATCTCGCACAGAAACAATTCATTTTTCCCGGCGTTTTTCGCCCTGGATAAATCCTTTTCGAATCGTTTGTGTCTCCGTGTGCTGATTATAATCCTGGACGAAAGCCCGGACGTCTGTGCTAGCAGACGCGAGCCTACATAAGTGGTCGTGGACATGCATACGAATCAGCCCGCGCAAATTATACCCAATCGCGTTCGTTCCTTGAGCTGGCGGTCTGCGCTTTCCGCTTCCGGGATTAGCGAGATAGAAATGAACAGCGACTGTCAGGTTCAACCATGTTGTGATCGTTGTCGGGCATGGGTTGGATGGAGTCATTGAATCTGAGCCCGGCCAAATATCACAGACAGAAAGGAAATGAGCCGGGCCGAAGATCGACAAGAGAACGACCGTGAGAAGATTGGGAAATTTCAGGATCGAAAAATCGAAAAACAAGTGAAATGAAGACAGAGCAGTGAGGATTTGGGATAACACCACCCTGAAGAGGGGCAAGGAAATAACATGGGGAGAAGGGAGGGATATTTGTTTGTTGGAGAGTTGATAGGCGAGGGCATGGAGTGTGGCTGGGTCGTTAAGGGGAGATGATCGTTGCTCAGCACATTGATAAATCGAAATGACCAATAGGTTATCCAGAACGTTCGGCAAATTGTCATTGTAGTACTAGATTCGGGTTGCAGTTGAGATATCGATAAGTAGGTGACGGAAAACTTTCAGGAAGAACGACACGATAGAGGAAAATGTACAACCGGAGAGGGTTCGGGTGAAAAGACAATATGCAATGTCTGTGAGGATTGACTTTTACACGAGCGACAAGGCCGGAAGTGGAGCCATTTTAGTCAAGGCGGAAGTCGCGCATTCTAAGACTTGACGTGAATGCTGCAGAGTTTAACAAGGTCTTCTTGGTGCTGAGGAAGGGTGTGGGGCGATGTGGTTGTGGGGGTGTGTCTGATTGTGATAGGATGCACGTGGTGTGGTGACACCAATTAAAAATGTTCTGCACCATATAAAGCTTTATCTGAACATAACCCAGGTCAAAGAGAATACAAGGACTGTAAGCTTCCAATCACGTCTTTATATGCGACTAATGAGGGTTATTTGTTTGTGGCTAGCAATCTCCTGATGTAATATCAAGTATATTGAAACCGCTGCTGCAACCATACGGATACAGACGCTATGGGAAGATTCCAGCAACAGTGGTGGACGTATGCTTCAGTGGGAGCAGAAAGGACATCACCAAAATCGTCATATGCAATTTTCAGGGAAATAGCCCGAAACAAGCACATGCTAGAGACAAATACATCGTAATCCAACCTTTCTTATGTTGTTCTTACTAATGCCAGTCAAACTTGAGTTACGTACCCTTGACAATTTCGTTGTGGTGGTGGGTTACACTGATTCTCATCAGATCCCGATGCGTACATCAGTAGATGGACTAATTTGCTCCTGGTTGTAGTGCATACTTCTAGCTGTAGTGCAATGCAATTCTTCTCAGCAAGCTCACCACTACGGGAATCACAGTGCCAATTCTCACGTACTTAACCAGATTGTCATAAAACAGTCGTTCTCCTCGCAGCATTCTCGGCGTATGTCTTGCCACTAGTTCAAGATAGTGGAGACCAGAGAGTGAGGTTGATGATTAGCGCTATTTCTTTTTCACTATAATACAAATACTGCGCAAGTTACATCTTCAAAATAAATCGTTCTGATGATGATGCTATCATTGTTTGCGATGGATGACTAACTTGTTAACATCCGCGGAAACTCTTCATGAGCTCCAACTGAGGAGAGCGTTTGCTTTTGTCCAGAAGAGATTATGTTGTATAGAGCACAGCTAAAGGGGTACTATCATAATCATCTGAGAGATGATGTTGTCTAGAGCACAGCTAAAGGGGTACTATCATAATCATCTGAGAGATTGTGTTGTCTAGAGCACAGCTAACGGGGTACTATCATAATCATCTGAGAGATTATGTTGTCTAGAGCACAGCTAAAGGGGTACTATCATAATCATCTGAGGCAATCTTACAACCAGAGGATAGGGTCAAATGGAGAGACATACCGAGACAACCTTACAACCAGTCTTAGAACTGATCAAATCAGATGATGGTGATAGATACTAAACAAGTTTGTCATCCCTTGTGTTAAACATAATTATATCCTTCCTTAGTCCTCCGTTATGGACTTGCTATTCAGGTTACAGTTGTCCTATTCTTTACTCCCATGGAAACATACTGGTGGAGGTAATTAATCGGACTTGATCTTACTCTATAAATTCAAGATTTTCTAAACTGTGGGAGACAATGGCGGCTCAATGTTAAGATTTGAAACGGACTCATCTGATTCCGGTTTATAGCCTGCAGGACAAAACTCTTTGTGAACGTTATTGCCGTAACCTTAAAACATCTTGGCGTGTATTGCGTGCGCAGGAGGGTAACTGTGGCGGATGTTGTTGGGTTAATGTTGAACAAGTTGGGAGAATTACTGGAAATTAAAACTAAGAAGACTCAAAGACGCATGGCGCTGCAATAAGTTTTAGTGGAACTCTTCAAATTACGAGGCAATTTCCGGCACCTTTGTTACCCCCACAAGTTGAAGCACATGCCAGCGCGTGGTTGTTGCTAGGGACGCAAACATCCACATTGAAAAACAGCCAAACGTTGTCATTTACGAGCGTTCTGGCTTGTTGTGCGTTACTTCGCGTCGTTCCACGTTCTGCACTTGACAAGGACCCTACAAGTAAATGTCCATTTTTATGGCTCACTTACATAAACACAGAAAGCTATGACGCATTCGGGAGACGGGTTCTTTGAAATCCATGTATATCTTAAGTTTACTATCTGTGTATTCAAGCAGGTATATCCTGGAATACTTAAACAAGTGGTTTTTCTGTTTTTCTTTAGCGATGACTAAAACAGTTGAGAAGATATTTAATATATTTTAGACATACACATATAAAAGACTCGAGACTAATGGAAGGAGAACAAACAGAAAACAAATACAGACGTGTTGTGGAAATTAAGGATGCAAACAAAAATGGATAAACAAGATCAGAGTCAGACATTTAAGTTATATTGGTCACAACAAACGACGTAGCAGCTTCCTGAAAACAACGGCAAGAGCTGCAGCGGTCTGCCACCCAAAGCTGACCGATAGCATCAGCGCCAGCGACTCAGAGCTGCCAAGACCTTCCACACCTCCCCGCGATGATCCTGGATAACAGACTGTAACAGGCCACAAGGGCTAAGAAGAAGGGATCAAAACGTCAAGGCTAACGCAGTACACACAAATGACTGCTGAAGTCGGAAATGTTGGACCGAAAGGTGCAATCAAGCTGTAAACTACGTCACAACGCATTCCATTCTCAGGATAACATGCTGATAATTGCAGTCCACTTCGGTGCGTGGTAGCAGGAGTTTTAAGACGAAGAAGATGAAGTTGAAGCCAACTGCAAGCAATTGTGTAGCGCCAACGCGCCAGAGAATAACATCACAAAATGGGCAGGGCCAAGCCTGACAAATTGCACCATCATGGCACGAGAGAGAGGACGCTGAAGATTCTTGCTGCCGATCATTGGACGTTGCAGTGCCAAGCCTGACATATTGCATCACCATGGCACAAGGCAGAGGGCGCTGAAAATCCTTGCTGCGGACCATCGATGTCGCAATGGCACTTTAACTGAAATCAACTCTAACAGTAATAACATTTAGAGTGTTCTCTAGTCACTGTACGTTTCAGACTATCTAGTCGTAGCTAGATACATGACTTACATATTGGGAAGACCAGATAGCGAGGAAGGGAGCTACTGACTGTTCTGAAGATGGAGAAAGGGAGAAAAGGAGATGGAGAAATAGTTCTAAAATATTGTATCCTTGACGGCAATGTCCTCTTAAGACCCATAGCATTACTGCCGTAGTGGTGTGAGGTGTTAATGATCTCACATTTCAAAGGATCGGCTATATGAGGGCGGTGGCCATCTTCTCGACTTAGGATCCATTGCGGTCTGAAAAAACATTACCGCCTCAACTAGAGAATGAACCCAGGACCACTCAGATGCGAAGCCAGAACGGTAACCACTGGGCTACACGGCTCCACAATGTCCCCAACGCGACTACATTTCCTGCTTTTGATTATGTTAGTTGTCTGTTAGCACCTTAAACGCGACTACATTCCCTGCTGTTGATTATGTTAGTTGTCTGTTAGCACCTTAAATCGATATTGGCAGTATCTAATCTGCTTCACTTTATTAAATCATTTTACGTATTATTATATTAATGATTTTGTTTAAATTTCTAATCCGTGAATTGATAAACCCCAAAAGCACAGAGTAGTGCTTTGAAATAGCCAGAAAGCGCTAGAACCAGTTCTTAATCTTGCTGCATAAATACAGTATTTGCTTAGCCGCTCCTCCTCTACACCAAGAGGTTTTGAGGTTTTGCAAGAATAATTCATGTCCACATAAATCGCAAGAAGAATAATAATAATAATACGACGAAGAACCTCTACAGAATCATTGAAAGTGTTTCTGAAAAGCTTTACAATTGATGTCACCTCTTTGCCTCCATGCATAAGTACAATGGGAGCGGCAAAGTCTGCCGTGCCAGGATATATCACAATGGCTATATGAGAACATCTCGCAGCGAAAGTCTGATGATATCAATACCATCGCTTGCGACGTGCAACTTGTAAAATAGTACCATTCTATGTTCTAATTGTTCCAGATATATGCACCATTCTTTACACGAACTGTTTGCTGTTGCTGCCAGTAATTGCCTTGTCCATTCATTGCTTATGAATCTCATGTAAAGACCCTGAACTATTTGACAGCATGTAGTGACTCATAGCTGACTGCTTGTTAGGACCAATGAGCCCTAGCTGGTCAATACTCTATACTGACCCAAAGTTAGTCCTCTTGAAAAATCGTCCATGTGCAGCCAAACTGAAAGTGTACGGATTGAAGACTGAAGGCAAACTGGGCCCCAAAGATGTGTCCCACTGACACTGGAAGCATCGAACCGGAAGGCGTGGATATTGCAGTCTCACACAAAACTACGTCACAACGTAACATAACGTCGTTCTCAGAACAACAAACGAAGAAGATGACATCCATTATTGTACAATATTTGTTCTACATACCACTGTAAGACTCTTCATCACCCACCCCCATCTCTCTCTCTCTCGCTCTCTCTCTATCTATCTACTTATATTTTTATATATATCTATCTCTCTCTCGTTTGTATTGCCACTAGCCTTAGTCTACCTGCACTTCTAGAGGGATGGATGCTAGTGTGCAGGTTCCCACTCTGATATGAGCTGGATGTAGCCAGGGCGAAGGTCTCCTGTTTAACCGGCTAATCTCGAGCACCTTATTGCCCCGCTGCGTTTGGACAAGTACAGCGGAGGGTGGTTAACCGATGTGGGAGTCCATCTTTAAAGACTCAAACTAGTATGTTTTATGTTTTCTGGAATCATGTCTTTGATAGTTCTGATCTGTTCTTTTTGTTCTGCTATTCTCCTTTGTCGTCAGTTATAATTTCACATTTGACGATTATATGGCCAGAACAACAGTTTGAAGCCACCTTATAGCAATACTGAACAAACACTCACATATACCATTACATGACGGGGAACTGAGACGCTAGTCCAGTCAGACACTGACCAGGACGTCTCATCAGCGTCACTCACAATACACTGACCAAGACCACAATATCTCTTCCATGAAGCGTTTTCTGGAAACATACTGTTTTCAAGGCAGTCTGGCTGACAAGATGTTGATCGTTGTTATTTCCGTAGTAGTGAGCGTCACGCATATGAAGCCGAGCATAGCTCAACCGCCTGGAGGACCGCCGTCTACCTTCATCAGCATGCTCGGGATGTGAGAATAGCTACTACAACTCGCCACTTAACGTTATTTTCAGGGCGTACACAAGTGTAAACTTACTCATTGTATTAAACAACAACAACCATTACATGACATTGGGTCGAAGAGCAAGAGCCGGAATGCTGCTTCTTAAAACACCGACAACTAGCCACTTCATGAGTCAACAATTACATAATATTCCGCAACCAAGACGACAACATCATAAACTAATACGCCGGACTAGCCAATACCTCAAGAAAACATGTGGCGGACTTCAAATCGGCCACAGTTCACAACACATTGACATATTTGCTTAATCTTCCCGTCTCTGCCCTAGAACATAGCGCTTTATTATACTTCTTGTATCTTAATGTTTGTGTGGAATGAGGCAGCCTGGCCCATATCCAAAAGAAAGCATCTAAAGATAAGTAGTAACAATTAGTTGAATATATAATGGCAAAGAGTTAATTGTTCGAGGAAAAGACAAAAAGCAAAACGCATTTTGACTGTTATTTCTTGACCTTTTACTTACAAATATCTTTAGAACGACCACAACTTTCATTAGGTATGTTTTTCCTGAGGTGTGAAAGCGTACGAAGAAGATTGACAAACTCTGAACAAGCCAATTTAACCTCAGACTGACCACTATTGTAAGTAAACATTGAAATTTGTATATTTCCGTTGGTCTATGTAGACATGCAACAAAGTTAGTTACTGAATAATTGCTTATCTTCTTAAATGTGTATGTTACTAAATTTCAAATATCTTTTCAAACAGATAATTATCTGGAACACAGAATATTTACATGAATTCGTTTTACGAATTTTCACATTACGTCAATACCTGCTCGTTAACAGAGGAGAATTGGACGTTGAACGAATTCTGTTTTGTTTTTTTTTCAATTCACACTAACATATCTGGTACTAACCTTGAGATCTCACGCCATCAATATCACGAGCTGGAGAGAAGAGGGAGCTGACTGGAAGTCGAGGAAAGTGAGGATGGAGAGACAGTTTCTCACCGGAAGTAGAACTGTCTCTGCCAACCCCGCCCTCTGCCGCTGCACGCGCTGCCATATGAACTGCTTGAGCATGGGCTTCCAGACCTGCTCGTGCAGCTGTGGGCGTGGTTAGGTTGTAGGGGTAGGAAAGTGTAGTATGTGTAAGTGTCAGTGGGTAATGGCCCGCAAGTCCCGCGAATCTGGAAGCTGCAGCCGCCGCTGGCCAATGTGCTGCTGCTCCAGGAGTCAAGAACAGGAACCCTTGGTTCGGCAATAGTCTCTGCGGAGAGGACGAAGGAACAGACGAAGATCCCAAGAATGGTGGGCGGTTGAGGATGTTTGGAGATGGTACGGATGAGGATGAAATACTCGACGATGTGGAAGTTGTTGATGTTGATGATGAAGATGGCGAAGTTGTGTTGATAAAGTCAGATATGGACCAAATTTTGGGACGTGTCGTCGTGGGAGGAGTCCAACTAACAGAACCTCTATTTGGACTGAGACCTGCTGTTGCCCTTATTTTGTCACTGGATGAATGGGTAGATAGAAGTGCCTTTGTTGGCGAATTGCTGGTCCTCATGACACTTTCACTGTTTCTTACATCGTCCGCTTTCGAAGGAGATTTTCTATCGGAGTGTTCATCGCGAGATCTCCCTCGAGCCTCACTAGTGTTCTCCAAGGATGACCCTCGAAGAGGGCTCCTGTCACGAGATGTGGATAGCCGAGAAGCATCGGAAACATCTGTCGCGTGGCGTCTGTTGTGAAAACTATCTCTGGAAATATCATCATCATCGTCATTATCATCGAAATCGTCATCGTCATCAACGCGAATAATGCGTTCTTTGAAGATGCTGTTGCTGTTCTCACTTGTAGGATCATGACCTGAAATACACAATGGGAAGGAATTGAACTATATTTTAAGCAAAAACGAAAACAATTATAATGTATTCTACATGTAAGTTGATTTTCTTTGAAAGATGTACCCGTATCATCAGCATCGTCATGAAGCCTGTCTTTTATAGAACGCCGCTCCCATCACAGTTTATCTTTCAGGAACTCGAAGTCTTTTCAAATTTTCGACTTGCTCCGGGTGGCATGCCCAAGTATTCCTTGACATCTTGGTGCCAACGTCTTCTTGGTCTGTCTCTGTCTCTTTAGCCCGGGACCATACCTTCCATCACCGCTCTCTGAAGGCCGATGTGTCTTTTGATATGGTCAAAGTATTTCAATGTTCTGTTCGCGATGGAATGTATGAACCAGTTCACCTCGATGCCCAACTCTATTTTCGGTGTCCGTATTCCTCTGTTTTCCTGTACATTATATTTTTAGGACTTTTCTGTAACATTTTGACTCGATTTTCTCCCTTTAGGTTTAGCTAGCTGTCCATGTTTCGCTGCCGTATGCTGGTAGAGGACAAAAAAAGGTTCTAAGAAATGTTCACTTTTATTGTTTTGCTGGTATTATCCCATAGTTTTCTCAGGTTGTGCAGCCTCTGCATTCCCATTGGCAAAACTATAGTTTACTGAAGCATAGATTAACTTTCTTTGTAATATCAGTTTCTCCATAATTTAAAACCGCTGCATGGACTCACAGAGTTTAGTGCCTTGCTGCCTCGGTAATCACCACTATGTGTGCAGACTATAATTTTATTTCTCCACAAAATGAACAAGAGAACTGCTATGGCTTCCTGAATAAAATAACATATATCGTTTACTTCCAGTTGACCTCTTCCAAAACCTGGATGAATCTGTAAAACGACCAGAAGCACACTGAAGCCCCTACCACATTCTGTCAGAGACGAATTTTTCAACCCACAGACATTATCAGGTCTCAATCAATTAAGTCATCTTACGGACATGCTTAGAAAGAGCGCTCACTGTGCTAAACCGTCGCTGTTTAGCTATATTTGGAGATGTGACCCACCTTGTCGCTGAAATCTTCGCATGTCAACTCTTAAAACAGGTCGTGACCATCAGAAATGGGATTCGGTCCTCTCCGTCATGGTCTTGCTCCCGCATCGGGCAACACACCACCCAGTAAACTTCATTTTGAAAGATATCTTCATTTCATATGGCCAGGTCCGCAGTTACCCATCGTGGACAGTCTAACCACGAGTCCCCGTTGCCTAATCGGACTATCCATCTACCTTGCAAGCGTTTATACCTGTATCGTCAGAATAATAAACAGGTGTTCTGACCACTGGTGAAACAAATTCACATACTAAACTTCCCATTTTCAGCTTTCAAATCTTGTGATTTTCCTATTATGGCGCACTCTCTTGCGGCTTTCTCTGCATCGTGTCATTAGCCATCTTGAAAAAGAACCTTCTCGGTCTTGGATGGTTTTGTACCTATCTTTTATATACCACTTTCTACAGGATAAGATGGTAGGGCCTCAAACTCAACCCTTCCCAGTCCCTACTTACAACATGCCTGAAAGTTTCACAAATGTACTACTCTTTCCTCCCCTTTCGGACCGCGACAAATGTCGAACGTGTACATAAACAAGCTATGCATTATTCTCTATCAACAGATTATAATTTTTGTTCTCTAAGTTTTATTACCAAGTGCGATTTCAGTTTTTGCATCATGAGCTGTGGTTTACCGTGCTCACATGAAGAAATCAAACCAAATCCTCTTTATGGAGAGATTTGCTTACATGTGCCACCGTGTGCCTGGTCGGTAGAGACAGAGAGGAGATTAGACTGCATGTATGCACACGAAAGGCCTGATGTTCCAATGTCGTGCAAAGCAGTCGTAATCCTTCTCCAAAATTGGAAAATTGCAGTCGTCAGGGTACCGATTTTAGACCATGATAAATCTATTCATTGATCTACATATCGATTCGTCCGTCCACTAATTCTATCAATCTACCATTCTATCTGTCTATCCATTTTTTTGGACCTTTCTGTACATCCATTTATCCATCATTCACAGATTGACCAATCAAACCACCAGTGAATTAATTCATACATCCATTCATCTCTCCATAGATAAAATCATATAATAATAAATGAGTCCAACCTTCCCCAATCCATCCAGTCATAACCAACATATCCAATTCACACATCCATCCACACATCTAAACATCTATCCAATAATTTACTCATCCATATTAATCACACTTCCAATCATTCCTTCAATCAACCACCCCATTACCCAGCCTTTATCCATCTATCCATTCATCCATCCATAAATCAATATTGTAATATATCCCCACACATCTATCATTTCCCCATACATTAAGATATCATTCCGTATATCCGTTACACATTCGTATATGTGTCAATCTATCCAGACTTCCCTAAATTAATTATGCCGCTCAGCCATGTTCCAAACAACAACAAATCCTCCTCCTACCAACCCGTCATTCCATCGCCCCATTCATTCACCCATACATGTGGACAGGTCAGAAAATATGTCACACACTGATACGCAATAACTGAATGGTGTAAAGAATACATTCTAAAGGAGGCTGCAACCTCCAGTGTTGTGACTAATGTAAGTAGCAGACTGTACGTGTCGCATGCGCGTGCGTAGGACAGATACAAAATTCGACCTTGGTGAATAGAGCATACAATACAAAAACAGAGTATTGCTGTGCGTTTGTTCTGTTATTTATGTTTAAGTTGGGGGGATGAGGAGGGGGGGGGGGGGAGGGGGGGCCGCAGCGATAGGACTTTCTGCATACATTTATAAGTAAATGCTTCCTTTTTGCGATCAGAAGTGTTTGCCGCGTAAAGCATAACTAGGTCAATATATTTTCTCAAGGGCTTTCAAAAATTGCCGATGAAGCCAGACCTGCTCATCCTGATCAGATTGCAACAAAAGCGTATGTGCTTCTAGTGGGGCAGATTACTTGAACTGGCAGACGAATAAATATAGGCAGTGCAGGAGATGCAGTAGGGTGCTCATGTGGTTCAATCTAGAGCATAATGCATGATCCAACATTTGGCAGTAGACGTTCCGCATAGAGTTTGGCTTGGCTTCGTTCGTTCTCAATCTCCCGCTAAAAAGCCCTGAAAGGGCTTAAGTAGCAGAATTTAGTCCAGAGAACGAATGCGTTGTGTTGTAGTTTACAGCTTGACTGCGATATTTGCACCTTTCGGTCCAACACATCCGACTTCAGCAAGCATGTTTTTGAGTACCGGGTTAGCATTCTCTCTTTGATACGTTCTCCTTAGCCAGTCTGCCATGCTGCAGCCTGTTATCCAGGATCACCGCGTGGAGGTGTAAAAGGGTCTTGGCAGCTTTGGTTCGCTGGCCCTGACGCTAGCAGTCAGCTATACGTCGCTGACCCCTGCAGCTAATGCGCTCAAATGAGTTTGATCACGAAGTGCAAATGTGGCTGAGACAGCAGATCCAAGACTTAATTACTGCAGGATTGGATGAACTGATAAAGATATGGGATAAGTGTATCAATGTTGGTGGACATGAAGTGAAGAAATAAAGTACAATATAAGTGCTAAAATAATTTGCTTTTACTTTGCTAGATGTTATTCACGTTGATCTGTTACGTGTTCATTGACTTACCCTCGTACACCCACACACGAATCCATTAATCCATATACTCATCCACGCATCCATCCATCTATTAACACAATGATCCCCTCACCCATCTATTCGTCCACCTGTCATTCAACGAATCATTAATTCACCAACTCATCAATCCACCCACAGACATCCAAATCACCCATCAAATCACTCGCCCATTAATACACCAACACATTCATCTACACACATCAACCGATAAATCAACCCACAGACACACCCAATTACCTCCACATACATCAACCCACAGACACACGCATCCATCCCCCATATCCATCCATCCACACATTCATCCACGCATATACCCCATATCCATCCACACAGTCATCCACCGCCATCCACATAGTCATTCATCCACCCACACATCGATCCACCCATATACCATACATTTCCATATCCATTTACCCACATATTCAAATCACCACTCCTCCCATCCACGCATCCAACCATTCATCCATCCACCCACCCATCTATCCACCTACACATCTCTCCACCCACACATATAAATCCACCCACACAACCATAAATACACA